>VZQC01014580.1:428470-560585 GCA_009823505.1 Rhizomys pruinosus | reverse complement strand
GTCTGTGCACCCGTGTCGTGCAATGCCGCGGAGGTCAGAAGAGGGTCTCGGATTCCCCTGGAACTGGAGTTCTCCTGGAATTGGAGTTACAGACGGTTCTTAGCCGCCATGTGGGTGCTGGGGATCGAACCCGGGTCCTCTGCAAGAGCGTCGGTGCTCTTAACCGCTAGGCTATCTCTCCAGCCCCGGGAAGAATTCTTATACAAGCACAAGTATATCTGTGGGGAAGAGTTCTTATACAAGCATGATGTACTTCTGTACTTTGATGCTCCTTGCAGGATCATCACAATAGTTAATATAGACTTCAGTGTAAATTAACGGATAAGTAAATAAATGAATGGAAGCATAAAAGAAAATTAATTAGCCTTCAAAAAATGGAATTTGCAACAACGTTGATGAAAGTGGAGGGCAGTGTGTTCAGTGAAATAAGATAGGAACAGACAAAAAATACTGCCTGAAAGCAATTACATGTAGAATCTAAGAGTCAGGTTGGTAAAGAGCAGAATAGTGATTTTCAGGGGTGAGGGGAGAGTAAAGTAGGAAACATTGATCAAAGAGTACGAAGTTTATGTTACAGAAACAGAAGCTGCAGAGAGCTAATGTACAGCATGTCGACTAAACCTTAGCATTGACAATCTACTTTAAACTTCCTCAGGGAGAAATTGTGGGATGTTTGCAATGCACATTCAATCACAGTGAGGTGATGGTCATGTCAAAAGGTTGATGGAGGTCATAATTTCACATTGTGTGCATGTATCAGAGCATCACATGCCTTGGCCTGAATACATGCAATTTTTATCAATTGTAACTCAATCTGAAAGAACATTAACAGAAAAAAAAAAAGAAAAAAGGAAATCAACAAATTGTTCTTCAGAAGGATGTCGGAAAGCATTTCAAAATCTCAGTAGCAACGTCTGGACAATTCAACTTTTGGGCATCCTTGATGGTATTTGATAGCATCTTTTGCTTTGTTTTTGTTTATTTGTTTGTGATGTTTTGAGACAGCATCTTACTATTGAGTTCTGGCTTCAATGGAACCTGCTATCTGTGGACCACGGTTTTTCTTGTTCCTACATCCTGAGGGCTAGGATTAAAGATCACACCAACACATTCAGCTTTCCTTCCTATAGCTTTTCCAGCAGGTATGTGGTAAGGTTTGAAATTCACTGTGCTGTTATAATGTGAATCTTTTAATGGGCTCTAGAATTGACCTACCATTTATTTTCAGACTCTGTGATTACTGTATGTGGGTGGAAGGTAGGTATTCATATCTTAGAGTAATATAAAATTAAAGGGGAAAATGTGAATGCTTAAACATATTCTGGAATTAACATACAGTTTATTCTCAAAGGTCATAATTTTGATACATATGTGATGGTAATATAGGCATATTTTGGAGCAATACAGGGGAGAGGGAACAACAATAACATAAAGACTGGGTCAAAGAACTGACTGATACAGTTAAATTTGGCCCAAAATAACAAGCCTCTGCAGGGAAAAACTTTGGAAAGACTGAGAGAAAGTTGCAAGACATATGTGGCAGAAGGCATGAACTGGGGTGCGGGGGCAGGGAGAGGGGAATGTGTCTAAATTGGACTGAAAGATAATGAATGAAATACACAAATCATCAATAAAAGTATTTAAAAAAAGAAATTCACTTTCCCAATGGCTAATGATGTTAAATGCCAAATATCTTTTCATCAGCCTTGCTACATATCTATTCCTGTCTTTGTACTATTTTCTAATTGAGTTTTAAATTTTGATAGCAGTTGAGAGGCTTATTTAATATTAGTTATTTGTTAGAGACAGGAAGTTTGTAGGTATTTCCTACCTACCAATAGCAGTCTCTTTATTATCACAACAGAATCTCCCCCAGTGGAAAAGTGTTGGTATTGATGGAATGAATGTATCAAGTTTTCCTTTGATGGATTTTGCTTTTGGCATAGTTGTAAGATCTTTCTGTGTGGTTTATTCTAGCTATCTATGAAGAAATAGTATATTTATACCTGCTCATAAAGGTTTCATGAATATGTAAAGTGAGGTGATAAGCCACCAATTTTAAAAAGTGAGTGAGAATTCACTTCTGGAATATTTGGAGAAGGTTAAAAATGAAGAAAATTAATTTTAAACTGGAAGGCTCGGGAGACGATTCAGTGGACATGTTACTTGTTGCACTAGCCTGAGAGGGCCAGACCTGGGATCCTCAACACTGACGTAACTGGGTAGAAGGCCAGCAACAAGGCTCAGAAGATGAGGGAACTTGCTGCTAAGTCTGAAAACTTGAGTTCAGTCTCTGAAATCCACACAGTAAAAGGAAAGAACTGGCCCCTGCAAGTTTTCCTGAATTCCACACATGCATCTTGGAACGGATGTACCCCCACAAGTACACACAGAGAGACATACATATATACATGTCTTTTAAAAGGAGGGTAGATGGGACTTCTCTTGTAATCTGATCACCTGAGAAACAGAGACAATGTTCCTGGGCCAAGCCTAGACCAGCTGAATTGATCAACTCTAGGCTCAGTGAGAGACCTAGCTTAAGTAAATAGTCAAGAGCAAGAAGACATTCAATGCCAATCTCTAGCCTACACACACACACACACACACACACACACACACACACACGTACATACATCTCACAAATCTACCCCAAAACATTCATTCACTAACACACATCAAACAAACACATAGACAAAAGAAAAGGATTAAATCTCTGAACATTGAAAGGAAGAAAAGCCTCAGACTGCTACAGACATCAAGCCCCTCTGTGGATCCTACTTGTAACAACTATTTATTTATTTATTTTTATTTTTTTTTTATTTTTTTTTTATTTTTTTTTTATTTTTTTTTTAATAGAGGAACAAAGAGTTTATTTCCACAATATGTGTTAGAGACATTTAATGTACCAGCAGATTAAAATACAAAAATGCTCTGGGAAATATGGGTTAGACACCTAGAACTCTGAATTTGTAACCTCTCACTATGTCCCCAGAAACAGCTCCCGAAATGAACCCCTGTCCTTCTAAGGAATAACAACTATTTATAATGAGTCCCAACGAAACTTACCTTCTAGGTGCCGAAAAGTTTTAATATGAGAGACTTTCTTACCTCCCCTCCATAGAACAAGGAGAAATATGATGATGACAAGGTCGTTCTCTAACTGTAAATTAGAGCCAACTGTTATAGAGGTAATCTCTTATAAAACTGGTAAAACTGCCTTCTTTAATTGACTAATAGACATAGGAACTGTGAAGAGGATTATTCTCTATTCAGAACCAAATATAATACTAAAGTCTCCTTAAGCTATGTACTTAAGCAAAATATATTAATACAGGAGAGCTCTGATATCAGCAATGGATTATTCTATCAAGCAGATGTTGGCCAGGGGATCCAAACCCCCGCAAAGGGGAAAGGCTTCTTGCCTGTAAACTGGAATAGCTGCAAGAAGAGAGGTGATAAGGCCCTGCTGTCAAAGATCTGATGTAAGCATGGGAAAGATGTATTGAGACAGTACTTGCAAGTGTACAGTTGGTTTCTGGAATACCAGAGAGTGTTACCAAAGGCCACTAAACCAATAAAGCAAATATAGGTCTCCTTGAGTAAAGCAAGACTCCTCCATCAGCACCAGCTACACCTCACCTGCCTGGAAATACTGTGCAGCAGTGGCAGCAATATGTCTTTATATCCCAAATCTAATTGGCTATTAGCTCTCTCCTTGGAGGAATAACCCACAGCTGATGCCACAAGCTTACATCCTCTAGTGGTTAGGAGATTTTTATAAGCCACAGTAAGACCTTGTCATATTTTACAGAAAAAAACATAATTCGTGGATTAACATACCATCCAAACATCTGTGTCTATACCAAAGTAACCTACCATAACAATTAGTACTGTTTAAATACCTATATATATAATTGCTTGTGCTTCATTAGTAGGATTGAAAGGTTATTCCTGGACAAACTGTCAGCCCATGAAAGGAAACAGCCAGAATTGACCAGAGTCCAAAACGACAGCTCCAGAGAAAGTAGACTGTTTTGCTTCTCATCTACCTGTGCCCCCTTTCTAAGCCTAGGGAACAATCTGCGGAAGAGGGGGCATAGTAGAATGTAAGGGCTGCGATTGGGGTGAATTCTGAAACTACAGCAATGTAGTCTGGACACTTATTTGACCAACTTGATTAAACATAGAAGCCCCCCCAGCTGGATGTTGGGACCCTTGGGCTGTGTGGGTTTGGGCACAATGGCTTGCAAATTGGTTTTGCATGAAGGATGCTTGTACTCAAAAATTATTACTTATTGTTAAAAAATTAAAAAAAATAAAGAAGTAATAAAAAATAAATTAAAAAAAGGAAAAAAAAAAGAATTAAATCTCTCTCCTCTGGTTGTCATATGTATCCAGAATTAAGAACTGCCCTAAGGAAAGAAGTAGTTCGAGTCATTTGTTAATTTCAACATTAAGGCAGGCTTATACCTGCTTCTTGCCTCACTTCTCACTCTGTTTCATCCACAGGCTGATCAATACCTCCTTCCCCATTATTTCAGTGCCCAAGATGAGTTCTATTACTATAATCATAGCTCCTTATTCTACCATGGATACGGGTATTAGCTCTGAAAATTTCCCAAGTCTCACATAACAGAATAGCTACAAATAAGTCTTTCTTTGTAAAAATGATTTTAATTGATTCTTGCCAACTTCATACATCTTAATCATATTTAGCCCCCCTACCCATTTCCACTTCTCATTGTGCCCTAATACCTGCTTTCATGCATTCTGTGATGTATGTTAATGCTTATTGAGCCAAGTTTCTGTCCCCAAGTATCTCTTGGAATATATAGTTTCACTGGAGCCTAAACAACCTACCTAGCATCACTCCCTTGAAGAAAACGAACTCTCCCTCCCCCGGTAGTCATCAGTAGTCATCAGTTGCCAGTAGTTTTTCAGCTAAGTTTGGGCTTCTTAGCAATTTCCTATCTTTTTGTGCTGGCTTTTTGTTTGGTTTGAGTCTGCCTGGGTCTTGTGCATGCTTTCACCATTGCTGCAAAATCACAGGGTAACTTCCCAGCTGTCTGGAAAATTCTGTTTCTTTGTGGTCTTCTGTCACACTTTCCACCCCTGCTTTCACAACAGTCTCTGGGTGGCAGTGGTTTGATATAGGTGTCTTGTGCAGGGAGATATACACAGTGGTATCTTATTCTCTGCACTTCTCTTTTCAAGTTGTGGTTTCCTGGGTAAATCACTGTGAGGAGGAACCATTGAAGAAATTTAAAAGTGCATTACTATTCTTTCTGCCTCCTGTTCCACCATGATCCTGGAGCCTTAGGCAGAGAGGTTCCATTGTAGATGAGTCACATAAGGCTGGGCTTCTCACAGGTACTTATTCTCCTGTTGTGGAACTCTGTAATGGTCTTCTAAGAAGAAGTTTTTGAATGAGTCATGAGAGGTACTCTAGCTCTAGTAACAGTCTGGATGATCTTATGACCTCTAGCATTCCACAGAGAAATTATAAAATTTAATCATATGGTCCTTAAGAGATACCTCAGATTGTACAGCTTGCTGTACAATCATAAGGACCTGAGAACCCATGTAAATAGCCAGGCTTGATTATCAGTCCAGATCTCAGGCCTTCTCTGCTTGCTAGTGAGAACCAGTCCATGCTGCTCCCTTCAGTTCTAGAGAACTGATGGAGGTGGCCTCTCTAGGCAGTCTGAGTGCAACTGACTAGCTGGGACTGCTTCACCCTCCTGAAGAGCTCCTAACTTGCCTGACTAGTTCCATCTAGTTCCTCCAGTAAAAAAAATCAAATAAGAGAACCTAAATCACAGACGAACTATTCATACTAGATCAGAGAGCAATCAAGTTACATCAAAAATATAAACAGAATCAGACTTCAGTTCTACAAAGAATTTCATATCATACACACAAGCAGCCAAAGAAACCGACATGCACAGACCACTAGGAAAACAAAAACAAAAACAAAATAATATGTCCCCATCAAACCCCATCAGTCCTACAAACATGTTCTACAATGATAACAACTTAGAAGAATTCCAGATTACAACAGTATTTTAAGAACAGTTCCAGTTACAGGGAATCCAACATACCTTCATGGCCTCTGTGTGTGTGTGGGGGGGCGGTTATTGTATGCACATGGATCACTTGTATGCGTGCAGGCAGAACATTCATAAAACAAAATACAAAGAAAATATACAGATGAATGATATGGGAAAGTAAATTCAAGATTTTAAAGGCAATTTAACAAAAGGAATAGAAATGTTGAGGAAAATCCAGACTTAAATGAAGATAGGTTGAAAGACTCAATAACCCAATTCAAAATGACAGGAAAAAGACTAACTAAGAGTATGAAATGAAAATGAAATGAAAAACAGAAGGTCCAGATGTGATGATAAAATTTACCTATCATACTCATTAGAGGAAGGAGGATAATTACAGGAAAATGACATTGACCATATCTTCAATAGGATTATAGAAGAAAATTTCCTTGAATTAAGGAAACACACACACACACACACACACACACACACACATAACAAGAAGCATACAAATACATAGGACCAGAAAAAGAGAGAATGATGAAAGCTGCTAGAGAAAAAAAAAAAATGAGCAATTTAAATATAAAGGAAAGTCCACAGAATTAGCGCTGACTTCTTGATACAAACTATAAAAGCCAGAAGAGCAGGCAGCAAACTATTCTGAACTCTGAATGAATACATTAAAATGAAAGGAACTGCAGGGCATGGTACCACATGTCCTTAATCCCATCACTCCAGTAGAGGGAGGGGTGTGTGCAGAGGCAAGTGGATCTCTGTGAGTTCAAGGCCAGTCTGGTCTACACAGTGAGTTCTATGACAGCTGGGGCTACAGTTGAACCCTGTATCAAAACACACACACAGACACACACACAGACACACAGACACACACACAGACACACAGACACACACACGCATGCACACCCCAAAAAATGACAGGAACCAATACACATTTTCAATAACAACTTTACAAATAAATAGCCTCGATTCCCCAGTCAAAACACACAGGCTAGTTGACTGTATTAAGGAACAAAATCCCATCTTTTTTTTTTTTTGGTAGTCTGTAGGAAACTCTTCTCATCTTCAAGTGTAATTACTATTTCAGGGTGAAAAGGTAGAAAAAAAATCCAAGCGAATGGTAGTAAGGAACAGGCAGGCATTGGAATTGTAATATCTGAAAAAATAGATTGCAAAAAAAAAATAATCAGAAGAGACAAAATCACTTCATTCTGATAAAAGGAAAAATTGAGCAACAAGATATTACAATCTTGAATTTCTGTGCACCAACATCTGGTGGAACCAATTTCATAAAAGGAATACTACAGGACTTCAAAATACAGATTAACCTCAACAAATTAATAGTAGGTGACTTCAGCACTACACTCTTTCCAACAGAGAGGTCAACTAGACAAAGAATAAATAGAAAAATCTGAATTAATTGATATCATACATCAAATGTACCTAACAGAGACTTACTGAATATTCCACCCAGAAACCAAAGAATTTGCATTCTACTCAGCAAACCCAGAGAGTTTCTTTAAAACAAACTAACCACATATTGGGATATAAAACAAAACTCAACAAATACAAAAAAATTAAATAATTTCATTCATTCTACTAGACCATAATGCAATAAAGCTTATAGAAACAGCAAAAGAAGCTGTAGAAACTACATGAAATTATGGAGATTAAAGAACACACTCCTGAATCATGAATTGGTCAAAGAAGAAATCAAGAAATAAAAGTATTCCTGGAACCAACTGAAAATGACGATAGCAACAGCAAAACTTCTGGAAAACATGAAAAGCAGTCTTAAGAAGGAAGTATAAAACCCTCATCACCTATATTATTTAAAAATCAGAAATAGCGGCTGTAGAGATTGCATGGTTAGAGCAATGGGTGCCTTCAGGAGGATACAAGTTTAATTCCCAGCACCCACATGACAACTAACAACCACCCATAACTCCAGTTACATGGGATCCAATACCTTCTTGCCTGTGCCAACTTTGCATGATGAGATGCATTTACATATATATATATATATATATATATATATATAGAGAGAGAGAGAGAGAGAGAGAGAGAGAGGAGTAATATACATAAAAATGAAAATAAATTTAAAAAACATCAGAAAGAAGATGCTAGAGAGATTGCAAAGTGGTTGAGAGCACTGGCTGCTCTTGCAGAGAGCTTGGGTTTGATTCCAGTGCCCAAATGGCAGATAACAACTATCTGTAACTCCAGTTCCAGGGGATCTAGCACCCTTTTCTGATCTATGCAGGCAGTCCACAACACTAGCAGACTTACAAATGTGCAGACGATATATTCATATAAGTAAAATGAAAATAATAAATAAAATATATTTTTTATCAGAAAGAGACAAATAACAAGGCCACATACACCTCAAGTATCTGGGAAGGCAAGAACAAACCAAACCCAAACCACATACATGAAGAAATAACAAAAATCAGAGCAGAAATTAATGAAATAAAAAATAAAACAATACAAAAAAATCAATGAATTTAAAAGCTGGTTATTTGAAAAGAAAAAGAAGAAAGGCAGAGCCTTCATGCAGTTAACCAAATAAAGAAAACAAGTCCAAATTAACAAAACCAGGAAGGAAAACATCACATCAGACACCAAAAAGTTTCAGAACATTATAAGGTAATATGTAAAAACCTATACTGTATTAAATTTAAAAATCTAAAAGAAATGGAAGAATTTCTAAATTGAAAGAAATCACAAAAATTAAGTGAAGAATTGATCAAGGCTTACAAAGACACATAACAAATAAGGAAAGTGAAAGAGTAATACAAAGCTTTCTGAATAAAACAAGCCCTGGCCCAGATGGATTCACAGCAGAATTTCATAAGATCTTCAAAGAAGATCTTTTACTACTACTTAATATACTATACTACTTAAATTATTCAAAAATAAACAGAAAGAGAATTCCTAAACTCCTTTTATGAAGCCAGTATTACTCTAATATCCAAACAAGGACAAGACATAACAAACAAGAGAAAACTATATTTAGGCCCATATCTCTAGTGAAAACATATTCTAAATTATCAACAAAATACTCACAAATCACACATAGACACATATATAAAAGATTATCCATCATGATCAAGTACCCTTTATTCCAGAAATCTGTGGGTGGTTCAACATAAGTCAATAAACTTCATAAATCATATAGATGAACTCAAAATATCACACGATCATCTCAATAGAAGTAGAAGTAGAAAAGTCCTTTGTCAAAATCAAGCATGCGGCCACAATCCTCCCAAGTTGAGTGTTGGCCCAGCATCATTAAATTAAACCATACATTAAAACTCCATGTGGTTAAGTGAGTTGTCTCTCCACTGCAACTTTACAACAATTTGAGGGGGACCCCTGGATCCTAACATAATATAACATTTTGGGGGCTTTTCTGGGATCCCCAAAGACCATCAGAGGGACTAGAGACATTCAGCCGGCAGTGTTTTTTGGGTAAGAGAGTACTTTCACTTTCACTTTAGTTGTGGTCTGGGGTGCTCAGTTAGGAGAAACTGGATGCAATATCTCTCCTTGAGCATGGAAATGGGGGATGCCCCAATTCTCCACTGGTAGAATGCAAACAGGGGGTTTGCCTCAGTGATTTGGAATACAGGTGAGTGGTTCAGACTTTTGGTTCCAGACCAACAGGAGTCAGCTCCATGGTCCGAATAGTCTTTGGTGTTGTTTTCTTTGTTACCACTTTAAGGATTTCAGGAAGGCTACTGGATGGTCTGGCCAAGCCAGATTTAAAGGAGGTAACTATGTCTTGTGTTTATGGTAACTGTTCTTCTATGTTTCTAAGATTCATGTAGTAATGCTCTTCATGCATCTAAGTTTTGTGTTTGTGATTCAGTCATTGTAATTGTCTCATGTTGGTTCTGTCCAAGTGGCCATTTTAAGTTTTTATCCTTTATGTGCACAAAATCATTCATTTTGGCATGCCAGACTAGATACACATGTGAGAACTTTAAAATATGGATATTTTTTTAAATTAATTTTTATTGATGTTTTGTGCATTTCATACATTTTTTCCAATTCAGTTCAGGCTTATTTCCCTTTCCCTCCCCCCCCCACCCCATCCCAGATCATGCATTCCGCCATAACTGTCCTGCATCTTTCTCTCAGTTTTTTTTTCATTTCTAGCTATAAGTGATAATCCATGAGTACAAGCAACCTTCATGCAAAACCTATCTGCAGGCTGTTGTGCCCAAACACCTACAGCCCCACCATCCAGTGGGGGGTGACAGGTTGTTTGTTCAATTTAAAAATGCATTTAAAGGTCTAAAATTTGGATACCGCAGACATCTTTCTATCAAATGCTTCGAAACAGATGGTAATTGTTTATAGGAGTTAGGCTTTGAGTTGACTGTTTAAGGATCCTATTTTCCAGATGACTTTTTGGGTTGTGTTTGCTTTCTACTTTGATGTTTTTTTTTGAGACCTCTGTGGCCCAGATTCTCTGGGTGGATGTAACCCTGATTTAATATATTAACTTGTCTTCAGGGCTGGGAATGAATTCTTGGACTGCTTTTGTTCTGGATGGGGCAGTTTTGCTCTCTCTTGGGCTAGGCATGGTGGCACACACCTTTAATCCCAGTCCTTGGGAGGCAGAGGCAGGCAGTTATTTATGAGCTCAAGGTCAGCCCATCTGGTCTGCTTTGGTGAGTTTCCACCCAGCTGCTGCAAGGAAACTCTATTTCAAAGGACCAGAAATAAGCTTCCTTTTGCTAGCTAGTAAAATTACATCAGCATTTAGTTAGGAATCTTGGCCTGACTTGGGTGGAGGTCTTTGGAGCTTGGGGAATTCCAGAGCTCCCTAGAGGGCCCATGTGTCAACTGTGTGGTCTCTGCTAAAGACCCATTTTTGGGATCTGGCACCTGGATCAGTCAGGGGGCGGAATGGCTTCTGGGGGTGCATTATAGGAGCTAATCTCCAGGATGGTCTGTGTCTGGGAGGCAAAGGGACTTCTCTGTTTCTGTGCCCTCCTTGCTGATCTGGCAGGTAGTCCCTCCTTCATGCTGTATGTTTGTTTTTGTGGAAGAGTTAGTCTCAGAGAACTGGGTGAATTGAACTCATGAAAACCATACTTCACTCCATGCTTTTAGTCTCCATTAGAAGAAAGCATTATATAAAATCATTGTGATCACTTTAAGATGTTAGCTCACCCCAGGCTCCTGATGTTTTGGATGTGTGTTTGTGTCTTTCTAAAACTATGGAACCATAGTTCAGCTTATGGGTAGGAACCTATTTAGGGGGTGTAAGTGCCTTAAGCCCTGATATTAGTGAAATCTTATTTTGGCATGCCTGGTCAGAAATATAAATATTTTAGTGATATAACCTGGATAACCTAAAAATATCCTTGATATTTTCTTTGGTGTCCAAACTCTCTCCCATCACTCTGGAGAAAGAGGCATGTGTAAATATTGGTCTGGTTTGGATGGGGAACTGATACCAGAATGGCCTGGGCCAGCCCTGTTTCTTGCCTCCAGGGGCGGAAGAGGGGAGCATGGGATAGCTAATTGGCATTATTGTGTTCCTGCAGTGATTTCCTATCTGTTTTGGCCACCCATTCCTTCCTCCTCATAGGAATCAAACATGCCTCCTTGGGCTTGAACTGCTGTCCTGCTGATCTGGCCACTCCTGGAAGTTCCCCAGCCAGGTGTGGTGGGCCACACCTTTAATCCTAGCATGCCTTCAATCCCAGCACAGACAAAGTTTAGTTTAAGGTAAGAAATACTGATTTCTGAACAAAATGGACTTTATCTGGCTCATCTCATTTTCCATCTCTTATTAAGTTTGAAACTCCAGTTAGAAATACTGATTTCTGAACAAAATGGACTTTATCTGGCTCATCTCATTTTCCATCTCTTATTAAGTTTGAAACCCAGTTAGGGGTATTTACTACGTTTCTGAAAAAGCTCTAAAGTTTTGGTTTTAAGACTAGTTTGTCATGACATTGTGTCTAACCACAGTATTTATTTTATGGGTATGTTCAATCTGTTTATGAATGTTCTTATGTCTCTTGGTATTAAGAAAGGGAATAAGAAGGTAACAAAATGTTAGAGAGATATAGAAATGGAGATATTTTTAGTAAGGATTTATGTGAAGATGATAAGAATGTCTATGCAAGTGACAAAAGTCTGAGGAGGTTTGTTATGGCAGGTAAAAGGTGAGGCAATAAGAATAAGTTTAATTTTCTAAGGTTCAGTCAACTAGTTTAAGAATCAAAATGTATATCTAGTCAAGGTTTGTTTAAGAGTGTTAAGTTTTTGTACAAGCCTTATCTACACATCACTTGGCACTTCAAGGTTTAGTAAAAGGATAAGATGTACAGAATCATTGTTAGTTTTCAGTCAACTCCTGGCTTGCACTGAACTCCCTGCTACAGGTTTTGATTAAATGGACACAGACAAATAGTGGGTTACTTTATGTTTCTTGCAAGAGTTGCTTTTGATATTTCCTTTGACCTAACCAAATAATTTGGCCCCCAAAAGCTAGGTTCTGTCTTCTTGGATGGGCTTGGCAATCCTTATCAGTGTATTTCCTGTCTTCCAGTATGTGGTACAACTCCTGTCTTTCTGGGAAAACTATAAATCAGGGAACAGTTTACATTTAAGATAAGCCTGAAATTGTTTAATTCTATGTTGTGCGCTATGCCTGCTTAACCTATGGTGTTAAGTCCCTCCTCCAGTCAGTATTATACAAGGCCACTTGAATTTTTGTCCAAGCCTTATCTAAAATATTATACAGTAATTAAAACTATCAGTCTGGTGTAACTTAGCCTTTCTGGATGGATAATGACCATACTTAATGCCCATAACAATTCGGCCAAGGGACTTAAGGAACAACTTTGTTTCTTGCCCTCTCAGGTCAACTAAGTCCCAGGGGACTATGTCTGACACTTTATCTCCTAAAGTGTCCTGCAATTGCGAGTCACCAGTCCTCCTGGGCAAGGAGGTCTTGGAGATCCACTAATGGGACTCTATCCAGTGTCTAGTCTATAAAGTGAAAAGTCTCTTCGTGGTTCAACAAAAGGGAAGCCTGGTGCTGCATGACCTGACTTTGTCCTCTAGTGGATGGAACTGCTAAAAGCTGAGAGGAGCCAGAGATCACCCCCTTCCCAAATCTGAGTGGCCCTGAACCAGATGCTCAACTGACCTTGAGAAAACAAAAGTTAAATAATCTGGTCTAACTGTATGGACTTAAACACCCAAGAGGAAAGTATAACCAAAAGATAAGTTATCATTATATTTCCTTTAAAGTCTGAGAGATTGTGCCTCCTTTTTAGATTTTAAGCCATTTAAAGTCATATGAGATCTGGTGTTACCAAATAATAAAGTTTCCTCTTTCTATTTAAGCAACTACCTAAGGGAAAAGTCATATCTGTAACTATCAAAATTTCCTGGAAAGCAGACCCTGAATCCAGACACTATGGCTAAATGAACAAAAGAAGACGCCCAATAATGGATTCTTTGGAACCTCTCATTGAGAAATTCTAATGAACTTTTAAGTTGGACATTTAATTCACCCTTTTCCTCTCCTTGGTACCCTGCCTAGAAAATGTAGCTAGCTATGCCTGTATTAGTCATTTTTTGTTGCTGTGATAAAACCACCATGACCAAGGGAACTTATAAAAGGAAGAACTTATTTGAGCTTATGATTGACAGTTCCAGGGAACTAGAGTCCATTGTGGTGGGAGGCATGGTGGTTGGAGCTGGAGCAGAAAGCTGAGGTTCACATCTCGCAATGAGCACAGGAAGTCAAGAGAGAGCCTCTGGAGACTAGCAAGGCTTGTTAAGCTCTCTAAGCCTGCCCCCAGTGACATACTTCCTCCAGCATGGCCATCCTTCTAAGACCTCCCCAAAGAGCACCACCAACTGGGGACAAAATTTCTGACTACTTAAAACCTATGGGGGACATTCTCATTCAAACCACCACAGAGCCCAAGGCAGGAACTCAGGGTAGGAACCTGGAGGCAGGAGCTGAGGTACTGGCCATGGAGGAATGCATCTTACTGGCTTGCTCCTCTGGCCCATGTTCAACCTGCTTTCTTATACCATACAAAAAAACCTGTCCAGGGGTGGCACCACCCATAGTGGGCTGGGCCCTCTCACATTGCTCAACAATCAAGACAATACTCCACAGATGTGGCCACAGGCCAGTCCAATGGGGCCAATTCCCCTATTGAGACTCCCTCAACCCAGGTGTGTCAAGTTGACACTAAAGCTATTTATCACACCTGCCAAAGAGCCAGTTTCTTTCTTGGCTGAGAGCTGAGGACTTTCTGTATCTGCCAGTGGACTTACCCTTGTGGATGTTGTGACTTGTGGCCAATGCATCCTTAACTCACTTGTCAGATTTATTGCCCAGTAGGTAAATTCCATTAAAATCATGGTGCTAAGGACACAATACAACACCTCATCTGAGATCATTCCATCTTGGAAACACCAACTGTGGTTGACTCTTGTGAACTTCCTTCAAGGATTTGAAAGCCACATAATGAGAGGGGGAAATGAAGTGAAGGACTGTAAAATCTCAGGGATAGTGTTCTCAGATACCATTAAGCTATTTTTCCTTAGTCATTCTGGGAATGATTGGTTTGCTTGCTTTGTGCATTTCACCTTGATTGGTAACTTTAATTAAGATGCTAGACTCTGATTGGCTGTTGTACTTATAAATTACCCTGTAGTCTGCACCTCAGGGCCACTCTCCTCCTGAGTTGTGTGTTGGACAAGTGTTGTAATGAAATTAAACCCTCCATTAAAACTCAAAAAAAATTAACCATGCATGATAAAAGTCTAATAAGAAATTGGACTGGGTAGGATATATTGCAACATTATTAAGGCTATATACAACATACCTAGAGCCAATATCATTCTAAATGGAGAAAAACTGGTACCATTCCCATTAATATCAAGAACCAGACAAGACTGTATGTTCTTCCCACTCCTTTTCATTATATTGCTTGAAACTCTAGCTAGAACAAGACAAGAAAAAGAAATTATGGTCATAATATTGGAAATCAAGAGGTAAAATTATCCTTATTTGCAGATGATATGAAATACCAAAAATTCCACCATAATATTTCTCCAAATGATCAACATTTTTAGCAAAGTGGTAGGTTACAAAATCAATCTACAAAAATCAATAACATTTCTATATATAAAAAGCAAGAGTTCACTGAAACAATTCCATCACAATAGCTTAAAAATCCATAGATGGATCTAACCAAAGATAATAAATACCTCTTCAATGAAAGCATTAAATCTTTGAAGAAAGAGATCGGTGGAGTCTGGAATGGAAAGACATCCCTTGCTTGCTGTGTTTAATGATTGATAGAATCAATATAGTGAAAATGATCACTCTACCAAAAGCAATTTATGGATTTGGTACAATTCACATCAAATCCACATGACATTCTTCGTAGAAATAGAAAAGTCCATCCTAAAATGCATTTGGAAACAAAGGACCACGGATAACCAATGCAATCCCAATATTGCCTGTGAGATTACCATACTAGATCTCAATATACACTACAGTGCTATAGTCATAAGAACAGCATGCTATTGGGACAAACCCAGACTTGTAGATTATTTGAAAAAACAGACTACCCACACATGGATGTATATAATTTTAGCAAAATGATACTTGACAAAATGCCAAGAACCTACAGTAAATGAAAGAGAACATCTCCACAAATGACACTGCAAACTCTGATCTCCATGTCTAAATGAATCAAATTAGACCTATACCTATTGGCCTGAACAAAAGTCAAATGAATCCAAGGACTCAGTCAGAAACCTACAATGTGATAACTGTTAGAAGAATAAATAGATAGTATGCTACAAACTATAGGTGCAGGAAAGGACTCTTTTTGGTATTTTTGAGACAGGGTCTCCTTTTGGTCCCAGCTGGCCTAGAGCTCACTCTGTAGACCAGGCTGCCCTTGAACTCACAGAGATCCAGTTCCCTCTGCCTCCAGAGTGCTAGGATTAAAGGCAAGCACCACCATGTCTGGCTAGGAAAGGACTTTCTTTTTTAAATTTTTTTATGTGTATGAGTGTACTGTCTGCTTGTAGGTTTGTGCACCCACGTTGTTCAATGCCACGGAGGTCAGAAGAGGGCGTCAGATTCCCCTGGAACTGGAGTTAAAGATGGTTTTCAGCTGCCATGTGGGTGGTGGGAACTGAACCTCGGTCCTCTGCAAGAGTAGTCAGTGCTCTTAACCACTAAGCCATCTCTCCAAAAGCCCCAGAAAGGACTTTCTAAATCAGACATCAGTCCCTCAGGATCAAAGTCAACAATCAGCAAATGGGACCTCATTAAATTTAAAAATTGTCTGTGCAACAAAGGAAACCACCAATTGAGTGAAAAAGAAGCCTATGGATTTGGAGAAAATCTTCACCAGGCATACATAAGACATAAGATTAATACTCAGAATATACAAATATCTCAAAATACAAAGAGTCAAGAAAACAAATGAGTCAATTAAAAAATAGGCAATGGATCTGAACAGAAAGTTCTCAAAAGAAGAAATAGCAATAGATAAGAAATACCTTAGAAAGTGTTCAACGTTTATTAACTACAGTAATGCAAAACAAAACTCACAACATTTCACCTAACTCCAGTCCGAATGACTAAGATTAAGAGAACAAATGATTCCAGTGCTATCATGGATGTGGGGAAAGGTGAACCCTCATCCACTGTTGGTGGAATTGGATCCTGGTATAACCACTCTGGAAATAAGTATGGAGAACACTTGCAAAACTAAAAATAAATCTACCATATAATCTGGTAACGCCACTCCTTGGCATATACCCAACAGACTCATCCTACTACAGAGATACTTGCACAGTAATGTTTGTTGCTGCTCTTTTCACAATAGCTAAGAAATGGAAACAACTTAAATGTTCCTCAACTGAAGATTGGATAATGAAAATGTGGTACACTTACTTAACTGAGTACTATGCATAAGTAAAATAAATCATGAAATTTGCAGGTAAAGAATGGATGGAACTCATCTCAACTGATGCTGAAAAAGCCTTTGACAAAATCCAGCATCCCTTCATGCTTAAAGTCCTAGAGGGAATTGGATTGGAGGGATCTTTCCTCAATGTAATCAAAGCCATATACAGGAAAGCCACAGCCAATATCATCCTAAATGGGGAAGTGACAGAAACATTCCCTTTAAAATTAGAAAATTGGGAAGGCTGCCCCCTGTCACCACTCCTCTTCAATATGTGCTTGAAACACTTGCTAGAGCAATAAGGCAAGAAAAGGAAATTAAAGGAGTATTAATTGGAAAAGAGGAAGTCAGACTATCCCTATTTGCTGATGATATGATTGTTTACTCAAGGGATGCTAAAAACTCCACCAGAAAGCTCCTAGAAATGATTAACAGCTTCAGCAAAGTGGCAGGATACAAAATTAACCTAAAAAAAATCAGTGGCCTTTCTTTACACCAACAGCAAGCAACTGGAGAAAGAATTCAAGGAGACCTTCCCACTCACAATAGCCCCAAAAACAATAAAATACCTAAGAACAAACCTAACCAAAGACACCAAAGACCTCTACAATAAAAATTTTAAACCCTTAAAGAAAGAAATTGAAGAAGACATCAGAAGATGGAAAACCTCCCATGCTCATGGATTGGGTAAATTAACATTGTAAAAATGTCCATTCTACCCAAACTCTTGTATATATTTAATGCAATCCCAATCAAAATCCCCAAGAGTTTCTTCACAGGATTGGAAAAAAAAGTCCTTAAATTCATTTGGAAAAACAAAAGACCTCGAATAGCCAAAAAAACCCTGAGCGAAAAGAGCTACACAGAGGGGATCTCTATACCAGACTTCAAACTATACTACAGGGCTATAGTCATAAAAACAGCCTGTTACTGGCACAAAAACAGACCTGTTGACCAATGGAACAAAACCGAAGATCCAAACTTGAGCACATATAATTTCAGCCATCTCATATTTGACAAGGGGGCTAAGAAGACACAATGGAGAAAAGACAGCATCTTCAGAAAGTGGTGTTGGCAAAACTGGATCACCACTTGTAGAAGAATGAAATTAAAGCCCTATCACTTGCCTTGTACAAAAGTCAACTCCAAATGGATCAAAGACCTCTACCTGAAACCCCAAACTCTGAAGGCGATAGAAGAAAAAGTTTGCAAGACATAGGTGTAGGAAAAGACTTCCTAAATCAGACAGCAGCTGCACAAGAATTAAGGTTGACAATTGACAAATGGGACCTCATTAAACTCAAAAGCTTCTGAACATCAAAAGAAACAATCAAGGAAGTGAAGAGAAATCCCACAGAGTGGGAGGAAACCTTCACTGCAGATACATCTGACAAAGCATTGATTTCCAGAATATATAAACTACTCAAAAAACAAAGAAGAAAACAAATGACCCACTCAATAGATGGAGCAAAGAGCTGAACAGAGACTTCACAAGTGAGGAATTAGAGATGGCTGAGAAACACCTTAAGAGTACAACATCACTAATCATTAAGGAAATGCAAATCAAAACCACTTTAAGATATCATCTTACTCCAGTAAGATTGGCTAGGATCAAGAAAACAAATGATACAAAGTACTAGAGAGGTTTTGGGGAAAGTGGAACACTCATCCACTGCTGGTGGAAATGTAAACTCATACAGTCACTATGAAAAGCAGTGTGGAGAACCCTTGGAAAACTTGGAATGAACTTGCCACCCGACCCAGCATACCACTCCTGGGCATGTACCCTCAAGACTCACCCAACCACAGAGATACATGCACAGCCATGTTTATTTCAGCACTCTTCACAATAGCAAGGAGCTGGAACCAACCCAAATGCCCCTCAACTGATGAGTGGATAGAGAAAATGTGGTACATCTACACAATGGAGTTCTATACAACAGTAAAGAAAGATGACATCATGAGCTTTGCAGGAAAATGGCTGGAGCTAGAAGACATCATGCTGAGTGAAGTAACACTGTCCCAGAAAAATAAACAACGAATGGTATCCCTCATCTGTGGATGCTAGTGCCAATTACCTAGTTGTATTTCTTGTGCATGGCCCCTTGAGCTTTTGTCCAAGCAGTTGGGAGTGATGCATATTGGAAACAACAGCAGCAGCAACAACAACAACAACAACAACAACAACAGAAAAGACTGCATCAAAGAACTGAAACAGTGAATTTCTGCTCAAAACAGTCAACTTCCACATGGATAATATTGAGAAAGACTGAGAAAGAGATGAAAAACATGTTTGGCAGAATGCATGAGCCCTGGTGGGGTGAGGGGATAGAGTGGTGGACACGGGTCTAGATTTGATAAAAAATAAATTAATTAATTTAAAAAAGAATGGATGTAACTAGAAGCTGCTATTTTAAGTAACACAGACTCGGGAAGGCAAGGGACACATGTTTTATCTCATTTGTAGATCTTATTTCCAAATCCTTATATATGAATATATATATATATATATATATATATATATATCCTGATATAGCCACAGGAGAGAGGAAAATGAAATCAACCATGGAGATAAAGAAGAAGAAGAAGCTTGAGAGATGGAGATAGTGGGAGACTGGCAATATTAAGAGGAGGAATGGGGAGAAAGTGGATACTATAACTGGTGAGAGAGTAGTAAGGGGTTATCCAAGGGAGAGTGAGAGGAGAAATAACGCTTAGGTGGTATGAAAAAACCAGAGAAACATCTATTATTTAAATATCCTACTGAAAAACACACTTACAATAAATATATGAGTGCCTGTGTATAGCTGAAGGCTATACAACAACAACAACAACAACAACAAAACAGAGTGCCATGCTTGAGAAATATCCCTTTATTTTGTTGGTCATGGCAGTGCAAGAGAGTTTCACAGCCCTTGAGTGTCTCCCAGAATTCAAATTTATGATTCTGTTATTGAAGGTAGGTCATGTTTCAGACACAGGGTTTTGAGCTGGAACTGACCTGTAAGTGCTTTCCCTGAAGAGTAGCTCTCATGCTACCAGAGGATACTATACAAACTGTCAAGAGAGAAAATCAATCAGTGATCTTACTTAGCTAGAAAGCCTAAAAACAATTACTTGCCCAGCAAAAAATTACTACCTGTGCAGCCATGATACTCTTATCTTGTAAGTAATTAACAGCTGTTGAACTGGAATTAAGTCCCTGTCAATGGAAGGAACTGATGTATGTTACTAAAAACACAGCCAAATGCACATGGCTGAAGATAGCATAGATCCTAGAGAAAACCCCATTTAGATGCATCCTTTGACCAATATAATTTCTTACCTTTATTCTAAATGTGCATCCTCATATTTACAGAAAAGTGTACCTTTCATTCCTCCTCAAAATATTCTTTTTCAATAGATGGAAAGGATTACAGTGTTAGAACTGGTCAAAAAGAGAATGTGTCTATGTGATGCTTAATCCTAAGTGATACATTATTTGCGACCTCTACACATAAGATGAATGTATGGCTCAAATCTCACCAGAGAATTTTACTATGCAGGAGATGTTGATTAACACAGAAACCTACAATTGGCCAATGTGCAGAGAACAAGACAGCACAGCATGCTTATGCCTGAATATATTTATTTCAAACCTCAACCCCCCAAGGCTCAGGTATCATTGTGGAAAATGGGAAAGAAAGATTTTTTGTTCTTGGTAATATGATTTATTTTTTTCTAACAGCATCATAGTGTATTTGTTGGCACACCATTTTAATGGTAAAAGCTGTGATTGATGTGAGCTGTTATTTGTGTTTTAATTCTCATGATCTGAAAAAGAAAATTGGTGTTCACGAACAGGAGACCATATAAAGAACCTCATATACAACAAAAACAAACATGTAAACCAGGGTTTATACTCCACATAATCTGGAAAAAGAATGTGGGAAAGGAAAATTTCCCTTTTTACAGATCCTCCGAAGTTCTGAGTTCCAAAGAAAACCTTAAATTTTAGTAAACATAGAGTATTGCATGGCTGACAATGTTGTTGAGAAAATATAGCACAAAGACTATAGACAAAATGACATTTCTTATTTAATGGTTGAGAACAATAAGAAAAATTCAAAGTCTACAAAAGGAATATAATGATATAAACTCAAAACAAATATTAAAGGGACAGGAAGATTTTAAAGGTGGTAGATGACCACAAGGAAAGGGTCTCATCCAGAGAGATGGTCAGTTACACATGTGAAATCTCAGCAATGGTGAAAGCATGCACAAGTCCTATGCAAGCCCAAACCAGACAAAATCCCAACACAGACATCAGAAAGTGGCTATTTAATTTGAACGCACACTTAGGAACTTCTGGAAATTTTGGAGGGGAAGAGACAGTGTCTTAGAGGGATGAGGTTTTTGGTTGGCCTTATAGATGGACCTACACTGAAGGACATTTAGGAACACAAATCAAACTTTATTTATTTTTTATTTATTTACTTTTGTATGTGTATGAATGCACTGTCTGCATTCAGGTTTGTGCACCCGTGTCGTGCAATGCCGTGGAGGCCAGAAGAGGGTCTCAGATTCCCCTGGAACTGGAGTTCTCCTGGAATTGGAGTTACAGACAGTTCTCAGCCACCATGTGTTTGCTGAGGGTTGAACCCGGTTCCTCTGCAAGAGCGGTTGGCGTTCTCAACCACTAGGCCATCTCTCCAGCCCCACAAATCAAACTTTATAGGGTATATAAGACTACATTAATTTGGGCAGGGGTTGTGGAGGAAGTTGTGGACATGGGAAGGGAATCTAAATACCATCAGACTATACTGTATGAAAATCACAAAGATTCAATAAAAATATTTTAAAAAGTGTTTTTTAGAGTTACAAGTATAAATTAATAGCTTCAATAACTAAAAAAATGGCCATGCTTGGCAGCTGACACACTGGGGAGATGGAGACAGGTGTACTTTTTTGTGTTCAATGGGTTCATCCTAATTAGTGAGTCCCAGGCCAATGAGAGATCTGGTCTCATAAAACAAGATGGATTGTTACTGAGGGTAATAGGATTGACCTGTGGTCTCTGCACATCCCCAAACATGTGTACACACAATTCCACACATACAGTTTGCTAGCACAAACATGAACATGCACAAACATGTAAACAAAGAAAAATAAACAAAAAGGAACAAAAATATAGAATAAAATAAAATATTATTTGTGGGAATGGAACTTTGTGTGTGGCGAGGCGAGAAATTTTAAGACCTGTCCCGGGAAGATCTCCAGTTATCTGATATCTCTGTGGGCTTCCAGAGTTATCTGTAGCTGGAAGATTCGGGATATTACAATGATTCTTGCCTCGCCCTATCTCTGCAAAGTTCCAGGCCTGTTCCCTTGAGGCATTGAGCAGAATGTCACACCTCTAGTTACCTGCTGCACAAACCAGAGTTCTGCAGCCCCCCTCTTAGAACTAAGTTAGCTCACCCCTCCCTTTCACCTGCTCCCCACTTCCTTGCCCAAAGCACAGTAGTCTTGAATTTATAGACCTCACTGACAGAAAATAAACGGAGTTCCTATCCTCCCCCGTTCTCCACGCGTGTGTGTGAGTCTGCTTATTTTTCCTTCGGGTGATCTCCGGCGGTATTCCCTCCCCCCTTCTTGCGGGAGCAGAGCCCAGAGACTGCTGGCCTGCAGGCAGGAGGCAAGTCCTGGAGCTGAGCCAAGAAGGGAAGGACAGCGTGTGGAAGGCGGTCACGCATGACTCAAAGACACCACACCCAACAACCATTGGATGAGAAAGAATGTTCTAGAAGAAGAAACTGTTTTTGACATCATCATATTTCTGGAAGAAATCCAGCCCTGTATCATGAGACCTGTAAGAAATTATGCTGTAGCCCTTAGGAAATATAAATTTCATTCACATTAACAGGCCCATTTCTATATCTCAAAGAAAGTTTTGATGTAAACTTTTGCTGTGTTCACATTATAAAAACGTTATGAACTGCATATAAATTAATGTCACATGACTGATTTATTTGAAAACTCAATTTATATTTCATAAGTCCCATTTCAGAAGCACTAACGATAATGGAGTAAGTAGTTCATAGAAGTCTAGTAGGTCATACATTTCTCAATTTCTTCATTGTATGGAAATAGTTAACAACACTGGCACCACATTAAAAACACCTTAAGGAACAGCAAAGCCTTTACCTGTGCAAATGCAGCCAGGCCAGGCCCACAAGGAAGGCCTGGATATAAGACTAAGGCTCTATAGGCCACTGCTGTAAGTACTCATAGCCTTTTAAAGTTAAAGGGCTAGGTCATGTATGTAATTATGTATGGTACTAATAAGCAACAATATGTGTTTTAAGCCTTCTTCACAGCTCTAAATTGTTTTTGCATTTTTAATGTTTTGCACACACACTTGGCAGTTAAACATAATATCACGAACAAGCAGTAGATATACTTTTTGTTTAGTGGACATACCCGGTTAATGCTCAAATGTTCCTAGGTGGCACAGTCTATAAAACATCAGCAAAATTACATAGATCATATTCACACTATTGCCCCTGGGATGTTAAAGCACTCAGGGGACTGTGCTTTTAATTTGCTGGTAAGTTAAACTACAAGCCATATTTGTCAAAGTAAGTTCATCAATGTAAAAATATACTTTTATTCTTATTTTTGGATATATGTGAGAACATTTCCTGGAATCCTGTAAAAAATATAGTTGCAGATCTTCAGTGGCTGACCTCTTTAAAAATGATAGTGTGTTAGAAAAATACACTAACTTTTGATTTTAGACAACTATTACAACTGTTTTTCTTTTTTCAAAATAAGTTCAAGCATATAACAATGAATAGGGAGGTTGTTCCTGGTAGCCAACTGCAGCATTTTATGAATATTTTTTTTTAATTTTATTTATTTATTTTTATGTGTATGAATGTATGTCTGCATGCAGGTCTGTGCACCCGTGTCGTGAAATGCCGTGGAGGTCAGAAGAGGGTCTTGGATTCCCCTGGAACTGGAGTTAAAGACGGTTTTCAGCCACCATGTGGGTGCTGGGGATCGAACCCAGGTCCTCTGCAAGAGCAGTCAGTGCTCTTAACCACTAGGCCATCTCTCCAGCCCCATGAATATTTTTTAACCTGTAGCTTTGATAGCTTTGATAGGGGAAGGTGTTTGGTAGAGAAAGGCACTTATCATTAAACAGGTTATTTTAGAATTTTTAATATTTTAATTTAATATGTGCATGTTATATTTAATGTTTAATATGTGAATAAGTGTACATATGTAAATATATATATATATATATATATATTTATAGCTTTAACCAAGCTGACTAATATAGCCAGAACTTTACCTGTTTATCTCTGTGTCCATGCATATGTGTGTTGAGAATATTAAAATTTTATTTTAATCATTTTGTTTTATTTTATATTTTGGTCTTTTTGAGACAGGGCCTCCACGTAGCCCCTGCTGGCCTGGAACTCACTCTGTAGGCCAGGCTGGTCTTGAACTCACAAGGATCCGCCTGCCTCTGCCTCCCAAGTGCTAGGATCAAAGGTGTGTGCCACCACCCCCAGCCCTATTTTAATCATTTTAAAGTAGACATTATTCTTTATCATGGTCACAATATAAAGTAATAGGTCACTAAGATTTCTCCAGTCTCAGACTTTGCACCCTTCAATGAACATCTTCTCTTTTCTTCTCCCTTCCCCTCCCACTTCCAGCCCATGGTAACCATCATTCTGTTCTCTGCCTCTATGTATTATATTGTATTAGAGCCCACATATAAGAAGATACAATACCCATATTTTATTGATTGGCTGATTTCAGTTAGCATAAATTACTTCAACTCTGTCACTTTGTCATAAATAACAGGGTTTTTTTTTTTTAAAGATTTTGTTAATGTCACTTTCTTTAAGAAGTATCATCCACTGCTGGTAGGAATGTAAACTTGTGCAAACATTATGGAAAGCAGTGTGGAGAACCCTTAACAGACTCAAAATGAGCCTACCACCTGACCGAGTCATACCACTCTTGGGTATATACCCACAAGACTCATCTTACTGCACAGATAGATGCATAGCCATGTTTATTGCAGCTCTCTTCACAATAGTAAAGAGCTAGAACCAACCCAAATGCCCCTCAACAGTGGATGACAAAAATTTGGTACATCTACACAATGGAGTACTATTCAGAGGTAAATAAAGACGGCATCATGAATTTTGCAGGTACATGGCTGGAACTCAAAGCCATTATGCTAACTGAAGAAACGTAGTCCCAGAAAAACAAATGGTAGATGGTTTCCCTTATTTGTGGATGCTAACACCAAATCCCCAGTTGAAAGGCAAGCTGAACAACATTATTGTTATATTTCTTTTTATCTGAAAGCAACTGTGTTGTTTTAATGTAAATCTCTTAACGGGCTCTAGAATAGACCCACCACTTATTTTCAGACTCTATAATTACTGTATATGGGTGGAAGGTTTGTATTCATATTTTAGAGTAATATAAAATTAAAGGAGGAAAATGTGTATTCCTAAACATAAAAAAAGACTGAGAGAAAGATGTAGGACAGTTATTGCAGAATGCATGATCAGGGGAAGGAAAAGGGAAAGGAAAAAAAAGAACTAATAAACTTTAATAGAAAGATTTTGTGTAGCTTGGAGGATTTTGAGAGTGAATGGCAAACTCACATTAAAGTAACATTGACAAATTTCACATTATTATTAAAGTATGGTAGTATAGTTTTGCCAGTAGTGAATGTTCAGAAATTTTAACAGACATAGAGTTTCAAATTTATGGTCTAAGATATAATTACATAATTTTAGTTTGAGGCGTATAACAGTTCAGTTTAGTTATACTTTTTCCATTTTTTTGTTGTTATTGTTACAAAAATGACAGAGTCTGAAAATAAGCTATAGGTTAATTCAAAAACACATTTGGGATTCACATTTTAACAGTAAATTTGTATGCAAGCAGAAAGAAATACAACTTTACATTCACAGGTTACAGGGCAAGTTGATGTATGTTTTAATGTACTTTCAAAGAAGAGATTGATTGTTTCTTACTAATCATTGAACTTGGGAAAATAAAGACATAAATTTCAAGTTATATCTATAGTAGCATCAGGCTTGACTTACGTGTAAGAATTTGGTGCTAAGATCCATAAATGAGGGAAACAATGTATTTTTTGTCTTTCTGGGACTTTGTTATTTCTCGTGGCATAATTGCTTCTAGTTACATTAATTTTCCTGCAAAATTCACTATTTTTAAGAGTTCTCCACACTGCTTTCCATAGGGGTTGCATGAATTTGCACTCCCATCAGCAGTGGATAAGTGTTCCCTTTTCCCCACAATCTGTCCAGCATTTGGTATCCTTTGTTTTCTAGATCATAGTGAGTCTTTCCAGGGTAAGATGAAATATTAAAGTGGTTTTAATTTGCATTTCCTTAATTACTAGTGATGCTGAACACTTTTTTTTTTAATTGTATTTATTTTTGTATGTGTATGAGTGTACTGTCTGCATGAAGGTTTGTGCACCCGTGTTGTGCAATGCCGCGGAGGTCAAAAGAGGGTCTTGGATTCCCCTGGACCTGGAGTTCTCCTGGAATTGGAGTTACAGACGGTTCTCGGCCGCCATGTGGGTGCTGGGGATCAAACCCGGGTCCTCTGCAAGAGCAGTCGGTGCTCTTAACCGCTAGGCTATCGCTCCAGCCCCATGCTGAACACTTTTTAAGATGTGCCTCAGCCATTTTTACTTCTTTGTGAAGTGTCTGTTCAGCTCTTAGTCTTTTGATTGGGTCATTTGTTTTCTTACTCTTATGCCAACAACAAGCAACTGGAGAAGGAATACAGGGAGAACTTCCCATTCACAAGAGCCTCAAAAAATATCTCAGAACAAACCTGACCAAAGACACTAATGATCTTTACAGTGAAAAATTTAAATCCTTGAAGAAGGAGATAGATGAAGACATCAGAAGATGGAAGGACCTCCCATGCTCATGGATTAGAAGAATTAATATAGTAAACATGACCATCCTACCAAAAGCAATATAGATTCAATGCAATCGCAGTTAAAATCTCCATGACTTTCTTCACAGAATTAGGAAAAAAATCTTAAAATTCATATGAGAAAAGACCCTGGATACCCAAAGAAACCCTGAGCATAAAGAGCAATGCAAGAGGGATTATTATACCCAACTTCAAACTAAATTATAATTTAGGGCTATAATCATAAGAACAGCCTGGTAATGGCACAAAAACAGACCAGTATATCACTGGGAACAAAATTGATAATCCAAATTTGAGCAAATTGTATTTCAGCCATCTCATATTTGACGAGACCAAGAATACTCAGTGGAGAAAAGACAGTATCGTCAGGGAATGGTGCTGGCAAAACTGGATTACCACTTGTAGAATAAAACTAAACCCCTACCATTCAACCTGTACAAAAAGCAACTCCAAATGGATCAAAGACCTAAATGTGAAACTTGAAACTCTGAAAATAATAGAAGAAAATATTGGCAGCAATCTACAAGTTATAGGTGTAGGAAAAGACTTTCTAAATAATTTGTGCAGTTATGCAGGAAATAAGATCACCAATCAACAAATGGGACCTCGTTAAACTAAAAAGCTTTTGTACAGCAAAAGAAACAATCATAGAAGTGAAGAGAAAACTGACAGAGTGGGAGGAAACCTTCACCAATGACATAACTAACAGAAATCTAACATCCAGATTGTATAAACTACTTAAATCTATATACATTTTAAATGAATACTGAGATAAAGACAATGTCATATTTACAAAACTTTGGGATAAATCATTGTTTATGTGTTATATTACTCTAAACGTTTATGAATCCAATAATCTTATATTTAAATCTCTATATATTTAAGAGAATAATTTTTCAATAATTTTTAAAAAGAAAATTTAAAAGCAAACCTTTAAATACATAAGCTTATCTTTTGATCCTTAAAAGAAAATAAAAAAGCAACAAAGTTCAGCTTGTGCCACTGAGCTGTGGTGCAGTGCCTAATACTCTCAAGTACAGGGCTGACAGTCTCACACCATTTTCTGTGAGATTACATCACCACATACTACTTACTGCTTTTTCAGATCCCAGTAAACTAATACCATTTCTAAACACATTTTCCTTTTCCTTTAAATGAACTTGTTTTCATTGCATTAACTTGAATAAAATATTTTATTTGGTCACCTTAAATCCATATCCATAAACAAATGAGAGGCAAAACACATTTAAACGGTTTTTGATGTTTTGAACTTTACTTAGGCTGCTGTCAGCTGAAATTTGGGCCCTGCATTTCTTCCTTGAAAGGATGAATTATCCAAGTTTGAAATCACCATCAATGAAAATGAACTTGTTGTGTCTATGCAGAACGGCCTAAATAGCTGTAGAAAGCTTTTAAGTGTGGCATAAGTTCTTTCTTAAATACTACTTTTAGTTCCAATATAAATAGATTTGAATGAAGTAAATTACATATTAGCTTTATACCAGATGAGCAATTAAGATTGCATTTATTTGGGGAGGAGTCTAAAGAGCTGCTGGCTGTATTGGTAAAGTACTTACAGTTCAAGTATGAGGACCTGAGCTCAGGCCTCTACTCCTTAAGTAAAAGTAAGGCATGATGGAGTGCATCTGCAACTCCAGAAGTGGGGTATGGGAGAAGGTGGCTGATCTAGGCCAGCCCATCTAGCAGAATTGGTGAATCTAGGTTCAGCGAGAGAGGTTGTTCTAGTATGCTTTCTACTGCTGTGATAAAATACTGTGACCAAAACCAACTTGGACAGTGGTAATTTGACTTAAAGATCACCGTCCATTCTTGACGGAAGTCAGGCAGGAATCTGGAGGCAGGAGCTGAAGCAGAGAAAACAGAGGAGTGCTGCTTACTGGCTTGATCCCCCTGGCTTGCTCAAGTCTTTCTCTGATAAAAGTCCTGGCCCTCCTGCCCAGGAAAGGCACCTCCCACAATGGGATAGGCCCTTGAGCATCATCCAGCGATCAAGAAAAACCCCATAGACAGTTCCACAGTACAATTTGATGGCAACCATTCCTTAATTCTAACTTCTGAGGTGTGTCAAGTTGACAACCAAAGCTAACCAGGACAGAGCCTGCCTCAAAAAATAAGGTGCAGAGCAACTGAGGAAGACACCTGACATGGAACTCTGACTTCCACATATACATGCATGCACACACACAAAACATTGGATACATACACATTCAGAAAATTTCTTTTTTTTTTTTTTTTTATCTTTTTCGAGACAGGGTCTCCCTGTAGCCCCAGCTGTCCTGGAACTCGCTCTGTAGACCAGGTTGGCCTTGAACTCACAAAGATCTGCCTGCCTTTGCCTCCCAGATGCTAGGATTAAAGGTGTGTGCCACCACACCTGGCACAGAAAATTTCTTAAAAGGGGAAAATATATTTATTTTTGAAAGAACACACAAATGTTTTGCTGTTGACATTGATAGACAAACAATAACACAGAAGTTAATAAATTCTGCATTCTTTGTATAATCCCATCATCTGAACATGAGTTTCTATAACTCTACCTGACACATTTTGCTTCTCTTGGATTTATTTTATATGTAAAACTTGACTAGAACATGAAATGTATGGTGAAAATCCTGCTAAGAGAATTATATAAGACATGTTAAAAGTCTTTGTAATATGTAAAGTACATAACACATACAAAAAGCAGAGTGATTACATTCCATATTATGAAATTTCAACTTAACTGGAGCTTTATTGTTTTTGTGGTCTCTGTAATTGTACAAGTAAGTTTTATAAAGCTATTATTTTATAATAAGTCTAGGAAAATAGCATGAAAAATGTCATGCACAGACTAAAAATATTTTGGCCAACTCTAATAAGTTCAAACATCATGAAACAATTGTTTTTCTTTATTAATGTATTTATATCTTCAGCTTAGAACAAAATACTATCTACTATTCAATTTGACAGACAGATACAGTATTCTCATTGAGAAAATAGTGCTATGATACAAAATCTAATTACTGAGAGTACAGTTCTGCTCTGTATCTTAAAATCAAACTAAGAGATTTATTCAGAAGTTAATTAAAATGTCCTCTGTCTAGAATTTGTGGTCTCTGGGGACAAAGTTATGAGAGTACAAAGAACAAAGAAAGCACTTAGGAAAGCAAGGAAAAGGTAACGAAACTGACTCTAAAGAAATCACAGTATGTGCTCTCTTCTAATGTTCTATCTCATTTGATAGAAAATACTTGGGCTTCAAAATTAGCATTTCTTAATGTAACCTATAGAGATTTTCTGTAAGTTAAGACAATAGAAGTAATTCTTATTTGGTTTATATCGCTGCTGTCTTATCTTCTGATTTCTAAAATGTAAGTGATGTAAACAGAAGTGGTGCAAAGATACACCAACCCTCTAGTTCACACAAGCATATCCTCATAGCTTATTGTGATCCAAACACAACATCATTTAACAATACACTACACTGCTTTAGAAAGAGGGTAACCGTATCAAATACATGGGCTTCATATTAAATGGATTTCTGACATTACTACGTACCCCTGCCCCCAAATCAGCCATGTTGTGCATTACTGGAAAGTATTTAGGACACTAAGAATTTATCAGTTACCAATATATTTGACAGCATATGGAAAACATGATTTTTTTATCATTTCAAAGATTTCTCTGCTGAGACAAATTGTTGATATCTGAGAAAGAAATACCATCTTCAGTTTCACTAAGCCAGCTGTGATCTGTCAGTCTATCAGGACAGAAGCAGAGGTGTGAATCCCCACAGTCTCGACTCTGATTTTCAGGCTTCCACATATTACATATGCATGACCATTTCCTGGCAAAATTCTTATAAAAAAAAGTTAGGTTTTTACAGGTGTGTGTGTGTGGGGGGGGTGTAGTCACAAACCGAAGGGCATGCCCTTATTCATATCTAGGTATTAAAATCTAAAAAAATAAAAAATAAATAAATCCTACACAGAGTTTCTGAATCATGTGTAATAATATGCACATGCAAAAAATGTATAGGAATTGGATAGAATGAGTTCATGATCTTTGCCACTAAAATTTAGTGACTGGTATTTGTAGAGATACATACAGATATAGAATAAGTGACATATGTGCACACTGTTAAGAATATATGTAGCTGATGGGGCTGGAGTATTGGCTCGGGCTTATGAGCACTGGCTGCTTTTGCAGAGGACTTGGGATTGAGTCCCAGCACCCACATGACAGCTGACAACAGTCTGTCACTCCAGTTCCAGGGCAATCTGACCCCCTCTTCTAACCAGATGGAGCATCTCATATACATATATATATATATATGTATATACATATATATATGTATATGAGATGTATATGTATATATATGTATATATACATATATATATACATATATACATATATATACATATATATACATATATATACATATATGCATATACATATATGAGATGTATATGTATATATGTATTATATATATATATATATATATATATATATATATATATATATATATATATATGAGAACCTGGAAACATTTAGAGCAAGCATCAAGTATAATTTGAAAACTCATACATTACAAACCCATATTTAATGACAAAGACTTAATTACAAATAATCATGGGCATCATGTATCCATTTCTGAAAGCAATGTTCAAGACATCCAATATTATTATAAGTACAACCTGCATATCTTAAATCCATAAATTGAGTATTCACATGGGAACTGATGGTCCTGGATGTTCTGAATGGTCACGGTTTTTATCTATAGATTTTTATCTTAAATATATTTAATACATTGAATTCTTAGCAAATTGCTAACACATGCTGTGCTGGATATAATGGCAAAGTAAGTTTTAGTGATTTGGGAGAGTGAGGGATTAACAGTGATTTTAACTGCTCTAGTGGATAAAAATATGTAGAAATGCATTCACACATTCCTATTTATTTTGATGAGTAAGTTTCTATAAGGGGAATAACATTTTTTGTCTTTTTTAGACAGGGTCTCCCTGTAGCCCCATCATCTTGGAACTCACAGAGATCCACCTGTCTCTGCATCCCAAGTGCTGGGATTAAAGGTGTGCACCACCACGGCCAGGTAGAGGAAAAACTTTTATAGCCATATCTCATGGACAACTTTGTTCTTTCTGTGTTCATCAGAAGAAAGTAGTTTGTGATAGGAAAGGGAACTCCATGGTTGCAGAATGGACATCAAAGTTATCAAGGCAGGAATGGGACTTCTCCAGGTTTTAATTAAGGAGAGCAAGTAGACAAGTTAAATGAATTCAGAGTTTGTTGTAAAAATGGAGACCATGTAAACATGAAAAGAGTGTATAGATAGATGCTCGGCTCATACACCAGCCCTTAAAAACTTCAAGTGTTTTTCTGTCTTCCCTACAAGCAAACTGGAAAAGTAAGTATAATTAATCCAATGTGTTCAGAAGTACAAGAGTTTATTGTAACAAGCCTTAATATAACATGACTTTGTAATACACACAAAGGCACATACAGACATACATACCAGTATATTTCATTTGATAGACTGTACGACCTTCATGATTACTTGATTGTTTGTTGTAATTGCAGTTATAAATACACACCATAATATACTGAGACACTGCTTTCGAACCCCCTCCACCACATACCAATATGAATCAGTCAGACACTCCTTTGGATTGCCCACCACACATACCAATATGAATCACTCACCACACTAAGTGTAGCATAATGTTCTTTTTTTTTTTTTTAATTTATTTCTGTATGTGTTGCCTGTGTACATTGTGATTGTGAATAGTTACTTTTATGTACATGTTGAATATTTCTTTTTTTAAATACTTTCATTGATGATTTGTGTATTTCATACATTATCTTTCAGTCCAATTTAGACACATTCCCCTCTCACTGTCCCCCACCCCACCCCAGTTCAGGCCTTCTGCCATACATGTCTTGCATCTTTCTCTCAGTCTTTCCAAAGTTTTTCACTGCAGAGGCTTGTTGTTTTGGGCAGAGTTTAACTGTATCAGTCAGTTCTTTGACCCAGTCTTTATGTTGTTGTTGTTCCCTCCCCTTTGTATTGTTCCAACCTATGCCTATATAACCATCACATATGTATCAAAATTATGACTTCTGAGAATAACTTGTATGTTAAATTTCAAAATATGTTTAAGCATTCACATTTTCCCCTTCAATTTTATATTAGTCTACATATGAGTACTTACCTTGCACCCAAGTACAGTGATGACAGAATCTGAAAATAAGCAGTGGATCAATTCTAGAGCCCATTAAGAGATTCACATTATAACATCACAGTTGCTTTCAGATAGAAGGAAATATAACAATAACATAGTTCAGTCTTTCAACTGGAGATTTGGTGCAATATTTCTTATGAAAAGCTTGGAACCCAAATTGTTTCAGAGTTAATTTTTTCAGATTTTGGAATATCTGTATCTATCTATCTATCTATCTATCTATCTATCTATCTATCTATCTATCATCTATCTATCTATCATCTATCTATCTATCTATCTTCTATCTATCATCTATCTATCTATAGCTATCTTATAAAAAGGACCCACATTTAACCTACAAATTCATTTCTGTTTCATAGACATCTTTTAAAGTATATTTTTTGTTAGCTGGGCCTGGTGGTACACACCTTTAATCCTAGCACTTGGGAGGCAGAGGCAGGTGGATCTCTGTGAGTTCAAGGCCAGCCTGGTCTACAGAGCAAGTTCCAGGATAGCCAGAGCTACAGTGAGTCCCTGTCTCAAAAAGACCCCAAAAAAGTATATTTTTGTTGAGTTTTTGTGCATTTCTCATAGTAGAGCTTAATCAAATTTAGACCCCTCCCACATCCACCCCCTCACAGCTGCGCCCACTCTGTCCAATATATTAAGGCCTATCCAGTCAGGAATCTGAACCCAGCAGCTCTTCAGTGAACCTTCATTTACTGGAGTTAACTCAGCCTGTCTAGACCCACTCCCTTAAAGGAGATCAACTCTCTCTCACCCAGAAGTAATAAGTTGCCAATAGTTCCTCGGCTAAGGTTGGGGGCTGCTGCCCATTTGACCAGTTGTATGGTAGGTTTTTGTTTGATGAATCAGCATGGGTCTTGCTCATGCTGTCGCCATTGTTGCAAGTTCATATTCGCAATTTCCCAGAATGCTGAAACCCCCTGTTTCCTGACAACCCTATTTATAACAATCCTGGCTCTTTCAATCTTCCCACTGCCTCTTCTGAAATGGTTTCTGAGCCATAAGTGGGTGAGGTTTAATACAGAGGTCCTATGCAGGGACATATACATTGTATACACATACTGAAAAGAATTTTATGCAGCATTTTTTGTGTCTGTATTTGGATGTATATACATAACACGGAATTTCTCACTTGCACTTTTCTATTGGCAAGACAAAAGTTTTGGATCTTGTAGAATTTCTGACCTTGGACATGTGATTAGGGATCCTCATACTGAAAGTAGATGAAATTCCTTAAATACAGTAAAGTTAAATCATAGCAATCTAAAATATGTTCAGTAATGTTGGTAAGGTTTACTGATATAACCCCATATTGTTGTATTTGCTTTGATAAATTTACAGAGTCAGTAAACAAGATACTTAATCACTAAGAACTTCAGTGACTGTTTTTTTTAGTTTAGCTGAAAATAAAGAAGAAATCAGATATTTTGTAATACATGCCTTATGTACTTTGATTTAACCCATCAAGTGTTAGGAGAAAATACATAATCAAGGCTTAGAGATAAACTGTGTTCACAGCGTCCTTTTAATTCATAAAAGCATTGTTGTCAAAAATTATTTACCTAACAAACATTTATGACACCAATTATTCAAAGGGAATGTGGCTGAGATAGTTGTAAGGATACTAAAGTATTAGCCAGGCCTGGTGGTGTGCACCTTTAATCCTAGCACTTGGGAAGCAGAGGCAGGTGGATCTTTGTGAGTTCAAGGCCAGCCTGTTCTACAGAGTGAGTTCCAGGAGACTCTGTCTCAAAAAGACAAAAAAAAAGGGGGGGGGGATATTGAAGTATTGCCAAAGGAAATATATTCATATATATGAAATAATAAACTTTAGTAGAGAATTTCAATAAATGACCATAAAAGTTATGTCATTTTGCTTCGAAAACTATGTACCTACAAATTTTACTATGAAACAATGATCTAATAAACATTTTTAAAGAGAGATAGAGAAATTTGAGAAAATGGTTTCATTTATTATTCAAAATGATTTCTGTGTGCTGGGAATATATTTCAGTAAGGAGAGTTCTTGTCTGACATGTACCACACCTTAGGATTTACCCTGAGTACTGCAAACACGTGTCATGTTCCTGCCTGCCAGTAAGACCAGCTCCCCTGAGGTGAAGGCAGAAGTTTAAGGTCATCCTCAGCCATGCATCTTAAAATTATAGTATGTTGACAATGACAATGCTAATAATTAACAGTAATCTTAAATGGAAGGCAAGATGATTGATGAATTAATACAAATCTTGAAGTGATTCAGTTTTTCTTTATAACTGCTTTCCTAAGTTATTGGCTAAGGCTCAGAAATCATCAGGTTACAATAGATTGTCCACTAAGAACCAATGAAAAAGCCAAACAACCACTACGCCATACAACCAACTTGCCCAGAGAGCAAAAACACTGGTTTTCCCTCCTTCAGCATAATAGGAAGCATTGGAACATTTAATCTCGAAATTTGTTCCTATGCCACAAGTATCCAAGTTGCAAGTGACATAGGATACTGACTAATTTTCAACAGAATACCATAAATTTTGATTTCTAAAAGTGAGTTCTGTTCATAACATATCATGTACCCATGTATTCAACTAAAATTCTTTATGTATATGTAGAAATTACATGTCAGCTATAAACAACACAGAAAACATTATCTATATCTTGAGTTTAAAATTGTTTGGGACCAGATAGATGGCTCAGCAGTTAAGAGCACTGGCTGCTCTTGCAGAGGACCTGGATTCAATTCCCAGCTTCCACATGGCAGCTAACAACTGTCCTAACTCCAGTTCCAGGGGAATCTAACACTGTCTTCTGATCTCAGAAGTCACTGCATGACACAGGTGCACTTACATACATGCAGGCAGTCCACTCATACACATACAATAAATAATAATAAATGAAATATTTTTAAAAATAGTTTCTTTGGTCCTCCAAAACACCAAAGAACAATTTAGGGAAAGGAAAATAAGAAAGTTTCTAAGAAAAAGTTAAATGAAGTATACACATTTAAGTTTAAAAACACAAGTTAACAGATTTCTACAATTACAGTATGAACAAAAAGTAGTACTGAGTGCAATAAATATAACAGTTTTAAATGTTGAAGTATATTATAAATAAACAGATCCATAAAAATAAAATTATATTAAGTGCAAAAATTGTATTTAAAATCAGGGAATTGTTATCTAAGGAAGATAGAAAAATTGAAAAATAAATTGGGTTAACAATAGAAAAATTTTGTTTCTGACACTGAAAAGAATATCAAAGTGCAGAGACTCTTGTGTTTGTGGAAATTAAGTGTGGGAATTCAAAGTCGATATTAACATAGTCTTGAATCCAATAATAGCATAGTTAAATAGACCAGTTGGCAGGCATTTGTGTGTGTGAATGACATGGTTTGTATACATTTACAGGCAAATAATATATTCTGCACATGTAAAGCATATGCACCATGAAGCAATGCAACTTCTAAGTTCTAAGATTTGTAGACCCAGGGTGCATGCCAGAATTGGTCATATTGAATGAGTGGCACTAGAGCCAGAAGCATAGACTCTGGAGCTAAGTTGCCAGGAATTCCCAGACCTGAGAGTTTCCTACGTCCCACGTGACTGTGGTCTCTGCTTTTGATATTCTCTGTAAAAATAGAGACTATGGTACAAAGCCTACCCTAAAAGATACAGTGAAGTCTAAGTTACAAAACTCCAAGTACTTAGAATATTTTGCATGTTGCCTTTGCTTTATGTCAGCTTGCCCTTATTTATAAGTATTTTGGAAAGAAATGAAAACAATTTTGAATATGAAGTTTTGAGTCTTTAAATCAATAATATATACTATTAACTATAAAAATAAATGTAAGCACCTATATAAATCCTATTTCTATGATTTGTGGATGATATATTTTAGTTCTTTAGGGTATACACTGCAATATTTACTTAAGATATTACTAACTCATGGGAGCCACTTAACTTATGAAATGTCACAGACAGGACTGACCTTGTAATGCTCTGCCATTTGAGTTTGTTCTTTTGAATACTAAAAGATTTTAAAAAGAAAAAATCTCTAAAGTTTCTTTAATAAATAATGTTCTCCAAAATAGTTAGAAATATTTAAAAATTAAAAGAATTTCAGCATTAAAGATTGAAATTCACATTCCACACACAGAAAAGAAATGGAAGATAAAAATAATTTATACATAGACACAGACACATTTTTGTTGTTTCCTGAAAGGGTTGTCCTTTACAAAGGCTCAAATCAAAATAAATAGCGAGTTTAGCAAAAGATGCTCTTCTGTAAATATGCATGTGCACACATAGTTAGGAGGAAACAGTATTCAGAAATGACAGTTCACAGGCAATAACGCGTCATTGACCCAAAAAGCATTTGGTGGTTTTATCTTATAACTAGGTTGCACATCCAAGTTTTATTGTATGGAATCCTGGACAGCCTACATAGGGGGAAGAAACCTAGGGAGAGAAAGAAGGGGGCTCTTAGCTATTCAGTCTCCTTTTCAGTGACTGTTAAGTAGAAACATCTTTAGGGAAGTGGATGAAGGGAGTCTGAATTTCTCCATTACTTTAGATATTCAGAAGACTCAGAATTGGGACTTGTGAGGACTGAGGGGCAGGATGAGAAACAAGCGTGGTGTGGGTGTCTGGGAGTAAAGGGCATCAAAGGTCAGGTTAAGAAAGGCTCCTCTCCAACTAAAATTCCACCACTCATTTCTTGGCTCTGTGGGGTGGCAGATAGGATCTGTGTGCCTAGGCCTGGAAGAGCACTTGGCCCCTTGGAGAAACACAGGTTTTCACACCTGGTCAGTCCTTATCTCTGGGGGAAAAAAATGAGGCAAAAATCTGCTACCCCATACAAGCCCTTGAAATCTGGATGCCTGTCTGAACCCAGTACCCCATTCCCTTGCCTCAGTGGGGTGCTGATGCAGCCTGGGCTATGCTGGTGTAACAGACTATTCTGGGGGAGGGGTCCTTGTTGTTCTTGGCTTTGAATTCCATACACTTTAAGCATCCCAGATCTACCAATCTGCTGAAGTTTGAGAATAGATCTCTTGTTTCCGAGGGGCTGAGTCCATGTGTCGTTGGAAAGTCAGCACAGGCAATGGAAGGGGCAGCTTGCTGTTGCCATCACCTGTCCCCTGCTACCTGTCCACAAGCCACTTCTAGGTGCTGGGTCATCCCTCATTTTTGGGACTGCTTTGTTCAATTATCCAAAGGTACGTTTCTTTTATGTGAAAATTTATGCCCCCCCCCTTCATTCTTTTGAAGTATTCCCCCATTAGGTAGAGAATTCGAGAATGATCCAGCTTCCAGCCACTTTGACCCCTGATTTTTAGAACATCTCGGCACTGGAACTTTTCAACCCAGGAGATAGAGACAGTCTAGGAAATATGGAAAGCCACACTTTCTAAATCACACTGAGTTTCCCTTTCCTTCTGTGGAGTGGCCCACCCCAGTAAATCTGGGCTGCCACCCTTCCCATCTCCCTGTGGAAGGCAGGTGCCTCCTGCTAGTTAGTTCTCTGCCCCTAAGCATCTGCTCAGTCTGGACAGCTCTTCCACCCCGTGCCCGCCCTTCTTTCTTTTTCTGTCTCTTCCATCTTCACCGCAGGTCCTTTCAGGACAGTGAACCTGCGCTTCGCCGCCTTTCATCCTCATTCGGTCACCAGAGAAGTTTTGCCCCCGCGTCCTAGGTCTGCACTGTTTATGTCCCAAGCCAGACCAAGCATCTCTCAAGAAGTAGGCTTTCATAAACTTTGCCGCCAGGGACTCTCCTGCCGTGGTAAGCGAGTTCAACAACACACTTGCCTGAACATGGGCGGGCACAGGTACACTGGTCGGGATCACTCAGCTGGGTGAGGCAGCCATCCAGTGGGCAACTATTAAGGGTATGTTAAAGTCGCTTGCTATAGCCAACACGGACGTGCCGCGCTGATGAGAGAGGCATCAAAGAGAAATTCGAAAGGGACTTGGGGAAATGAGGACCAGGAAAATGGTGATTCTAAATACAAGCAGAATGCCATCCACTACACCCCGTTGTCAGCACACAGCAGTTCTCCCTAGAGATGCACACTTTTGAGAGAAATCGCTGTGGGCTGCAGCGCGTATAATAAATCTCCGCGGCTTATGTATCTTGGAACTGAGGAGCCGTGTGGTCTGCTGGACTTTGGTCACCATACCCCTGGCTCACTTGAGGACGAGCACTCAAGGAGCGCTCCCAAGCCTTCAGCTCTGTCTGCTGAATCCCCCAGGCAGGTGCGGAGCGCTCGCCCATTCAAGCAACAAGCGGACTGTCCACGGGAAGGCCAGCTACCCCTATCCCAGCGCGTGTCACCTCTCCCCGCCCCCACCCCCAGCAGCCAGCCGGGCCACAGGCGCGCAAGGGAAGAGAAATCCAAGAGAGCCACTCACCCCTAGCTTCCTGCTGCGGATTTTCACATAGCCCTGCTTGACTATGTCGTTAAAGTTGGAGGCCATGGCCAGCGAGGTCCTGCTCGTCCGCTAGGCGATCCTTTTCCCACAGTCGACAGCCGCGGTCCTCCTCCAGGTCCTAGCAGGTCTTGCATCCAGCCAGCCGCCTCCAGTAATCGCGCGGCCGCCTGGTCCCCCTCCAGCGCCACCCAGCAGGGACACCGGGTCGGAGGCAGGGCCGCCACTCACAGGGACTGGAGAACCCGGCCCGGAGCTGCGGAGCAGCGCCGGCCCCTAGCGATCCTGCTGTCACCTTCGCCCCCAGCCGGGAGCTAAGAACCGTGGGCCCGCGCGCCGCCGCCAGCTGTGCGTCCCTTCCGCGCCGCCGCCCCCGGCAGCACCCAAGGGCTGGCGCCTCACTCGCCGGCGCACAGCTGGCCGGAGCGCACCATCGCGGCTCCCCGGCGCGGGGGGAGGGGGAAGACGGCTGGGCGGGCCGCTGCGCCCGCCTGGCTCCCTCCCCCTGGCCCGCGGGGTGGCTGGGCAGGAGGATGTTCGCAAGATGCACTCCATCTCTCTTTTCCCAGCGGGGAGCTCCGCCCGCCACCCGCGCCCTGGGTAACGCTCCCACCAGCGCTCTGTGCGGGCAACACTCGCAGGGGACTGGATTCCTAAGGGCAGACCTGGCCACTCATTCCAGGGCTCCTAACCTCCTATTCCAGCTGACTGCGGGGACAGAGCTGGGTGGAGACTTTACAGGTTTGCAAAAATGCAAAGGGGACCGAGACAATTGTTTATTTCAGTGGAGGAGAAGCAACGACGCAGTTTATTCCTGGGCACAGGCGGCCTTTTCAGGTCCTTGCCCCGTTAGGAAGTGTTAACCAAGCCAAGCCTTTCCTGGTGCACACACAAAGAGACCAACCCTGCGCATGTGTCTAATCCTCAGGCTGCTGAAGTCGGAAGCAATCCAGTGGGTTGCAGACATCCTCTGTACCAAAGGAGCCCTAAAAGCCTTGATTGATGAGTATGTTTTAGTTAACTGTGGCTCAAAGTGGCTCTTGGCTTTTCATCTATTGTGGAAACAAAAAGCAGAACTATTATCTGTGGATGTACTAAAATGCCAACTTCTACAAAGCAAAAGAATGAACTTTCTTCTCCTGATATGGAACACATATTAAAATATTATGTTTTTCTTCAGTATAAAGACATTATAATTGTTAATGCTAGATCCTTTTCTAGTACTCAAGGCAAAAGAGCACTGAATTTTGACTAGCTGGAGGCACTAAATGGATTTCAACCACAGGCAAAGATATTTACCACTTGGTGGCTAAGGATGTTTCAAATTAAGAAAGGAAAAGAGATGAACAAAGATTGAAATGCATGGGTGACTTATTCACCTTTAAAGAATTTAGATTTAATGAACATTGATAAGATCGTGTTAATTCTGCATATTTTAGCGAGTAGTATTTTTCTTAGATTCTCTTTTAAATTGTCTTATTCATATTTGGAACATTATCACATTAAGAGAGAAATGAAGCTGAATTAGAGGGGAGAAAAAATTCGACAGCTCAGGGGACAGAGTAACATGTCCTTTGTCCTTAACCAAATAGGCAGCTTAAATGAGCATCCCAAGACAGAAATTTGCCCTGTCCTCACCAAGAGTCTTCATCAAAATCCAGTACTGTAGAAGGGACATTCTAACATGCCTTAAGAATAAACCATCCCTATTATTTCATTTATTTAACCACTGTCCTACTTTATCTCTCTCTCTCTCTCTTTCTCTCTCTTTCTCTCTCTCTCTTTCTCCTCCCACTTTGCAAACTGCAATGTAGTAGGGGTAAATTTTTAAAACAGCCTGACAAGTTCCAATCAGTCATCACTCTAAAATGAGCTGAAATTCTGATCCTCCCTAAAAATTTACATACCTCTTCCCATTAACCCTCAGGACAGGTTTTCAGTTTTTAATGGTTTTTATTGCTTTCATACTTTGTTTTTTTAAGGTTAAAAAAAGTCTTCTACATGTAAACGTCTCTCAGTGCCTTATTTCAATCAGTTTACTTGGTCCTCTTTGTAACCAGAAATGCCAAATGAAACATTTTCTTCATTTATTAGGAAGGAAACAGAGGTCCAGAGATGTTCTCTGAAAGAACAGTTTCAAGATTGGATTGTTTTTGTTTGTTTCTGTTGCTGTTGTCTTTTGAGACAGGATCTCCCTGTAGCCCCAGCTGGCTTAGAACTTGCTGTGTAGACCAGGCTGGCCTCTATCACACAGAGATCCACCTGCCTCTGCCTCTGGAATGTTAAGATTAAGGAATGCAGCTGCATACCCAGTTCATTAAGGTTGGGTTTGAGTCTATAATAATTTTCATGATCACTAACTAACGCTTTGCTTTACATAATGATGTGTATGTTAGTCACTTTTCTCATCACTGAGACAAAATATCTGACAAAACAGACTATAAAGCCCATCATGGCCAGAAAGGCATGGCAGCAGGAAGATGAGCCTGCTGACAAGCATACTACAGCCATTCAGGGTGCAGGAAGAGAGGGAGGCTGTTTCTTAGGTGGTGGTTTTATTTACTCCAGGACTCCAGCACACCTTCAAGGTATGTATTCTCTGGAATCACCTCCAAGGCATGCCCAGAAGTGTCTCCTAGGTGATTTCAAATCCAGTCAAGTTGACAATGAAAATTAACCATGTCAATCTATTTTCAGAGAAGTCAAAGATTTTGGCTCAACAACCATCTTAGGGCTTGATAATGTTCAGAACTGGTAAGTAAATACAACTTTTAAGGGTTATATAATTGTATATAATTTCATATAATTGTCTACAATAGAGTGTTTATTAGGGCATTGTTAATCAGGCAATGTGCTTTCATAAAAACAAACAAACAAACAACCCCACATACTTTCTTTAAGGAAGGAAGTCATATGGAGGCCACAGCATATGTGTGGAGGTCAAAGGATAGTTTGTCAGAGTCACTTAAATCCTTCCACTATGTAGATTTTGGAAATTGATCTTAGGTTATCGGCTTATGTGGAAAGCACCATTGTCCACTGAACAGTCTTACTGACCCCGGCAATGTTTAAAAGAGTGAAGTATTTGCTTATATTTACTTTCCAAAGACTTCTAACACAACAATTTCTAGGGGCCTGTCTCTATTCTAATGCTATTCCTTCATTTCCCACTTGAAAATCGTAGGTTATTTTTCACTTAAATTTTCTCAGCCCTTGATTTGATTGATATTATCCTTACCAGGTAATTTAATACTTTGACCAAAGTTGGTGTTTTTTGTTAGCCAGTAATATGACTGAGAAATTTGGTTATGTTCTCTTTGTAAGAATAATTCATGAGAAATGCTGTGTGTATCCTACTAAGTCATACTGAAGAGAATAAAATATCTACCTGTACAATAAATTAGAGGTCTAAAATACCATCCTGAAACCTTACTTTATAAACTTATAAAATATATAAGATACAAATTACACAAAACTAGAATTTTGAAACATAAAATTCTATAATTTTCACTAACCTTCTCCAAAATGTTTTTGGATGCCCTGAGGATAATTATTCAAAGACATTATGTTATGTCATTAGGGATTGAAAACTTATAGTTTTGTAATTTTATTTCTGGATTTATAGGCTGTTATTCCTTTATTAAAAATGAAACCAATAGGGGCTGGAGAGATGGCCTAGCAGTTAAGAGCACTCACTGCTCTTGCAGAGGACCTGGGTTCGATCCCCAGCACCCACATGGCGGCTGAGAACCATCTGTAACTCCAATTTCAGGAGAACTCCAGTTCCAGTTCCAGGGGAATCCGACATCCTCTTCTGACCTCTGCGGCACTGCACAACATGGGTGCACAAACCTACATGCAGACAGTACATTCATATAAATAAATAAATAAATAAATAAATAAATAAATAAATCCAACAAAAATACACTTTCCTTGCAAATTAGAAGATGGTTTTGCAATAGATAGCACATAAAAAACCAGCAATATATTTGAATTTTAACTGAATTAAACCATATTTTAGAAGCAATGAATGGGTTCTAACAAGTTCCTCATGAGCCTTGTGTTCTTGGAATATTTGTGCACGTGATGTATTTTCATCTTCAGGCATTGTCCTTTGTAGTGTCTGGACTACTAAACGAGGTTCTTCAGTGGACATTCTTCTGCTTTTTTAGCAGATAAGTACTCAAGTATCCCACTAATCATGCCGTTGACATGAGATAACCCAGACTCATCTCATGCATTTCAAACTCCAGACTTATTACTTCTCTTGGAACCTTTTATTTTATTTCATTTTATTTTATATTTATTTATTTATTTATTTATTTTTTATTTTTTTATTTATTTAGTTTTGTCTTTTCAAGACAGGGTCTCCCTGTAGCCCCAGCTGGCCTGGAACTCACTCTGTAGACCAGGGTGGCCTTGCGGAACTTTTTATTTTTAATGTTAAAGTAAAACTCAGTTTCCATAACCTGGTTTCAGGGAAGTTTTTGTTTCTTTCTTCTGTTCCTAATAATATTTCTAAATTTTTCAATTAAAAAGGACACTAAAATACACTTATTTAGTCACTTATTTGGTGTGTGTGTGTGTGTGTGTGTGTGTGTGTGTCCATATGGACATAAGAATGGAACTCAAAGAATAACTTGTATTCCTTTCAACATGTAGGTCCTGGGGACAGATGAGTCAGGTCATCATAATTGGTCAAAGGAATCTTTACCTCCTGAGCCATCATCTTGGCCTTACCAAATATTTTAAATATATATATATATATTATATATATATATATTCAAATATAAATGTTGGTATATTCACAGTTAAATGTCTGTTGCAGCTAATCCTCTGAAGTTAACTTTCTGTGATGTACTTCCATTTCCAAAGTCAAGGTTCTCATCTATTATTCATCTATTAATTTGATTAAAGAATCATATATACAGGGGCAGAATAAGAAGAGTTATTCAGATTCCCTAATCTCTATTGTCGGGAGCCAGTCTGGCAGAATCAGCCATAAAGATATGCTACCTTGACGAGAAAAGTAGAGACCACTCAGAGAAAAGAAACAGAGCACAGGGCAGAACAAAGGATCTGAGTTAATTATTCTCTGACCTTCAGAACCAATCCAAGAACTCCCAGTGATTCTGCATCAAGACTTCCATGGTCTGATAGAGTTTGAATTCCTCCTATTCTTTAACATTTGTGAACAAAAATAAATATACTATTTGTATTGGGACGATGCCATCATTGCCTGTTGGATTTGAGGCAGAAATTATCTCCTTAGTTTCAAAGGCTTAAGAAAAGATCTACAGTAAAAAAAAAATATGCTCAAGGCATTATTATATAAGTAGGCTCATTTACATCAGGGTCTATTTTATATAACAAAAGTCTGTGCTTTGAGATTATTTGTAATAGGGTGAAAATTCAAGCAATCTTGGCAGTAGGTAAGCATATTTGTACATTGCATAAGACACCATAACCAAGGAAACTTAGAGAAGAAAGTTTATTTGACTTGCATATCCAGAAAGATAGGAGCCCATCATGGTGGAGAGGCATGACTTGAGGTAGCTGGAGAAAAAGATGAAAATTCACATATATAAGTAGAAAGAGAGAGAGAGAGAGAGAGAGAGAGAGAGAGAGAGAGAATTCTTCAAGAAAATGCTTCATCTAGCAAGGTTGCACCTTTTGAACCCCCACAAAAATACCACCAAATAGAAGTTAAATATTCAAATAATTATATTCAGAACCTATGGAAGATATTCTCATCGAAACCATAACAAAGAGATATTAACTATCAGATCTCCAAGGAGAGTGTTGCAGGCAACTTGGAAGATGGAGTCCAACCTTCTGTAATCATTTCCATGGACTAGATTTATTAACTGAATTAGAACAGATATACCATGACAGAAGAGATGGGATGTCATTTCTAAGAATAGGCTTTCAAAAATGTGGTTGTGTTCCCTGGTTTTCTTGGTTCCTGCTACATGTAACATTGGCATGCTTCTTCATGGGTGTCATCTCAAAGTGTTCTTCCACATGCCACTTAGCTCAAACTAGGAGTGCTTTGTTGATGCTCATTTTAGTGAATTTTATTTTTTTATAAGTGGTTAGCTTGGGGGTAGGAGTGAGTTAGTGACCCCTGCCATTTTCCCCTTTTGCCTCACAAAACTATCAAAAATATGGCTTTGTATCTGTTGGTTGTGTTTTTAAAAACAGCATACAAAGTGATGGGATTGATTATGGCACCTTCATACTTTTTTGTTTATCCCCTTCTAGCCCCTTCTGCATCCTCCCCACCCCTACTTTTCATCCAGTGGTATTAATGCCTCTTAAAGATTCGACACTTAAGACTTTCTGAAACTTACCCACTTAGTCCTCTTCAACAATCAATATCCAATCTGAATTTCTATGCTATTGGCTTCCCCCTTCTATTCTTAAATATGTCTTTTCAATGTGAGAAGGTCCTGGATGTTTCAGAGCGCTAAAGCTATAAACACCATTCTAGATTCTTTACAATTGCTGTGACAAAACACTCTGACCAAAACCAACTTGTGGAGGAAAGGGATTATTTGCCTCACATGTCCCAGGTCACAGTTCATCACTGAGGGAGCTCAAGGTAGGAAGTCAGGGGAGGAACCTGGAGGCAGGAGCAGAAGCACAAGCCATGGAGGAGTGCTGCTTACTAGCTTGCTTCCCTGGCCCATGCTCACCTTGCTTCTGATACAATATACAGCAACCTGCCCAGAGGTGGCACCACAGTGGGCTGGGCCCTCCCATACCACTCAACAATCATGAAAACACCCCACAGACATGGCCATAGTCCAGTTCAATGGAAGAAATTCCCCAGTTGAGGCTCACTCAACCCAAGTGTGTCAAGATGACACTAAACCTATCCAGCACAGATTCTTAATTACACTTGTGTCTCTACTGCAGCCATGCAAGCCCCTGGTTTGAACAATGGGTTCCTCTACCTTGCATCTGTTATTCTGTCTGTTGTTTTCAGGATGATAAAGTTATCCTCTACTCTAACTTGATACGGTTACCTTCTACTCTAAATTGATAAAGTTTCTCTCTACTTCCTTTGGGATTGTATTTGATGCATTTGGGGGTTTTGATTCCTACAGTTGTAATATATCATTACTTTCCTCTTGTTTCTCCTGAGTAGCTGTTCTTCTCCTTGTGAGAATTTTGTTCCCCCTCCTGGCTGGCCATATTCCTCCACGTGGAATATTCTTTGCCTAATTTTCTCAACTACTTATGTTGAGGAGTTATGTACAGATTTGTTGCCTTAACTATCCCAAATGAAGTCCTTATTAAGGTGACAAGATTTGGGCATTAAAATTATTTTGCTGCCCAGAAGAACACCATTTTATGGAATGTTGACCTGCTTTGATTCCTCCAAATCCTGCTCATTTAGCCATGTTTAATAATTCACTTAATCATATATCATATATAATGTCGTAATTATTTATTTATGATTAGTAAGATTCATTTGTAATCTTTATGTGTTCTCCATGAGAATCTTAGAGAATAAGGATATAAGCTAGACTTTAATCTCAGCACTGGGGAAGCAGGCAAATCTGTATGAGACTCAGGCCAGCCTGGTCTATACAGTAAGTTCCTAACCAGCTGTGACTACAAGGAGACTTTGTGTAAAAAAAAATAGAGAAATAGAAGGTGTTATTATTTTATCTTTAAATACATTTCAAGTTCAAAATGTCCTGTTTTACTGAGGTTTGTCATAATCATTGCTAGTACATAGTTTAAAGTTTAATTGTATTAGCCAGGCATGGTGGGGCGGGACTTGAATCCAAAGCACTATGGAAAAACAGGCAAGTGACTGAGGTCAGCCTGGGCTATGTAGTGAGTTTCAGGACTGTTACAGAGATAATTTGTTCAAAAAATGTTAGTTGTATCATCACGCTAGGATTGTTAAATCATTATTGCTAATTTTAAAGAGACATGTACAAAATTACAAATATCCTCCTTATTTTAAAATGTGTATTTCATGCTACTTTTAAACTTTTTAAAAAGTCACTAACCTGTATGGGTACAGTTTCTTTCTTATGTCTAATATTTTGTATTCAATTTTGTTACTGGAAACATGTCTACTTTCTTTTCTCAGTAATCAGTTCTGCTTTCCAGAGAAAAGAAACTTAAAAAAAAAACCTTAATTTTATTTTTGTTAATATAAAACATATATGCATAGTCTAAAATAGTGTAAAGATGTCATGTACATTTTTATTTGAGTGCATTCTTACTTTCTAGAATCAATAATCAATAACATTTGAAAGTTTTTTTCTTGGCTTATTTAGTGATAACTAAATATATGAATTCTGTAACATTTCTTGACCTCAACTTTTGTCTTATCTGAGATTCAAGGACAAATGAACCATGGGCTCAGTTATGTTACATGTCTGTACCCCACAATAAGCTACTCCAAATGTTAATATTTATTAATTGCATTCTCTTTATTTCAATTATTGTTTTTTGGCATTTTATTTATTTATTTATTTTTAATTTTATTTATTTTTGTATGTGTATGAATGTACTGTCTGCATGTAAGTTTGTGCACCCGTGTCGTGCAATGCTGCGGAGGTCAGAAGAGGGTCTCGGATTCCCCTGGAACTGGAGTTCTCCTGGAATTGGAGTTACAGACGGTTCTTAGCCGCCATGTGGGTGCTGGGGATCGAACCCGGGTCCTCTGCAAGAGCAGTCGGTGCTCTTAACCGCTAGGCTATCTCTCCAGCCCCCTCTTGGCATTTTATTATCTAAATTCTATTATCTCAATATTAACAAATTAAACTCGTCACAGCATTTTTGTTAAACTGAAATCATTACAGTGGTTCTAAACGGATTGTGTTCTTATACAAAGGAAAAGCTATACATAGCCAAACGTACAGAGATGCCAAAAGATTACAGAGAGATGACCACCTACAAGCCATGGAGAAATCAACCCTACTGATACATTAGTCTCTGTGCTGGATAGCTTTAGTGTCAACTTGACACACCTGGGTTGAGGGAGCCTCAATTGGGGAATTTGCTCCATTGGATTGGCCTGTGGCCACATCTGTGGTGTATTGTCTTGATTGTTGAACAGTGACAGTATAAGAAGGCAGGCTGGGCATGAGCCAGAGAGCAAGCCAGGAGCAAGCCAGTGGACAGCATTCCTCCATGGCCTGTGCTTCAGCTCCTGCCTCCAGGTTCCTGCCCTGAGTTCTTACCTTGGGCTCCCTGAGTGATCAACTGTGACCCAGGAGATGTAAGCTGAATAAACCCTTTCCTCCCCAAGTTGGTGTCGGTCAGAGTGTTTTGTCACAGCAATGAAAGACAAACCAGGACAGAAATTGGTACCAGGAGTGGGGTATTGCTGTGACAGACCTGACCTTGGTGTTTTGGGGAAGGATTGTGGAGGCGTTTGGAACTTTGGGCTGGGAAGATCATTGAATGCCTAAAGATTGTTGCTGTGGAGCTTGGAGCAGTTTTGCTGAAGGAGTTGTAGAAGATGGAGGCCTGGCTTGTGAAGTTTCTAGTTTCAAAGGAGAGCAGAGATCATCAGGACTGTGTAATCTGTGGGTTCTGGTCAGCTGGGGCTGTGGAGAATCAGCTGTAAGTAACAAGAGACCAGAACCTGAACTGAAACTTTTGTGGTACTGGGGCAATTGATGCTGGTTAGCTGGGGCTGAAAAATCAGCTGTAAGTAACAAGAGACCAGCATCACTGAGGTGAAATCTTCTGGGGAGAATATCTTCAAGGTCAGCACACAGAAGCTGTGACCCAGAAAGGGCCTGAGCCTCCATCTCGAGCCAGAAGCCAGACTTGGTAATGTGTAAGAGTCTCCTATATGGTTCCAGTGTTGAAATTTGAGGGGGTCACAGAGAGCAGCCGAGGCTTGGCACTGTGAGAGGTCAGGAAAGACCATTGGTGGAAGTGCACCTTGGTTGCTGTGAAGACCCCAGGATTGCAGGGGTCATGGAGAGAAGCTGAGGCTTTGCACCAGGAGAGGTCAGAAGAGACCATTGGTGAAGGTGCTGCCTCAGTTTCAGTAGCGACCCCAGCTTTTTGGAGATGCCGGTACCCTGGGACAACCACCAAGAGCAGCGGTAGGTGTAGAATGGAGTCGGCCTGGGCCTGCGAGATGAGTGTGCCACGGACGGCAGTGTCAGAGAGGGGGAGCTGCCGAGACTCTTTGGAGCCCAGAAGATCATGAGTGAATCCCAGGTGTCCAGCCTTGAGCTACTTGCTGGACTTAGGTTTTGTTTGAGAGTGCCTGATTCTTCCCTTTGAAATAAGACAGTACTTGTTTTGGATTTTACAGCAGCCCACAGTTAAGAGACTTTTAACGGACTGTGAACTTTTAAGTGTTTGGACATTTTAAGGACTGTGAGGCTTTTGAGGTTGTACTGTCTTAGGTTGTGATTCATGTTAACATCATATTTTGGGGATAAGAACTGGAAAGGTGGTGGTTTAATAGTGATGTGTTTTGTGTGTCAAGTTGACAAGGGGTCAATTGTGCTGGATAGCTTTTGTGTCAACTTGACACACCTGGGTTGAGGGAGCCTCAATTGGGGAATTTGCTCCATTGGATTGGCCTGTGGCCACATCTGTGGTGTATTGTCTTGATTGTTGAGCAGTGACAGTATAAGAAGGCAGGCTGGGCATGAGCCAGAGAGCAAGCCAGGAGCAAGCCAGTGGACAGCATTCCTCCATGGCCTGTGCTTCAGCTCCTGCCTCCAGGTTCCTGCCCTGAGTTCTTACCTTGGGCTCCCTGAGTGATCAACTGTGACCCAGGAGATGTAAGCTGAATAAACCCTTTCCTCCCCAAGTTGGTGTCTGTCAGAGTGTTTTGTCACAGCAATGAAAGACAAACCAGGACAGTCTCAGACTCAAAGTTGTGAGAAAAAAATTATTACTGAACCAGTCAGTCTGTGATATTTTGTTTTCCAGGTCTGAATAAATAGACCATGTTAATATATTGTTACCTCAAGTTTTCCATTGCTTTCTTTGAAGATATATTCACATACTTCTTTAAATTTACTGCTTGATATTTGATTTAAATTTTTTTTACTTTATTTTGTTTATTTTTGTATGTGTATAAATGTACTGTCTGCATGCAAGTTTGGCACCCGTGTCATGCAATGCTGCGGAGTTCAGAAGAGGGTGTCAGATTCCCCTGGAACTGGAGTTCTCCTGGCATTGGAGTTTCAGACGGTTCTTGGCTGCCATGTGGGTGCTGGGGATCGAACCCAGGTCCTCTGTAAGAGCGGTCAGCGCTCTTAACTGATAGGCCATCTCTCCAGCCCCAATATTTGATGTTTTAATGTCAATATAAGTAGTGGTGGTTTTTTGAGATATTGTTTTTTATATACTTTGGTTTTGTATATGGAAATATAATTGACATATTGACCTTGTTTGATTCACTTGTTAAATAGATGTATATACACATCTATTTTCCAAAATATTTTTGGATATCTATCTATTTTCTATCTATCTATCATCTATCTATCATCTATCATCATGTTATTCTTGCATTAAGGAAGGAATAAATTGTAAACAAAGATGGTTGTGGTAGCAAATGTCTATAGTTGCAAGTACTTAGAGATGTTGAGGTCATGTTTTCGTTTGAGACCAGGAGTTCAAAGCCAGCTTAGGCAACATAGTAAGGCCATATATTCAAATAAACAAATGAACAAACCAACCAACCAACAGACAGACAAATAGATGAACAAGCAAACAAACAACTCACCCCTGAAAAAATATCCCAAGAGGCTGGGAACATTTATTAGTGGGGAAGAACTCTTGCTTTGTAAGTACAAGGAACTGTGTTCATATCTCAAACATCCACATATAAAAACAAGTGAAGAGCAGCATCTGTGTCCCTGTCTCCCCAGTGCCCTAGAGGTTGGAGACAGAGCATCACTGGGGATTCCTGGTTGCCAGCATAAAAATAAGCTCACAGAGAGTCCCTGTCTCAAAGGAATAAGCAGATAGCAACCCTGCAGGATACATGATGCGCTCCCCTGGCCACCACCTGTACATGCATACCCTTACTCCCTCACACAGGTGCACCTGCTCAATACCTATATAACACATACAAACATACATACATGTCTGTGTGCACATGTATATATATATATATATATGCTCACAAACACATATACACAGTAACACAAATTTTTAAGTTAATAATTGGGTTGCTAATGGCGATGAACATTTATAATCTGGCTACTCCTGAGGCTGAGACAGTAGCACATTAATGAGTTTGAGGTTACCCTAGGCTACGTAGAGAGTACTAGATCCTTCATAAAAAGATCCTGTCTTGAAAGGAAGGAAGGAAGGAAGGAAGGAAGGAAGGAAAGAAGGAAAGGAAAGAAGAAAAGAAAGATGGACTCCTTATTTCTTGTGGAGTTCTTTCCCTTACCCTCAGCTCCTTGCTGTGCATAAGGCCTATTCAATTATATTAAATTGGTACTCACAAGATTGGGTATCTTTGCCTGTTTGCTTATTTGGAGAAATATTTTAATAACACAACAAAAATTATTATATCAGCTTGATAATTTTGTTGTAGAGACGATTTTGTTGTAAGGATGCTTATATTGTTGGCTTTCTGTTTAATTTTTGTCATGAACAGCTGTTGAATTTGATCAAATATGAAATGGTTGTAGGAAGAGACCATATTCCAGGCACAACATGTCTAAGACCTATTACTCAGACCCAGTGTCTGTCCAGTAATGCCATTTGATTTTCTGGCCTAGTGCTGGAAGCAAGGTAAAAATTTCCAGTCTCCAAAAGGATCAGTATAGCCCAGTTCCATTAGGGAAATGGTTGCTGTTTGCTGAGGGTTTTGTCACGATCTCTATAGCTTTAAATTTTTATCTAGGAATTGTATTCTCAGATCATGATGGATCTCTGATTCCCAGAACCCAATGGAACTGTGAGGAACCTTCATGGAAGTCATTAGAAGCATTTGATTTCACCTTTAAACCATGTATCTCTCTCTAATTCCTTTGGCAGGAAATAGGCCAGATGCTTCAAGTCTCCATTTTGGTCAGTAATCCAGGGATCGTTTTCATAATTCAACTAAGGAGCATTTTCATATATTGATCTATGAAAGATTTTTTCATCTTGTTGGTTTCTAAAGATGATGTGATTTTCTCTATAAATTAAGTTCTGCTAAAATGATTTACAGGGGCAGAAGAAATGACTAAGAGGTTGACACTACTAACTGCTCTTGAAGAGGACTCAGTTTAAGTTCTCAACACACATGGCAACTAACAAATTTCTGAACTCCAGTTCCAGAGAATCCAACACCATCTTCTGGCCTCCATGGGTAGTGCATGCATGTGGTACACTTACATACATGCATGCATACAAAACACTTATGCACTTAAATACAGATAAATTATATAAATTACAGGTTTATAAATGTATTGACTTAAATTATTAAACTTTATTGAATAATTTTTTAAATATTTGATAACATTTTTATATATGGATAATTTAATGAATTGTCTTTTAAATAAGTTTATATTTTACTGTGTCTAAACCTAAGAAAGTTATAATAGATTCTTTCAGTATTGGTGACTTTTGCTTATTTTCCTTGTATCATAATTCAATTAACTAAGACTTCTTTTTTTAATTAATTAATTAATTTATTTTCTATGTGTATGAATGTACTGTCTGCATGCAGGTTTGTGCACCCGTGTTGTGCAATGCCGCAGAGGTCAGAAGAGGGTCTCAGATTCCCCTGAAACTGGAGTTCTCCTGGAATTGGAGTTACAGACAGTTCTCAGCCACCATGTGGGTGCTGGGGATCGAACCTGGGTCCTCTGCAAGAGCAGTCGGCGGTCTCAACCACTAGGCTATCCCTCCAGCCCCCTCAATTAACTAAGGCTTCTAATTTTACTGTGGTTTGCTGTATTCAAATTTATTGATATGATAATTAAATCATATTTATGCATGTAAAATCATTTTATATCCTTTGTTTTTTTCCAATGCTTTTATTTTAAAAGTGTATCTGTTAAAAATATTGCTTTATTCTTCTTTGATTGTATATTTAAGCAACGCTTTCCAAATCTCTTCTTTCAGTGCCTTGAGATATTTTAAGTTGATGTCATTTTAAGATATTTACATTTTATTCCAAGTTAATAGTATTTGTAGTTCCCTAATTAACATTTATGAAGGCTAAATTCAAATGTCATCATTTCAATTTTTCTTATTTTTTATAGATTTCTCAATGCTTCTTGCTTTCATTTTCCTTGTTTATTTAATTTTCATCCATTATTTTGCAAGTTTTAATATAGTTTTAAATTACAATAATAAATTCTTTCTGGGTCTCTCTCTCTCTCTGTGTGTCTCTCTCTCTGTATGTGTATGTGTGAAGCAAAGTAAGTGATTAGTATAGTTAAGATAATTCATATCTCTTCCCATAAAGACAACATTTTCCTCACAAAGCTATATTATTTTCTTTAAGACTCAATGGCATGATACTTATAGGTGAATTTTCACCTTCTCTTACCTTTTTTTTTTCTATTCCTAGCAGAAAATTAGAATGCTTTACTTTCCTGTATTTCTGTCCTCCAATTATGCTTTAATGTAAAATTTCATTAATATTTTAGCATAACTTCTAATATTAATGCTGACAAGATTGTGTTATATGTCTGGCTTCTTAGACTTTGGCTTCTGAATAATAGATTATATATATATATTATAGCATTATTTATATATGCATAGGTAGACAGATGATAGAATATCTGAGTGTTCAAAATTCTCTTTGCCCATTGCTATCTTCCATCATCTGTGGATAATATTCTTTATTTTGGTCTTCTGCCCTTATTTTTAAGTACTATCTCTTCTTAAAAACTTTCTAGATTACTGTATATGGGTGGAGAGTATGTATCCATATTTTAGAGTAATATGAAATTAACAGAGGAAAATGTGAATTCCTAAGCATAAAAAAAGACTGGCAGAAAGATGCAAGACAGTTATGGCAGAATGCATGATCTGGGATGGGATGGGGCAGGGTGTGGGGAAGGGATAGGGGAATATGCCTGAACAGAAATGAAAACTGATGTATGAAATACATAAAACATCAATAAATAAATTTAAAAAAACTTTCTAGAAATGGATATGTGAGCAAGAGGTTTTGAATTCCTATACCTCTTCAAACATCATTTTCCTTGATCAGAGAACAACAACTTGTGGAGTATAGAGTACATTTTGAACGTTTGGACTGTATGTCTTGGGTTTCTGTGTTTTATTCTACAGTTTTCAATGCCTAATAGGAAAAAAAGAAATGTCATTCCAGTTTTACTTTTTTTCTATTTTAGTCTTTCTTTCTTTCTTTCTTTCTTTCTTTCTTTCTTTCTTTCTTTCTTTCTTTCTTTCTTTCTTTCTTTCTCTCTCTCTCTCTCTTTCTTTTTTTCTTTCTTTCATTTTTATTATTATCTATTTGTTCACCTGATTCTGTGTTTACCATGTACCTGTAGGTGCCTGCAGAGTCCAAAAGAAGGAGTTGGATCCCCTGGAACTGAAGTTACTAGCAGTTTGGGGTCATCAAACACAGGTCCTCTTCAAGAGCATTACATGCACTTAACCACTAACCTATCTCTCCAAATTCCATTTTAACTTATACTTTTTTTGTCTTTTTGAGACAGCTGTAGCCCCAGCTGTCCTGGAACTCACTCTATAGACCAGGCTGGCATTGAACTCACAAAGATGGGCCAGCCTCTGCCTCCCGTGTACTAGGATTAAAGGCGTGTGCCACCATTTTAACTTATTCTTAATGTGAACTTTTTTTTCTTTCTGCTTTAATCTTGTTAACTTTTCATTTCCTTCTAAACTCAGGAATATTCCAGGTTCATATAGTTCCTCTTTAAGATGGTGTACATCTCTGAGACATTCTTCATACTTCGTCTTTCAGAGGAGAGTCTCATCCAGAAACACTAATTCTTGTTGCACTCCAGATTTATTTCTGTTTTATTCTACATGTGTAGTGACTTCTTCACAATCTCACATCATTCAGTCATCTATGAGGGTTGGAGTTGACTTCTTTCACATTCCTGTCCATGTTATTGTCACATCATCTTCATGTATCATCATCTTCTTGCGTCATAAATTTTCCTAATGCCATCTAGAAAGTGAAACCTTACCAAATCTTTTATTTACACTTCCATCACAGCACAGACTTCAGAATCTATTTTCATCTAGGCACTGCTGTTCTGCTTATAGAGCTTAGAGAGAGTGGAGTCTTATGGTTCCTGGAATTTTTCAGAATAGTAAATTAGCACTGGCTTTAATTTATAGGCAAAAGATGTGTTGTCCTTCAACAAGGGAGTTAAATTGTCATTCTTTCAGACTTTGAAGCCAATCCTTGATTTCTCTCCAGCTTTGAAATTCCTAGTTGATGTCCTTTTCCGAGTCTATGCCATCCACACAGAATATCTATTAATGTAAAGTCCTTTATCAGTGACTCAGCTGGAACTTGTAGAAAACTTGGTGTGGCTTCTCAAGCAGCGTTTGCTGTTGCACTATATCAATTGCACAGCATGCTTCCTTGAGCCAACCTCTGTTGGTTCAGGATTTCCTCCGCACCTTCCTCCCCTTTGTCAAGATTCCTGAAATTGAGGAGAATCAGTACCTTGCTCTGGATGGAAATTTGATGAAAGGGAATGTTGTGCTTGATTTCAACTTCTATCTAGATCAGAATACTTTCTCCATATTAGCAATAAGGATTCTTCACTATCTCTTCATTAGTGTGAACCATGAAGTAACACTTGCAATGTTCTTTAAGAACATTTCATCTGCTTTCACAGCTTGGTGAGCCACTTAACACAAGAGGTCTAGTCTTTGAGCCTGTTTTGGTTTCTGATTTATCTTCCTCGCAGAGCTTAAACATTTATAACTATAGATTCAAAGAGAGAGGGGTGCCCTTATTCCTTTTCCCTGAACAAATGTCAGCCCTAGTTAGCATACAGACGTTTGTTTCAAATTTTACCCCATTGGTCTTACCTAACTAAACTATCCCATATAGCTATTACCTTATAAAGTCAAATAACAAATTTTTCTCTTTGGCAAATATGAGCAATTTTTCAAAATATTGGTGTAGAGTTGAAAAATCAGTTTTCTCCAAATTTGCATATTTGGGACTGGAAATGTGGTTTAGAGGTTACAAGCACTTGCTGTTTTTCCAGTGGACTCAAGTTTGATTTGCAGCAATACAAGGTAGTGCACAGCCATTCCCCAGTTCTAGGGAATCTGACTCCTTCAGACTTCTTCAAGTGTACGCATGGTACACTTACAGACAAAACACAGACACACAAAATAACAATAAGTAAATCTAAAAATGAACAATTCTTTTATCTAGTAGAGCTTTATAGAGTTCACAGAGTTGCTGAATCTCACCTATTTTTATTCGACAGGGGTGTTGATAACTCCCAGAGTTATCTATCTGTAATGTGATAGAAATTGCTATTTCCAAACCTGTCACTCAGTGTTCATTCTGTGTACTCAATAAAGTCAGGTATACTTTTCTGTTTTACACATTCTGTTTTTCCATGTACATCTTAAGACAAAAAAGATGTGCATAATATTTTATCTATTTCACCATTGTTTTTAATTATAAATACAAAATAAAAAACTGGAATGTGGGGATAGGTCAGAAAACAAGTTTTGCGAGTTGGTACTCTTCTTCCACCTTGTTATTGGCAAAAATGACATGACAGAAAGGTAGACTTGTGACAGGTGACAGATACATTTAGACATTCATTTAGCTAAAATAATGAAGTTACTCCTATAAATGTTTACTTGGCTGAGCTGAAAACTTATGAAGACCAGTGTGGTACTTGTATATATCATATTTGTTTTGGAGTCAATCTGTAATGCTCCAAGAAAGTTGGAAAGAAGAAACCCCATGTCTAATGAACATTGTATAATTGTTACTATACTGTGAAAACTGTTAGGAAAGACCCCATATAGGGATGTCATATCATCTGTTATCAGTAGACATCTCTGAATTATTGATATCTCCTTTCATTCACTGGAAAAACAGACATCTGTGTCAGCTGTATTTTTGCTTTGCTCTGTGGTTCATGCTGTTTCTACAACAATGTGGTTCAGAGGTAGCAGAGGATTGTCTGAAAATCCAGGAGGTTGGATATCCAGGAATGAGATAGCACTGAATATTTTAAAAATATTTTTATTGATTCTAGAATTGAATATAGGGTACTTTAATCACAGTCAGACAACCTTTCTTTTAACAAATCAATGTGAGCCAGGAATGGTAGAACATGCCTTTAATCCTAGCAATGGGAGGAAGAGGCAGGCAGATCTCTGAGATCATGGCAAGCCTGTTTTAAAAAGTGAGTCACCGGCCAGCTGAAGATATAAGGAGACCCAGTCTCCAGAGAATAAAATCACAAGTGTCAATCTCTTAATGCCATTTTACATCTTTAATTGGAGTATATGGAGATTTGTTAGTGAGTTTTGGGAGTTTCCTAAACATTCCATACATTCATTTTTAAATGGCTACTTTATAAATGATCCCTTTGTTGCCTTGGGACATTGTCATGGGGCATGTTGGTGCTAGTCTTTAAATCCCAGCTCTAGGGAGGCAGAGGCAGTTGGTTCCCTGTGATTTCCAAGCCAGTCTGGCTTAAATAGTGAGTTTCAAGCCAACTAGTTTACACAGTAAGACCCTTTCTCAAACAACACCCTGTATTGTTTCTTTCCTGTTGTTTTGGCAAAACAACATGACCAAGGCAACTTAAAGAAGAAAGAGTTCATTTGGCTCGAGAGAGAGAGAGAGAGAGAGAGAGAGAGAGAGAGAGAGAGAGAGAGAGAGATCAGTAATAGCTGGGAAGCATGGCAGGAGTTGGACAAGCTAGAAGCTAGGAACTCACAATGTTAAGTAGGCACAAGAAGCATAGAGAGCTAGGGCACAACTGGAAGTGGGCAAGTCTATTAACTTTCAAAGCCTACCCTCTGTGACCTGCTTTCTCCTGCAAGGCTGAACCTCATAAAGGTTTCATGGCTTTCACCAAAGAGCACCACAAACTAACCAAGGATTCAACTGCTTGACCTTGTAGAAACATTCCTCATTCATCCTGACAAAACAAAAACAAAACACAAAACCAACAAAATAGCAAAAAACATATATTGTCCAAATAAATTTTCTGTAACATGGATGGAATTGGAGGATTCTGTGTTACTGGAGATAAGTGAAACAATGAAGGATAAACGGACCATGTTCTCTTACATGTGGATATTAAATGTAGTAGTAAGTGTCAGAGCCTCCAGTTATTACTCCTTTGAAAGTGTTTAGTACTTCTAAGTTGGTACTAAATAGTCGAGTTTTTTTTTTTTTTTCAGTACACAGGGTAACTATAGTTCAGAATAACCTATGATAAAAATAACTTCAAGAAAATAACCTAAAACTTCCAAACACAAAGCAATGACAAGGAAATAGAAATTTGAAGTAGCCTGATAATTATTCACACACATTGTATGCATGTATCAAATTATTATAACATAAAGGCATAAATTTAAAATAATAAAAATAAATACTAAGTTTAAAACATAGATGTAGAATTTTCATTGAATTTTGTAAATTTCATACTATACATCTTGATTGTGTATAGACCCACCCCTAGCTGCATTTCCCCATAGCCACCTCATATTTCATGCACTCCATCCCCTATGTCAAGGCCTTTAAAGCCAAGTTTGTGTTCCTATATGTATCTCAGTGTGAGTCATCCATTGGAGCCTGATCAAATTATTTAGTGTCACTCTCTTAAAGAACAAGATCTCTCATTCACCCAGCGGTGACAAAGTGACAATAGTTCTTCAGCTAAATTTGGGGATCCTTACCCATCTCCCAACTTCTATGCTGGAGTTTTGACTAGCTATGGGTTTGTCATTGTTTCTACAAGTTGATATGAACAAATTCCCAGCCATCTGGAAAACTGTTTTCTTGTGGTCATCCAGCACCCCTGGCTCTTGCTGTCTTTCTCCCACATCTTCCCATAGCCCTGGGTGGCAGAAGTTTAATATTGGAGTATTATCCATGGACAAGAATTCTGCAATCCCTTATTCTGTATGTTTTTGATAGTTGTAGATTTCTGTGTGAATCACCATCTTTGCATGAAGAAGCTTCCTTTTGTGATAGTAGAGAGAAACGTTAATATTCTCTTTGCCCTCTGTTTCAGTAAGTTCCCTGCATTTTATCAGTTATGCAGCACTGCAATAATCTCCATATATTGCATAAAAGAAGCTTCTTTGATGAGTGGTAGAAGTACCTTTGTCAGTAAACACAAAGATACATATTTAGCATAGAGTAATGCCTGGGAACACTAACTTGACTCCATAAGCCTTAACATAATGACAGAATGCATGAAATCCAGTGATTGGGAGGGTGGAGCTATGAGAGGGTGGTGATGGGGAAGAGGTTATAAAGGTGATTGAGATGTTTTGTATGAAATATACAAACAATAAATAATAAATAAACAATAAATAATAAAAACATACAAAATTATGTTTGTCTAAGGATGAGACAAACAAGGGATTTTCCTAAGATCTATGACATCTCCAGCCATGTGTATTTGGCTGTGTTTCCAGTACCAGACATGTTCCCTCCCACTGAGCAAGCCTTAAGTCCAATTATATAGCTGTTGATTATCCCCAAGATAAAAGTGTCATTAATGCAACAATAGAGAGTTTTCTGTGTCAATCATTGCTTTTGTTATTAGGCTTTAGAATGGGGTTGGACCATTGACTGATTTTCACCCTTAGCAGCTTGCATAGTATACTCTGATACCCTGAAAATTAGTCTTCAGGGAGGAGGCTTCCAGGGCAGTTCCAGCTCCATTGCTTCAAGTCCCGTGTCCAAAGTATGACCCATCTTCAGCAAGAGAGGCTTACCTTCAAGTTCTGTGAAGCAATCAAGGGTTGTAGCAGTAGCTTTTGTTATTTGGGGAGTTTCTTGGATTACCTTAATTTATAACTCGAAGGGAGGTTTTCTCAATCTGGCACTGTGTTTCTTTTCATAAGCCTTCAGATACATATATATATATATATATATATATATATATATATATATTCATATATTGAATGTGTATAATTCAGTAGGCTTTTGAACTAATGTATTTCCATCTGGATTTTCACAGCAACATTATTTCTCTACTCTTTCCCACTTTATAAGCCCCTCCCCTCCTGAGTCAAAGTATCCCCATTTCTCCCTTGATAATAACTGTTTCTTGTTATCTCCTGTCTCTCTATCTCCATTTTTCCCTTTAGGCCCAAGGTCCCTTTTAGTTTTTCTGGCTTCTGAAGTTATGTCTGGATATGTCCTCATATCTAAGCCTTTGGAGCTACAATCCAAAACTAAAAGAAAACACACTTTGTTTTTCTGAGTCTGCATTATTTCCCCTTAGCATAACAGTTTCTAGTTCCATTAATTTATTTGCAGATTTTGCAATTTCATTTTTCTTAACCACTGAGTAGATCTTTATTGTGTAAAGGTGTCACATTTTCATTATCCATTCTTTAGTATAGGGACATTTAAGTTGGTTCCATTTCTTAGCGACAGTGTAAAGAGTAACGGCAAACATGAAATAAAATGAGTCTTTGGGTATATGCCAATGAGTGGATGACCAGATCATATGAAAGATTAAAGTTTAGATTTTAAAGAGTTCTCTGACTGATTTCTGTGGAAGTTGCACCAGTTTTCACTCCTATCAGTAGTGAATGAGGATCCCTTTCCCTACATCCTCACCAGTGTTAGGTGTCATTTATTCTCTTGATCTTTATTTGCCATTATGACTGGGGAAGTATGAAATCTTAAAGAAGCTCTCTGTTCAGATCCATAGCCCATTTTTAAATTCTTTTTCCATAGCCCGTTCTTAGTTGGATCATGTTTTCTTGATTTTTTTTTTGTTTCTTCACTTCTTTGTATATTCTGATAATAATCTTCTCTAAGATGTGTAGCTAGTGGGGGTTTTCTCCCAGTCTGTGGGTATCTTCTTCATTCAGTTGATTGATTACTTTGCTATACAGAAGCTTTATCCTTTAATAGATCCTTTCTGTCAGTTGTTGACCTTAATTCCTGAGCGACTGATGTTTGATTTAGAAAGTCCTTTGTTACACCTAAATCTCCTGGGTACTAAATATGTTTTCTTTTAACTGATTCAGTGTTTCAGGTTTCACATTGAAACTTTTGATCTGTGTCATTCTTCTAAACCTGGAGATCAATTTTTTTCCCAGCAACATTTGTTGAAGATGTTCTCTTTCCTTCAGTGCGTTCTTGTTCATATTTATCAAACATCAAGTGGATGAAGCTGCATGCACTCTTGGCATCTTCTATTTTTTTAAGTTAATTTTTATTGAGTTCATTTTATACAACATTTCTCAATCAAATCTAGACTCATTCCCCCATCCATACCTACCCCTTACATCCACCTACCTCCTACCAGTACTCATGTACGCTGTCATACATGTTAAATCTTGTCTTGTATCTTTTTTTCAGTCTTTTATAACCATTTCAATGCACAGGTTTACTGTTTTGGTCAGTTTTTTTTATTATGTTTTTCTCTTTTTTTGTTCCCTTTAATTTTATATTATTCCAAAAATTACAAATTCTGAAAATAAACTTGGGTTAATTTCTAAACACATTTAGAGATTCACATTTTAACAGTAAAGTTGCACACAGGTAAAAAGAATATGAATAGAATATGAATATGTATCTTCCATTCATATATGGTAATTATAATGTGTGAATATAAGTGGTCGGACAATTCTAGAGCCCATTAAGAGATTCACATTGGAATAGCACAGTTGCTTTCAGATATAATGAAATATAATAATAAAGTTGCTCAGTTTGCCTGCCAACTGGGGATTTGGTGTTAGCATCCACAAATGAGGGAAACCATTCACCTTTTTTGGGTGGGACTGTGTTACTTCACTTAGCATAATGGCTTCAAGTGAGTTCCATCCATTTACATGACATCATGAGCTTTGCTGGCCTCTTCTATTTTTCTATTGATCTACATATCTGCATTTTCCCCCAATAACATGCTGTTTTATGACTATAGATCAGCAATATAGTTTGAGAAATCATATGGTAATTCCTGCAGCATCGCTTTTTGTGCATAGGATTTCTTTGACTATCTAGGGTCTTTTGTGATTCCATATTAATTTTAGAACAAGATTTTTCTACTTCTGTGATGTATGTCTTAAGTATTTTGGCTGTGATTGTATTTAATCTGTAAATTGCTTTTGATAGGATGGTCATTTTCACTATGCTAATTCTATCTTTTTTGTGTCTTCCTCACTTTCTTTCTTCAAATATTAAAAATTACAATTGTCAAGGTCTTTAACATCTTTGTTTACCTTTATTGCGGGACACATTTTTTGAGGCCATTATGATTGGGAATGTTTACACGAACTCTTTCTCTGATTATTTGTATTGTTATATAGAAAGGGTACTGATTTTTGTAAATTGACTATATATTCTTCCACTTTAGGAAAAGTATTGATTATTTTGAGAACTTATCTGGTGGAATTTTTGAGATCTCTTATGTATAATATATCATCTATAGGAGTGCACGGAGCTTAGATGGGGGATTTCCCAAAACCACCTGAAGCACAGGTAGGAGCCGGGCACTTCAGTCAGGCCAATTGTTGGATAATTCTGTCACTGGGTTGTTGGATAATTGTTTCTTTGATTTGTTGGATAACTGAACCATTGTCTTGTGTGGCTGTGGGAGTGGAGTCAACCTGATAGCTGGTATAAAAGGTGGGCCTGATGCCGTTGTGAGACTTGAGTGCACAAAGCTTAGATCAGGGGTTTCCCAAGACCACCTGAAGCACAGAGTACTGGTGCCAGGCTGAAGGAGTGTCCAAGTGTAATTTTTGAAGAACCTTCAGAACAGAAAGGGAAGAGTGAGTTACACTTCCAATATATAAACAGAATTGAAAGCCTGTGGGAGATTCCTACAGTGGGATCCCCCTGGGGGTGGCCCAAGACACAAATCTTATAGGAACAATAGCAGACATATTCAAAGAAATCAAAGACTATAAAGAACAAGTAAGAGAACTAAGGAGAGAGAATGAAAAACTAAAGAAGAACCTAGAGGGAGAGAATGACAAACTCCTGAAGGAAGTAGAAACACTGAAAAAGGAAACCAACCAGCAAAGCAAGGAGCTACAGGAAGAGTTTGAGAAGCTCCAAAAAGGAAGTATAAATACTAAAGAAATAACAGGATGAAATGAAAAAGGAAATCAAACACTCATCCAATCAAGAGGAAAGGATTAGAAAAAGCCTCGAAATTAGAATAGATGAAGCAGAACAAGAAATATCAGACCTGGAAGATAAGACAGAACAAATAAAAAGCTCAAGTAAAGATTATGAAAAATTTTAAAATACACAAAAGTGGAACAAACAGGAACTGTGGGACACTATGAAAAGATCAAACCTCCACATCATAGGGATAGATGAAAGAGAATCCCAAGAGAATATTAATCAGATCTTCAACAGAATAATAGATGAAAATTTCCCCAAACTAAAAAAAGACAAACCCATACAAATACAAGAAGCACACAGAACTCCAGACAAGATCAGAAAAGAAACTCCCCATGCCAAGCTATATCATAGTTTAAATGCTAGACACCCAAAACAAAGATAAAATTCTGAAAGCCACAAGAGAAAAACAAGTTACATATAAGGGGAAACCCATCAGAATTACAACTGTCTTTTCAGTGCAAACTATGAAAGCAAGAAGAACAAGGAGTAAAGCATTCCCAGTGTTAAAGGACTATAGATGCCAACCCAGGTTACTATACCTAGCAAAAATGTCGATTATAGTTGAAGGAGAGAGAAAAATCTTCCATGACATAAATGAGATGATAGAATACATGTCCGGAAAACCAACCCTTCAGAAAATACTTGAAGCAATTCAAAGGACAGAAGAGAAGAACAATTATCCCCAGGCACCTAGAAAGAGAAATTAATAAAAGCATAATTGCAAAAGTAGAAACCGAGACTAAAAATGCAAATGGATAATAAGGTGGAAGGAAGCAACACACATCCTTCAATTATAACCTTAAATATTAATGGACTAAGTTCCCCAATCACAAGACATAGACTGGGAGATTGGATTAGGAAACCAAACCCGGGGCTGGAGAGATAGCCTAGCGGTTAAGAGCACTGACTGCTCTTGCAGAGGACCCAGGTTTGATCCCCAGCACCCACATGGTGGCCAAAAACCATCTGTAACTCCAATTCCAGGAGAACTCCAGTTCCAGGGGAATCCGACACCCTCTTCTGACCTCCGCAGCATTGCACGACACGGGTGCAGAAACCTACATGCAGACAGTACATTCATACACATAGAAAATAAATAAATAAAATTAAAAAAGGAAACAAAACCCATCTATATGCTGTCTACAAGAAACACATTGTACTCTCAAGGATAGGCACCAAATTAAGGTGAAGGGATGGAAAAAATAGTCCAAGAAAATGGTACCAAAAATAAAGCAGGTGTTGCTATTTTAATATCAGACAAAATAGACTTTAAAGTAAAAGAAATCAGAAGAGATAAAGAGGGCCATTACATCTTTATCAAAGGAACAATTTGCCACGAAGACTTCACAATCATGAATATATATGCACCAAACTCTGGTGCACCAACATTATAAAGGCAATTCTCCAGGACCTCAAGGCAAAGATTAACATCAGTACTCATAGTAGGGGACTTCAATACCCTACTGAGCACTTTGGAGAAGTCAATGGGACAAAGAATAAACAGAGAGACATCTGAACTGAATGATACAATACACCAAACGAACCTCACAGACATCTACCAAATATTCCACCCAAATACCAGAGAATATACTTTCTACTCAGCACCCCAAGGAACATTCTCCAAAATCGACCACATACTAGGACACAGAAAAAAACTCAACAAATACAAAAAGATTGAAATAATTTCATGCATTCTAACAGACTACAGCACAGTAAAGCTCAATATAAACACCAGGATAAGCCCTACTATGTATAAGAACACATGGAGACTAAACAACACACACCTGAACGATGAATGGGTCAAGGAAGAAATAAAGAAAAAAATAAAAGCATTCCTGGAACTGAATGACAATGATAATACAGCACAACAAAACTTATGGGATACTTTAAAAGCAGTCCTATGAGGGAAGTTTATAGCCCTGGGTGCCTACGTTAGAAAAACAGAAAGAACACAAATGAACAATCTAACACTGCAGCTAAAAACACTTGAAAGACAACAACAAATGAACCATAAACACGACAGGAAGAAATAACAAATATCAAACCACAAATCAATGAAATAGAAACAAAGAATACAGTACAAAAAGTCAATGAAGCCAAAATCTGGTTCTTTGAGAGAATAAATAAGATAGATAGATCTCTAGCCATGCTAACCAAAGAAAGAAAGAGCAACTCCAAATCAATATAATCCATGATAAAAGGGGAAATATCACAACGGACAATGAAAAGATTCAGACAATCATACGGGAATACTTCAAAAACCTATACTCTACTAAGTTTGAAAACCTAGGAGACATAGATGAATATCTGAAATTCTGGGAATCACCAAAACTTAACCAAGAAGAGATTGACAGCTTAAACAGACTGGTAATATATGAAGAAATTGAAAATGTAATAAGAAACCTCCCAAATAAAAAAAGCCCAGAACCAGATGGTTTCATAGCAGAATTCTATAAAACATTTCAAAAAGACTTACAGCCATTATTAATCAAATTGTTTAGTATACAAACAGAGAGAATTCTCCCAAATTCCTTCTATGAAGTCAGCATCACTTTAATACCAAAACCAGGCAAAGATACAACCAAAAAGGAGAACTATTGCTCCATCTCATTAATGAGCACAGATGCAAAAATTCTCAACAAAATATTTGCAAACCACATACAGACCCACATCAAAAAGATCATCCATCATGACCAAGTTGGATTCATACCAGAGATGCAGGGATGGTTCACATATGAAAATCAATAAATATCAAAAAACACATAAAGGAAGTAAAGATAAAAACCACACAAACATCTCAATTGATGCAGAAAAAGCCCTTAACAAAATCCAGCATCACTTCCTGCTTAAAATCCTGGAGGGAATTGGAATAGAGAGATCATTCCTCAATGTAATCAAAGCCATATACAGGAAACCCACAGCCAACATCATCCTAAATGGAGAAAAGACAGAAGTATTCCTTAAAGGTAGGAACTCAGCAAGGCTGCACCCTGTTACCACTCCTCTTCAATATAGTGCTTGAAACACTTGTCGGACAATAAGGCAAGAAAAGGAAATTGGAAAATAGGAATTCAAGCTATCACTTTTTGTTGAGGATATGATTGTTTACCTAAGGGATGATATGATTTTTTACCTAAAGAATGCCACAAACTCCACCGGAAAACTCTTAGAAACGATTAAGAGCTTCAGTATAGCGGCAGGATAAAAAAATAACCCAGAAAAATCAGTAGCCTTTCCTTACACCAACAACAATCAACTGAAGAAGGAGTACAAGGAGAACTTCCCACTCACAATAGCCTCAAAAACAATAAAATACCTAGGAACAAGCCTAACCAAAGAAACCAAAGTTCTCTACAACAAACATTTTAAACCCCTGAAGAAGGAAATTGAAGAAGACATCAGAAGATGGAAAGATCTCTCATACTCATGGATTGGAAAAATTAATAAAGTAAAAATGTCCATTCTACCCAAATTAATATACAGATTCAATGCAATCCCAATTAAAATCCCCAAGAGTTTCTTCACAGGCTTGGAAAAAATCCTTAATTTCATATGGAAAAAAAAGACCCTGAATATCCAAAGTAACCCTCAGGTAAAAGTGCAATACAAGGGGGATCTCTATACCAGATCTTGAACTACACTGCAGGGCTATAGTCATAAAAACAGCTTGGTACTGGCAAAAAAACCAGACCTGTTGACCAATGGAACAAAACTGAAGATACAAACTTGAGCACATGCAATTTCAGCCATCTCATATTTGACAAGGGGGCCATGAAGACACAATGGAGCAAAGAAAGCATCTTCAGCAAGTGGTGTTGGCAAAACTGGATCACCACTTGTAGAAGAATAAAGTTATACCCTACCTCTTGTCCTGTACAAAAGTCAACTCCAGATGGATCAACAACCTTAACTTGAAACCCCAAACTCTGAAGGTGATAGAAGAAAAAGTTGGCAGCAGCCTAAAAGACATAGGCTTAGGAAAAGACTTCCTAAATCAGATAGCAGCTGTGCAAGAAATATGATTGACAATTGACAAATGGGACCTCATTAAACTTAAAAGCTACTGTACATCAAAAGAAACAATCAAGGAAATGAAGAGGAAACCCACAGAGTAGGAGGAAACCTTCACTGCAGATACATCTCACAAAACATTGATTTCTAGTATATCTAGTATATCAAAAAACAAAGAGGAAAGAAAACAAATGATTCACTGAAAACATGGAGCAAAGAGCTGAACAGAGACTTCACAAGTGAGGAATTAGAGATGGCTGAGAAACATCTTAAAAAGTGTTCAACATCACTAACAATTAAGGAAATGCAAATTAAATCCACTTTAAGATATCATCACTCCAATAAGACTGACTAGGAACAAGAAAACAAATGATACCAAGTGCTGGAGAGGTTGTAGGGAAAGGGGAACACTCATGCACTGCTGGTGGGAATGTAAACTGGTATAGCCACTATGGAAAGCAATGTGGGAAACCTTGGAAGACTCAAAATGAGCTTGCCACCTGACCCAGTCATACCCATCCTGGGTATATATCCACAAGACTCATCTTACCACAGAAATACATGCACAGCCATGTTTATTGCAGCTCACTTTACAATAAGGAAGAGCTGGAACCACCCCAAGTGCCCCTCAACTCACGCTTTGATAGAGAAAATGTGGGACATCTACATAATTGAGTTCTATGCAGTGGTAAGGAAAGATGACATCATGAAATTTGCAGGTAAATGGATGGAACTAGAAGATACCATGTTAAGTGAAGTAACACAGCCCCAGAAAAACAAACAATGGATGGTATCCCTCATCTGTGGATGCTAGCACCACTTACCTGGTTGTAAAGCAAACTGAGCAATGTTAATGTGATCTGAAAGCAACTGTGCTCTTATATTGTGAATCCTTTAACAGGTTCTAGAACTAAGCTACCATTTATTTTCAGAATTAGGAAGTTTTGGTATATGGATGAAGGATATGTACGTATATTTTAGAGTAATGTAAGATCAAATGAATGAGGAAAAAACTAGTTTGTCATGACATTATGTCTAACCACAGTATTTATTTTATGGGAGTGCTTCTTAGTATTTCTTATACAAGGTTGTTTGAGCTTTTGTCCAAGCATTTTCTAAAATATTATAAAATAGTTAAAAGTATCAGGCTGGTGCAATTTAGCCTTTCTGGATTCTTAAGGACCATACTTATTGCCCAAACCAATTTGGCCAATGGTCTTAAGGAATAACTTTGTTCCTTGCCCTCAGAAGTAAACTAAGTCCCAGGGGACTATGCATGGGACACCTCTTGAAATATCCTGCAAATGTGAGTCACCAGTCTTCCTGTGCAGTGAGGTCTTGGAGATCCACTAATGGGACTTCAGCCAGAGTCCAGTCTATAAAGAGGAGAGTCTGCTTATGCTTCAAAAAGGGAAGCCTGGTCTAGCAAGACCTGACTTTGTCCTCAAGTGGATGGAACTGATGATTGAAAAGCCAAAAGGAGCCAGGCACTCCCTCCCTCCAAAAAAAAAATCTGAGTGACATTTGAGAAGCAGATCTTCAAGTGACATTGAGAAAAAAAAACAAAACAAAAAAACCTTGGTTAATCTTGGCTGTGTGGTCTTAAACACCCAAAAGGAAAGTATAACCAGAAATAATACATAATCCTGAGAAATTGTACTTCAGGTATAAAACTTGAGATCTTAGTAAATAGACAAAAGAGCACAGTTGTTTTCCCTGTCTTACTGTCAAGTACAGCTATTCTGTGGCTGCTACTGCTTTTGCCATCTTTCAAAGACATGAGAAGACACAGATTTTCAACCTTCCAATGTGGACTGAAGACTCATGTCTCTCCAAGAATCCTCCAAACCTTCAGTGCCAGATGGGGACTGCTGAGATATCCAATTTGTGGACTGAGCTACTACTGGAGTTTCCACTTCTTCAGAGTATAGACTGCCATTGTTGGACTACCCATGCTGTATCATAGAGACCAGTACAGGAAGATCAAGACAGGATGTGGTGCTTACTGGACCTCATTTGGTGACCATGGAAAGGTAAAACCCCAGTGTGGAGCACAAGGGCAGAACTGACAGCGGTTTGGGCTTGCCAAGGAGGAGCCTTGAAACATGACATCTTTCAGCCTAATAAAAAAAATCATAAGCTAAACATGCTAAAACCTATGATATATGTGTCACGCATGTGTCCATATTTTGGAGTGATGCATATTGGAAGGAATATTAGCAACAACAAAAACAGAAAAGACTATGTCAAAGAAGTGACTGAAACAGTGAACTCCTCAAAACAGTAAACTTCTGCATCAAGAATTTTGAGAGAGACTGAGAAAAAGATGAAAAACATGTTTGGCAGAATGTATGAGCTCTGGTGGGGTGGGGGGGGCAGGGAGAGGGGCACAGGTCTATATTTGATTTGTAATGTAATTTTGTATGAAAGGCACAGAGCTTCAATAAAACATTGGCTTTAAAAATGATATATCATCTACAAAAATGGATATTCTGACCTCTTCTATTCCAATTAATACTTCTTTCCTTCTTTTGTCTTATTATTCTACCTAGAGTTTCAAGCACTATATTGAAGAGAGGTGGAGATATTGGACAGCCTTGTCTGGTTCCCGAATATAATGGGAATTCTTCTAGTTTTTCTCTTTTACGAATGATGTTGGCTGTGAGTTTATTGCACATAGTTTTAATTATGTGTATTGAACCACCCTGCATCTTAGGAATAAAGCTTACTTGATCATGTTTTATGAACTTTGTGACATGCATCTTTAGACAGTTTGCAAGTATTTTGTTTAGACTATTTCACGTATATTGATTATGGAATGGGTCTTTAGTTTTCTTTTTGTGTGTGTGTGTGACTTTTCCTGATATTGGCACTAGAATAATACTGGCTTCCTTGAAGGAGCTAGGGCATTCATCCGTTGTTTCTATATTTTTGAATAATTAAATACTGTTCATCGTGAATCTTCTTTGAAGGTCTGGTAAAATTCTGCTGTAAATCCATGTACCCCTAGGCATTGTTTTAGTTCTGAGGCTTTGTAGTACCCTTTAGATTTACTTATTTTTTATGTACTTAGCTATTTAAACTTTTGATCTCTTCTTAGTTTAGTATTAGTGGATCCATTGAATTTCAAAATCCTTCATTTCTTTTATATTTCCAAGTTTAACAGAGTATAAGCTGTTAAAGTATTCCCTCGTAATATTCTTATCTTTTTGGTATCTGTGCTGTTAACCTTCTCTTTTTTTTTTTTTTTTTTTTGGTCTTTTTGAGACAGGGTCTCCCTTTAGTTCCAGCTGGCCTGGAGCTCACTATGTAGACCAGGCTGGCCTTGAACTCACAGAGATCCACCTGCCTCTGCCCCCAGAGTGCTGGGATTAAAAGCATCCAACATCATTCCCAGCCTCTGATTTTGTTATTTGGATTTTTTTTTTTATTTCTTTCATTTGGTTATCAGGGCTAAAAGTCTGTCTATCATGGTTGTCTTTTCAAAGGACCAGTTTTACCAGTTTTAGTTTCATTGGTTATTTGTATTGTTGTCTTGGCCTCTGTTTTATTGATTTCTGCTCTGGTGTTTATTATTTCATCCCATCTGACGGGTTTTAGTTTAGTTTGTTCTTACATTTCCAAATTCTTGCTTCATACCATTAATTAATCTATCTGTACTCTTTCTGCTTTTTTAATGTAGATTCTTCAGATATATACACTGCCTTATTAGAACAGCTTTTAATGTTTCGAAGCTTTTGTTGTGCTGTATTATCATTTTTAATTTGTTCCAGGAACACTTTTATTTCTGTCTTGATTTCTCTGACATTATTCAGGAGTGTGTTATTTTATATCCATGAACTCATATAGTTGTTTGAGCTTCCTTTGCCATTGATTTTAAGGTTTATTGCTTTATGGTTTGATAGAATACATGGAATTATTTATTTATTTATTGTGATTTATTTGTGTTTCAATGTGTGGTATATTTTAGATAAACTTCCATGGGCTGCTGATTAGAATGTGCAATATTTGGTAGATGTCTATTTGGTCCATCTGATGTAAGATACCATTTAATACAAATATTTAATTTTTTATAATTTGTCCAATTTACCTGTCTATCCTAGACAGCAGAATATTGAAGTCACCTACTGCTACTAAGATGAAGTTAATATCTTTCTTGAACTCCATTAGTACTACTTTAAAAAGTTCTGTGCACTAGAGTTTGGTGCATATATATTCACTATTTTGATTTCTTCCTAGTCAGTTGTTAACTTGATCAGAATATTATAACCTTCGTTATCTCTTCTGATTAATTTTTACCAGTTTATTTGTCAGAAATTCTTCTTTTAAAAGCAAGAGGCAACCACTTGTTTCTTAGGGCCATTTGCTTGTAATACTTTTTTCCTTCCTTTCATCCTAAGATGGTGCCTATCCTTAAAGGTAAGAGGAATTTCTTGTTGAAAACAAACAGATGTATTTTGTTTCCTAATACATTAAACTAATCTCTTTCTTTAACTGGGAGGTTAATGGCATTGATTTACTCAGAGTTATTATTCAAAGGTGTGAATTGGATAGTGTTATTTATTTTCTGTTTGTGTTCTTAATCTTATTTTGTGCTTTTGTACTTGATACAGTCATTTGTTTCCTTTCTGTAACCTCTATGGTAATTCTTCAGTCCTTCCTATTGCTTCAAGTATTCTCTGTAGGGAGGGTTTTGTGGACATGAATTTTTTCAGCCTATTTGTATCATGAAAGATTTTCCTTCTCCTGCAACTATGATAAACTGAATGCTGGGATGGCATCTATGATAATCTAGAACTTGGAATACTTTGCTCCAGGCTCTTCTGGCTCTTACAGTTTGTATTGAAAAATCAGCTGTAAATCTGATGAATTTGCTTTCATATGTGATTTGTTTTTCTCTTGCACCTTTCATTATTCTTTCTTTGTTTTGTACACTTATTGTTTTTACTACTATATACTTTGCAGAGCTTCTATTCTGTTCCTGTCTATTTGGTTTTCTGTGTGCTTCTTGTATCAGTATGGACATGTTTCTCCTTAATTTAGGGAAATTTTCTTCCATAATCTTGTTGAAGTTCTGGTCAATGCCATTGACCTGAGATTCTTCTTCATCTATGCATCTCTACATAAATGTGATCTCCTCATGGTGTTCCACATTTCCTGCATATCCCATTTCTGTTTTAAAATTTTCATATTATTTGTTTGAATGGTCCAGTTCTTCAAATTTATCATCCAGTATTGATGTTTTGTTTTCCATTTCAACTCATTCTGTTGGTGAGTCTTTTTTCCCTGCCATTTGTTTTTTTTTTAATTTTTTAAATTTTTATTTGTTTATTTTTCTAAGGGATTCTACAATATAAGACCACAGTTGTTTTCAGATCACATTAACATTGCTCAGTTTGCCATACAATTAGGTAACTGGTGCTAGCATCCACAGATGAGGGACATTCATCATTTGTTTTTCTGTGACTGTGTTACTTCATTCGGCATGATATCATCTACATCCATCCATTTCCTGCAAAGTTCCTGATGTCATTTTTCCTTACCACTGCATAGAACTCCATTGTGTAGGTGAACCACATTTTCTCTATCCATCCGCTCCTCAGTTGAGGGGCGCTTGGGTTGGTTCCAGCTCTTTGCTATTGTTTTTCCTGCCGTTTGAAATTGGCTTATTGAGTTTTTCAATTCCACCTTCATTTCAGCCTGAGTTTTCTTCAGTAATTTCCCTTTAACATGAATCCATTTTCCTAATCTTGAGTTGTCTTTGTTATTATATTCATCTGTATATTTTTATTTTCTTGAGCTTCAGTCAGAAGTTTAATGCTTTTCTCCTTATGCTGTTTGAGTGGCTTGTATGTTTTTAAAAATTGTTAAATTCTTTGAGCATGTTTATGATTATTTTTTTTTAATTCTGTGTCCTGTTGTCCTCCAAGGTAATTATCATTCTAGAACACATCTATTAGCCTGGTGTTGTTTTGTGGGGACATATTATTTTTGGTTTCCAGTTCATTTGTGTTTTTTCATTGTTGTTTCAGTAAATGAATTTCCTTTGTTGGTTGTCTGTCTAATACGAAAACTCATTTGCCTTTGCTGAGTTGAAGTTTGATTCTGTTTATATTGTTGATATATCCTGTTTGTTTTCTGATAAGCTATGAGCAATTAATTTGTCTGTGCTTCAGATTCTGTCTTTTGATTTTTTATTGGAGGGACAGGATGGATACAAACAGGCTAATAAAGAGATCTCCAGGAGGGCAAAGGAGCCTATGCAGATCTGTCCTAACTAGCTAAGCAGAGAAGGTGTGAACTGTAGAGCTCGTGGCTGGGGTTGGTCCTAAAGCTGAGGAATGGTGACATGGTATGGCAGAATCTGGCTAGCTCATCCATCTAGTCATGCACAGTCTCTCAGCATTAGCAGGAAGGGGTCAAGGCCCAAGGAGGGTAGAGTGGAAAAGGATGGGCTGGTTCTGACTAGCTAAGCACAAAGTATGTGAACCTTGGAGTAGCAGGAGTGGAACTGGTCTCAAAGAGGGGATTGGGTGGTAAGCAGGTGACCTGGCACACTGATATCTGGATAACTTACCCAGAAAGTCAGGCACTCTCTGGCCGTCTCAGAGGGAATATGCCAAGGCCAAAGGTGACTCCTTTGAAATCTTAATAGGAATTTTCTGAGAATGAATGTTGGACTCTAATATTTCATTTTTCTTATAAAATTGAAATTTAAGAAAGTTTTAAATATAAACCTAACCACGAAATTTGATTTTCTTAATCATAGTTTGGTATGTAGCTTTTCCTTTATGGCCGGATGACTAGGGAGAAGGTTTTTAAATTTTTTTCTTGAGTTTTATTGATTTTGCGACAAAAAAGTTAAGTGTGAAAGAATGCAGGAAATGGTCTGATGTATGTGCAATTTTGGTAGAATGCTGGAAATCTTGTCTGTCAAGGGATTAAAAAATCGATAGAATAGAGTCTCTGCCATTTCTTGGAGAAATCTTTGTACAATGTATCAAGAATTGTGTTCAGAGGTTTGTATGGTAAAATGTAGGGGCCAGAGATAGGATTAATTTGGAATTCTTACCTAAAACAGGATCACAGTATCACTAAGTCCTGATATCTAAAATATGGACCTGTCTAAAATTTGCATGGTTCAAACAAAATATAATTGACAGAAAATTGGGAAGTCCTCATTCCCCTTGTGTAGGAAATGTGTCAAGCCATGCAGACATTCACAGACCATGAATATGGGCTCTCAGTGAGGAAGAAAAGAATCAGCACAGAAATGAAGAGCCAGGAAGAAAGAGAGTCACAGAAAGTCAAGTAAGGGGAAAGAAGGTGAGAGAGATGGGAAGCAGGAACAACAGACAGAAAAGCCAAGCAGTTCCAGCCAGATGGAGATGATGCATAATGAGTCTCATCACCAACTTTGATAGTGTGGTCTATATTTTCAAATATATGCTTGGATGAATTACCCTGCTTATGTAAGAATCATAATTATTCTATCAATATTTTAAACGTGTTATGAAAATGGTTTGGAATAGATCAAAAGAAAGTTTAAGAAAAATTTTTTTCCTTAGTTTATACCATTGTAGATGCAGTCTTGTAGATACACCTGGTACAACTGAAAATTTGTACCTGCTGATAGATATTTCCAGGAGAATGCCATACATTTCTTATTGGTTTGCATTAGATACTTACAGTACAACTTCCAGAAGCACAAATTTCTTTTTTTTTTTTTTTTTTGGTGTTTTCGATACAGGGTCTCCCTGTAGTCCCAGCTGTCCTGGAACTCACTCTGTAGACCAGGCTGGCCTCGAACTCACAAAGATCCGCCTGCCTCTGCCTCCCGAGTGCTAGGATTAAAGGCGTGCGCCACCACGCCCGGCAGAAGCACAAATTTCTATACCTCCTTCAACAGCCAAAGACAATGCAGGTGGGCTTCTCACGTCCCTTTGATTACTTTATATCCTCATTGGCTGCATTTTTCCTACATTCTTGGAAGAAAGATCTTTTCTGCCTAGGAAATCATCTTTATCAGGTGCATGCTCTTTGTCCTCCACTTTCCATTGCTGTTCATCTCTACGGTCCTGTTAATTCATATAAAAACACGCTATCTTTTTCTAACTTTTTCATTTGTTTGCTTTTTTTGTTTGTTTTGAGTCAGAGTATCTGGTAACCCAAGTTGATCCCCAATTCACTGAATAGCCAAGGATAAGCATATGCTTCTCCTGCCACTGTCTCCTAAATGCTGAGATTACAGCCATTTTCTACAAGGCCCAGCTGCTTCTGCTGCCTTTTAACACATCCCCCAAACTTGGTCCCTTCCTCTAGCTTGCCTGTTATTTCCCCACCCCCCTACTTAATCTTCTTTCACTTTTCTTCAAACCCATGCTTCCTTCTTGCTCTTAACACTTTTTGATTTGGATTCAAATTCGGAGTTCAAAGAAATCTATTTGCTTAATTTGCAGATGATCTGTTAACATCAGCCTTTAAATGCCTTACTGATTAATGTATACAAGTAAGGAGATACATGATTATACTGAAAAAGTATTGTTCAGATCATAAACATCTAAATATGGAACTGGTCCCATCATAGGGCAATGCTTTTTCCAAACACAAATGATGGTATGTGTAGTCCTGATTCTCATCCTATCAGAATCTAGTTAGAGTTCTCGAGCCTGAGAAGAGGGCTCACTTGGTAAAATGCTTGCTATAAGCATGAGGATTTGAATTGAGTTTCCCAGTAACAAACATAAAAAGTCAGGGTAGTAACACACAGCTAGAATCCCAGGTCCGGGGAGGAAGAGCAGCCCAGCTCAACCATCACCTTCAGATTCATCAAGAGACTCTGACTCAAAAAATAAGATTAAGAGTGATTGAGAATGCTCTTTAACATCTACATGTGGTCTTTTTAATGGAGAGAGAGAGAGAGAGAGAGAGAGAGAGAGAGAATTCTATCTACAATCCACTGTGGAGAGTTCATCAATGAGGTGCACTGAAGGCAAGCTCAATGAACATTTTCATGCTAAAGTCAAGCAAGATATCAGTGGAAATATCAGGAGAGGTCACCAAAGTTTGGGAGTCCTGGTAATGAGTAGAAAACAGGGTGTTCATGGATCATGGAGTACAGTGCTATTCTAGTAAGGAGTGGGGAACCAGCCTTCCTTTGTCCTTTAGATGAACACGTTTACTGTATCCTTAAAAGTATAAAAAAAGTATTACTTTAAAATGTAATTGTTTTCCATAAGTCAAGAAAGACAAGATTGCTCTGTAACTCTTTGTACTCCTGTCTTTTCTGGTTTCTGACCTGACCCCTTCAATATCTATAAAAGAGAGAAGCATTTGATCTAGATATGATCATAGACAGCTAACTCTAACACAGAAGATGCTGATTAGGAAAGACTGACAAACACCCATTTCAGAAAGAACAATAAAATCACCCACTCCTAATATTTTCAGCAATTCTTAGGCCAAGTAAAAGCAAAGAGTCACAAAATGTGTTTTAAATGACCTCCAGTAATAACCTTGGATCTCATTCTAAGCCTCATTAAACAGAATACAGATTGCAACCTTTTGTCAATCCCAGAGGTTCTGAGAGTCACCACACCATTATAAGGCAACATATTTGTTACTGCTGTTGGGTCCTGCTTCTGTTCAGTTTGCTATTGATACTTGATTCTTGTTTTCATTACAGCCAGTGTGTCATCATTGATGCTTGGCTATCCTTTGCCACAATACCAGAATGACAAGGAGGTTGCTGTTTATCAGCTGAGGGCACACATTCCTAAGTCCTGACATACCATATTAGGCTGTTATACTACTCACTTCCTAGCATTTATCGAATGATCTTCACTGTGGTCTCTCTGGGGCCAATGACTTCTTTGCCTCCTGGGGGCCCCCTGGTTATTTAGACTTAGGTCATCTTTGCTTCCTGATATCTGCCAATAATGTACAGACAATCCCATAAACACAACAGAATGAAGCAGGGGCTGACATGAACTCCTTCAGACAATGAGAAATGGAAAGAAGCCCAAACATGAAGCTCTGATTGCCTTAATGTTCTAGATATTTCCTAGGTATTTAATCACCTAACTATTCTTGAAATATTATAGCTATAATTTCAGGTAAGTGATGAGAGCTGAATTTATATGAAACAACTTAGCCAAGATATGACTGTGCCTGTGTTTCTACCCAGTGCATGATTTCCTTAATATTCCCCTGGCATTTTCGGTACAGACTGTGGCTGGAGCAGGTGCACTGGACCTCAGCCACATGGCTCATGTGATCCAGAGCACCTCAGATGACTGGGGAAGGGAGATTATAGAAAATAACCATGCTCTGTTTTCTTTCACTTTCCAGCCCCTAGATTAAATTACTGGAGAACTGAATGTACCTTCCTGGATGCATCTGAATACCTTTGTATTTCTACTTTAATGGGTGAGGGACATGTTTAACTTATTGATACTTACACTGTATTTTTTTCTGATAAATCATGAAGTTCAAAATTCTCATTTAGTATGACCACCTGCTAATAGCTGCTTAAAGCCAATTTAATGTTTCAGCATAAAAGCAACATGAGTGTGCCATGAAATTTATAAATAATAAATAGACAACACATACTTGGATATCTGGAAGCACAAAGGAGTGTAAATGACATTAATTACGATATAACCACCAAGTCATGAGATCGGAGTCATGAGATAAGAGCAATGTTCTTCTACCCCTGACTATCTAATATGAAGAGTGGTGAACCGAGGCTGAAGAGGGAGAACAACCATGGTCTAGGTGTGGAAACTTAATAGTGCTGATGGTGACTGATGCATCTTTATTATGTCATATGTTTTATTGTTCTATACAGAATGTTAGCATTTGTACATGAATTATGTTCTTTTTAATTAGTGCCTAGAGTACTCCATCACATAATAGGTTTTCTGTAAAAAATTATTTAATTGAACCTTTACTCAATGTCTAATGCAGAGGCACTCAACATTTAAGCATTTGTATATGGATAATTTTATATTCTAGGGGCATTAAATTATAGTAGAAAGAGCAGAGTGTTTTGATATTGTTAAACATGTAAGTGCACTGTTGAAGGATGTTTCTAAAAGCCCATTACCATTTACTTTAAGAAGGCAGTAAACTGTGAATGCTTTTAGGCTTGCTGTTCTTCCAAATGAAAGTATGTTTAAAAACAGCAAGGTTTTTTTTTTTTTTCCAGGTTTTAGTTTCAGGAAAAAAAAAAGGGGGGGGGGAATTATTCTTTGGCTGTAATCAATGTGGAAAACAAGTACTAAAGGCCACCTGGTTTTCGTCTCTCTTTTTGATTCCACAATATGTTACATTTTCTCACGAAACACTGGCTCTGCAAGAAATGCAAGAGCCATGTTAAGATATAGAGTGGTGGAATGTGTGTGAGGTTATGGTGAACTAGAGATGAGAGAATTTGGGGCTGTAGATTAAGAAAAGGCCCCGAGGAAAAAAAAAATGTTGACTCTTGTATGCTGGAAAAATTGGGAAGTAAGTAGTTTCAGCCACTATAATATTTATACCATATGCTCAATACAAACCATATTTCAAAATCTTCTTGAATGAATCCTTGATATATCCAAACTATCTCTCATCAAGGACACATCAAAACAAGTGCACACTTCTTCTCCCTTACTAATATGCAGATCAAAGTGCATTTAAAGATAGGCTCTTTCGTATTAAAAAAAACTTTAAACGTCTCCTATTGAATATTAAACCTTATTTTGTTATTAATATATGAATACTCTGAATGAATACAAACATGTTCATGATAGGCATACATTTTGAATAGGGTTCTGGGATACATATTCAAGAGAAATATGGAAGTAACTTAGTGCTTCAAATAATCTACAACCTGAAAGGGAAGCATGGTGATACAAAATAACTGAAAAGCAATAAATTACCAAGCAAATCACTTCCTATTTAGATTTAGATCAAACTATATTCAAACTTTCCAAAAAGAATGAAGAGAAAATTATGCGCAAAATTAAAGAAAATATGGAAATATATAGGATGGAAAATACAGAGAAATAAACTAGAGATGTAAATTCATTGGAAAATTAATGACAAAAGGAGGAAGTGTTCTAGGGTTGGGGATACAGCTCACTCAAATTGCTTGATCTAGAGTCTGCAAGACTCTGGGATCAATTCCACATACTGAAAAAAATTTCAAAAGCATCAGTCTAGTAGCAAACATCAATAGAGGTTGTATTAAGGACACAGTGGGAAGACTAAATAGAAAGGAAACAAGGATTCATGTATCCTGGAGTGAAAGATTAGATATCACAGTCCTCATGAAGTCAGAACTGAGCACAGAAATAGTGTTCGAAGAAGTTGGGATTGGAGTACAGCTGTTGATTTTGAAATATTTGGGAATTTAAAATAATAATTTCAAAATAGCGTTTAGAATTAGATATTAAATATGAACTAATTATAAATGCTATTTTGAAACATTTTCAAGAATGACCTATATCTGTAGAAGCATAAATCCAAATTAACTAAATTTTAGCATTTTAAAAATATACAAAATGTATTTCAAACATAAAATTACTTTGCATTAAAAGAGGAATATTATATTATTTTTATTATTTTTTATGTGTATGAGTGTACTGTCTGCATGTAGGTTGGTGTACCCGTGTCGTGCAATTCTGCGGAGGTCAGAAGAGGGCATCAGATTCCCCTGGAACCGGAGTTAAAGATGGTAATTAGTCACCATGTGGAGGCTGGAAATTGAACCCGGGTCCAGTGGTTAAGAGAATATTATTTTAACACCACAAAAGAAATATGATTCCATGAAAACCATCATCTCACCTTCAAACCCTCCTGTATTTCACAATGACCACTTTTCTTTCCAGTTCACCCCAATAATCACTCAGCCTTACTGGAACTTACAGCTTACTCATATGTTACAGTCATGTTCTTGACCTTACTTGCACTTCCTGCCTACCATGATATATGCTTGACCCTCTCCCAATCTGTCCCCTACCCTAACCTTTTAGAGATGCAGTTGTTCTCCTGATTCTGTCTAATTTAGCTAGTGTTTGCCTTGACAGAACCTATGATAAAGGGGTAAGGGTGTATGTAGTCACATATGTCTCTCTCATTTCACTCAGTGAGCCTGCAATCCTGAGTAGTTATAGTCCTTAGGCAAAAGCCAATGCTTTTGTGAGGTTTAGAAATGTACTGGGACACAGGCTCCAGTGATCGTCTTCCCTGCCATACTCCTTGGTTAGGAAGGAAATTATCTTACTGCTAGTCCAGGTTAAGTACCTCTTCTGGAGTATGTCATATCAGAAACATTTCAGATGTTTTCTCTCTTTTTTTTTTATTTATGTGTATGAATGTACTGTCTGCATGTAGGTTTGTGCACCCATGTCGATGGCCTAGTGGTAAACGACCGCTCATGGCACCTGAGAACTGTCTGTAACTCCAATTCCAGGAGAACTCCAGTTCCAGGGGAATCCAACACCCTCTTCTCTTTTTTTTTTTTTTACCATTGTTTTGATTTTGGAATCTTTTCATGTACCTAGTCAGTTACATTATGGATGGAACTCACACTGAAACACTAAATAGGTTTATGCTTCATGTATATTTTATGAATATACAGAGGCAGTTTCATACAATATTTTAAATAATTTAATACAACAAACAATATTTCATAGTATGCTAAAAAAGGTTTTATTTGGGGTTATCATTTCAGCACTCAACCAACTAGTCTTTGGAGTATTTTCAATTTTGGATTTTTAAGTTAAGGACCTCTAACCTGACGCAACATATTTTGGGGAATCTACATACCTATGTTTTTTAAGTAGCATTTCAAATATTGAATCATCCTCAGGAAGATCTGAACAAATTTGTTTTATTCAGGTCTCACTCTTCTTGCCTCATCTACTTTCCTAGCAGTGATCTGCTTCTTGTGTTCATCTTTGTTTAATTCAAATGTCCATGTCTTCTATGACTACCATTGAAGATGAAGGTAATTGGAGAAAAAATACAATAGTAACTGAATGTATTAGGCAGAATATTGGTGCATCAAAGATGTTCATGACCTAAAGTCTTATGAAAGAGTGACATAACAAAAGTAATCAATGGGTATAATTAAACTCATAGACCTTGAGATGAAAATTTTAACCTGGGTTACCAGTGTAGGCCTCAAGTAATTATGATTTTCTAAAAACATGGAGCATTCCCAAAGATAGCCATAAAGATGTAAAATGAGGTGCTGGAGAGATGGCCTAGTGGTTAAGAGCGCTGACCGCTCTTACAGAGGACCTGGGTTCGACCCCCAGCACCCACATGGCGGCCGAGAGCCGTCTGAATACTCCAATTCCAGGAGAACTCCAGTTCCAGGGGAATCCGAGACCCTCTTCTGACCTCCGCGGCATTACACGACACGGGTGCACAAACCTGCATGCAGACAGTACATTGATACACATACAGAAATAAATAAAATTAAAAAAAAAAGATGTAAAATGAAGTTGATCACACACCAGCTTTGGGGATTGTGAGCAAGGTACAACATCAAAGATGCTGAATTTGTAGAATTTGAGATTGGATGTCAGATACACAACAATAAAGCCAGGACTTAGTTCTAACACTCAAAGCACTGAATCCTATCCAACAAAGCTAAGTAACTGAAAGATCTTCTGGGGCTCTACGAAGAAGCACAGTATGGCTGACAAGTAAATTTCGGTAGGATCATGGGCCTTCTAACTTATAGACTTGAAAAATAATAAATTTACATTGCTTTAAGCTACTAAGATGTTAGTAACTTGTTACTTTATCAATATGGACCTGGATTGTAAATCTTTGACTAGTATTGCATTTTAAATGCTCTCTCAGAAATCCTTTTTTATCAAATCTAGACCCGTGTCTCCCCCATCCCCCCACCCCTCCAGAGCTCATGCATTCTGCCAAACATGCTATTCATCTCTTTCTCAGTCTTTCTCAATATTCTCCATGGGGAAGTTGACAGTTTTTAGCAGAAGTTCACTGTTTCAGTCAGTTCTTTGATGCAGTCCTTTCTGTTGTTGTTGTTGTTGTTGTTGTTGTTGTTGTTTCCAATATGCATCACTCCCAACTGCTTTGGACAAAAGCTCAAGGGGCCATGCACAGGAAATACTTACAACTGGGTAATTGGCACTAGCATCCACAGATGAGGGATACCATTCGTCGTTTGTTTTTCTGGGACTGTGTTACTTCACTCAGCATGATGTCCTCTAGCTCCAGCCATTTTCCTGCAAAGCTCATGATGTCGTCTTTCTTTACTGCTGCATAGAACTCCATTGTGTAGATGTACCACATTTTCTCTATCCACTCATCAGTTGAGGGGCATTTAGGTTGGTTCCAGCTCCTTGCTATTGTGAAGAGAGCTGCAATAAACATGGCCGTGCATGTATCTCTGTGGTGGCGTAAGTCTTGAGGGTACATGCCCAGGAGTGGTATGGCTGGGTCGGGTGGCAAGTTCATTCCAAGTCTTCCAAGGGTTCTCCACACTGCTTTCCATAGTGGCTGCATGAGTTTACATTCCCACCAGCAGTGGATGAATGTTTCCCTTTCCCCACAACCTCTCCAGCAGTTGGTATCATTTGTTTTCTTGATCCTAGCCAGTCTTATTGGAGTAAGATGATATCTTAAAGTGGTTTTGATTTGCATTTCCTTAATGATTAGTGATGTTGAACACTTCTTGAGGTGTTTCTTAGCCATCTCTAACTCCTCACTTATGAAGTCACCACTTGTAGAAGAATGAAATTAAACCCCTACCTCTTGCCCTGTACAAAAGTCAACTCCAGATGGATCAAAGACCTCAACGTGAAACCCCAAACTCTGAAGGCGATAGAAGAAAAAGTTGGCAACAGACAAGACATAGGTGTAGGAAACCTTCTCTCAGAAATCTTAATGCATTCCCGTAGTCCAATTACTCTAGTTCTCGCTATATGATTATGGTATTTACTAGCTTCTCTTTTCTGAAAATTCCACACCTTCTCGGCCATATTCATGTGTGTCTCATAATCTCATTGCCTCTTACCTTGAGAAGAGAAGCATTCCAAAAGTAGATGGGTGTAGATCTCACTGCAGAATCCACTCACTTTCCTGAATGAAGCAAATCTGCTAGATGAAACAGTGCATCTCTCCTTCACACAAATGCAACCCTAACACAGCCACCCTGCCTGGTGTGTTTCACTGCCACAGCTCTGCAGAGCATATCTCTGATCATCACAAACTTTCATCTTTACAACAATTTTCCTTGAAATCAAATGCCTGTAAGCTTTTATTTGTTTCTGTGTTCTTCAGTGTGGGCCTATATTATGCATTTGCTTTCTCTTCCACAATTTCACTTGATCTTTCCATTAATTGGACTTCCTGTGTGTATATTGTGTGTAGAGGAAGTGCATGTGTGTGTGTGATGTGTTTGTGTGTTTTAAAGAAACTTCTTATTTAAAATTCATAGTTACCCAATTTAATGTATGTCTAATGTATGTTTTCATCATCTTTCCACAAAGAGTTAAGTACCAACTTTCCATTTTAGCCCATCATATCTACCCCAGGATTCCTAATTTTGGAATCCATGATCCTATTTGTGTCTTGAATTTTCTCTGATTCTATCAGACCTCCTACTGAGTACCTCTTGCCAGTGTTTCTTCATGATGAGAAATTAGGGTACAGTTAAATACTAAATCCAGGGAACAGTTAAATACACTAAGCCCAGACCCAGATAAACTGAGTTCCAGTGCATTTGTTTACTTATGAGACATATGATATGACATTTAACTAATTTTTCATTCAAATCCAATTTTTTATTGAAGTTTTATGCATTTCATACATTTCTTAATCAAATTTAGACCCATTCCCCTTTCCTCGCTTCCCACCTGGCCAGAGCTCATGCATTCTGCCATACATGCTTTTATCATTTTCTCAGTCTTTTTTAAATTTTTTGATGCAGAAGTTTAACATTTTGTGCAGAAGCTTACTGTTTCAGTCAGTTCTTTGACCCAGTCTTTTTTGTTGTTGTTGTTCCTTCCAATTTGTATAAGTCCCAAATATGCATCTATACACACCACACACATACCAAAATTATGACATCTGAAAATAAACTATAGGTTAATTCCAAAACATGTTTAGGGATTCACAGTTTGACAGTAGAGTAGTATGTAGGTACAAAAAATTTAATTTACATTCTTACATTATATAGCAAGTTGATGAGTAAACATCAGGTATTATATTTAATAAAATTGAAAAAAAAGAACTGGGCATGGTGTTGCATGCCTTTAATCCCAGAACTCAGGAGACAGAAGCAGGCAGATCTCTGTGAGTTCAAGGCCAGCCTGGTCTACATAGTGAGCTCCAGGCCAGCTGGGACTGAAGGGAGACCCTTTCTCAAAAGACCCCCCCAAAAAAAGAAAGAACAAAAGAAAGAAGAAAGAAAGAAAGACAGACAGACAGAAAGAAAGAAAGAAAGAAAGAAAGAAAGAAAGAAAGAAAGAAAGAAACAAGAAAAAGAATTATACAGTTTGCCTTACAAATAGAGCTTTGGTCCTAAGAATCACAAATGAGGGACACCATAGATCATTTGTTTTTCTGGAACTGTGTTACTCTATGTAGCACAAAGTTTTCTAGTTCCATCCATTTTCCTGCAAATGTCATGATGTCATCTTTCTTTACCACTGCATAGAATTACATTGTGTAGATGTACCACATTTTCTTTATCCACTCATTGGCTGAGGGATACTTGGGTTACTTCCAGCTCTTTGCTATTGTGAAGAGAGCTGCAACAAACATAGATGTTCATGTATTTCTGAGATAGGATGAGTCTTGTGGGTATATACCCAGGAGTGGTATCACTGGGTCAGGTGGTAGGTTCATTTTATGTCTTTAGAGCATTCTCCACACTGCTTTCCATAGGGGTTTTTCCATTTTACATTCCCACCAGCATTGGATGCGTGTTCCTCTTTCCACACAACCACTCCAGTATTTGGTATCCTTTGTTTGCTCGATCATACCAGTCTTACCAGAGTAAGATGAAATCTTAAAATGGTCTTAATCCACATTTAATTAATTATTAGTGACTTCAAATACTTTTAATATGTTTCTCAGCCATCTTTATTTCTTAATTTGTGAAATCTCTGTTCAGCTCTTTATTCCATCTTTTGGGTGGGTCATTTGTTTTCTTACTTCTTTGTCTTTGTGTACTTTATATGCTCTGGATATTAATGCTCTGTCAGATGTAACACTGGTGAAGGTTTCCTCACCAGTGGGTGGTGAGGGTTTTCTCTTCACTTCATTGATTCATTGTTTCACTGTACAGAAGCTTTTGAGTTTAGTAAGGTCCCACTTGTCAGTTGTTGTCCTTATTTGCTGTGCAGCTGCTGTCTGATTTAGAAAGTCTGTTCTGTCCCTATGCTTGTAGGTTATTACCAACATTTTCTTCTATCATTTTCAGAGTTTCAGATTTCACATTGAAGTCTTTGATCCATTTGAGTTGATTTTTGTATAGGGTAAGAGGTAGGGGTTTAATTTTATTCTTCTACAAGTGGTGATCCATTTTTGCCAAAACCATTTGCTGAAGATGCTGTCTTTCCTCCAGTGAGTCTTCTTGGCCCCTTTGTCAAATATAAGGTGGTTGAAATTGAATGTGCTCAAGTTTGAATCTTCAGTTTTGTTCCATTGATTTATGGGTCTGTTTTTGTGCCAGTACTAGGCTGTTTTTATGCTTATAGCCTTGTAATATAGTTTGAAGTCTGGTATAGTAATCCCTCTTGCATTGCTCTTTTTGCTCAGGGTTGCTTTGGCTATCTGGGGTCTTTTGCTTTTCAATATGAACTTTAAGATGTTTTTTCCCAGGCCTGTGAAGAAGCTCATGGGGATGTTAATTGGGATGGTATTGCATTGAATCTGTATATTATTTTGGGGAGGATGGTCATTTTTACTATATTCATTCTTCCAAACCATGAACATGGGAGGTCCTTCTATCTTCTGGTGTGGTGTCTTCTTCACTCTCCTCCAGGGACTTAAATTCTCATTGTAGAGATTTTTAGTATCTTTGGTCAGGATTGTTCTGAGATATTTCATTTTTTGGAGGCTATTGTGAATGGGAGGGTTTCCTTGTATTCCTTCTCCAACTGCTTGTTATTGACATAAAGAAAGGGTACTGTTTTTTCTAGGTTAATTTTGTATTCTGCTACTTTACTGCAACTGTTAATCATTTCTAGGAGTTTTCTGGTGGAGCTTCTGGTGTCCCTTAGGTAAACTATCATGTCATCACCAAAAAGATAGTTTGACCTCCTCTTTTCCAATTAGTACTCCTAATTATGTTGAGAAACGTTCCCTCCAGTCTAATTTCCTCTAGGACTTTAAACACGAAGGCATGTTAAATTTTGTTGAAGGCCTTTTCTGCATCAATTGAGATGACCATGTGGTTTTTTTTTTTTTCTTTTCCAGTCTGTTTATGTGCTTTACGGCATTTATTGATTTACATGTGTTGAACTATCCCTGCATCTTTGGTATGAATGCAACTTGGTAATGATGGATGATCTTCCTTCCAGAGTTTGTCATTCTCTCCTTCTAGTTCTTTGGTTCATTTGTCTGTGTGCTCTTTAGATTCCTTGATTTCTTGGAGTATGATAGTTCTTTCAAGATCTGTATCCTGGGTTACCTCCAGTGAGTTCTCATTTTATCAGTCTTCTATAGAACTCATAGAATTTAGTGGGGATTTATTTATTATTTACTTTCCCCATGTTGTTGTTTCTCTGTCATGTTTTTGGCATGTGGCTTTGTTTTGTTGTTTGTACTCTGTGACACAACTCCAATGTTTCTTCTTTGAGTTGCAGGCTGACTTTGCTTGTTTTCTTCAGATTCCTTCATTATTTTCTTATTAGTTGTAAAAAGCTGGCTGGTCTAGGCTTCAGGTTTTCACTTTTGATTTTGTATTGGAGGGACCAGATAGTTCTTGCTCTTCTAATCTGAGACTTCTCCAGAGGTCCAGGACAGATGACAATCATCTCAGCTTGAACCTCACACATGTAATGATAGTCTATTGTAGAGTGTTACACACCTGCAGCAGCACACTTGACCTCCTCGAATACTGAACGGATTTAACCTGAGCTTGGAGGCAACAGCTGAGTTGGTGGTTTGATTAGCACCTGAGGTGCTTCCAAAAGAAGCAGAGGACATTCCTATATAAATCCTTGTCTTTCCCATAATAAACGAGTTAGCAGGAGCTCACATCTTCCCTGCTTTTCACCCTACTCTCGGTGTCTGTGTGCTGATTTAGTGATCTACTCACTTCCATTCCTCGGCAGTGACCTGAACTTCTTCAGCTGGTCTGGAGGAGCTTACTACATCTGGCGCCCAACATGGGGCATGAACCGCTGACCCAAGAGATTAAGTCTTGTATTAGTCACTTTTCTGTTGCTGTGATAAAACCACCATGAGCAAGGGAACTTATAAAAGGAAGAGTTTATTTGAGCTTAAGATTGACGGTTCCAAGGAATCAGAGCCCATTGTGGCGGGAAGCATGGTGGCCGGGGCTGGTGCAGCAAGCTGAGGGTCACATCTTGCAATGGGCACAGGAGGCAGAGAGAGAGAAAGACTGGAGATGGCAAGGTTTGTTAAACTCACTAAGCTTGCCCCCAGTGACATACTTCCTCCAGCATGGCCACACAAACATGACCTCCAAGAACAGTGCCACCAACTGGAGACAAAATGTCTGAATACTTAAAGCCTATGGGGGGACACTCTCATTCAAACCACCACAAGTCTCATGCTCTACTGACTGAGCTAGCTGGGCATTTTGATTTTGTCTCTCTTTACTACTGAGTAGAATTTCATTGTGGAAAAGCACCACATTCGCATTATCCATTCATTAGCTGAAGGATATTTAATGTTTCCATTTGTATTTGTTTCTATTGTGAAAAGAGCAGCAACAAACATTGCTGTATCTATATGATTTAAGTATAAAATTATCATGGGTTTTGCTTTTCAAAAAAAAAGACATATAATAATAATAATTTTTCCTCTTCATTGAGAAAAAATGTGATTAAACAATACAGGCATGACCAGTTCAGTTTTTGCTCTGACTAAACTACAGACAGAAACATGAACAGAAGTGCCCTTAAAATGTTTTGTACCTCCCAGCTAAGTACCAGATTGAAAAAGGTTAAAATTCTTGGTATCAGCTACTTTTGTTTTGATTTTGTTTTCTTTTGTTTTTGTTTTGAGACAGAATCTCAGAACCCTCCGGGCCAGCCAGCAGAGTTCCAAGGTTCTAACCCAGAAGCGGTGAGTTGACAATGGAGAACCGAACTGCTGGAGCTGGGTGAAATGTCAGGGAAGATGCCAGCGCCCGCCGGCTCATTTATTGTGGGAAAGACAAGGATTTATCTACAAATGTCCTCTGCTTCTTTTGGAAGCAACTCATGTGCTGATTAAACCACCGACTAAGCTGTTGCCTCCAAGCTCAGGAGGTCAAGCATGCCACTGCAGGTACGTAACACTCTACAGTCTACTGCTTCCCCTGGGCTTGCCATGCCTGCCCGAAGAGCCATGCTGTTCTTCCTGGTGGTCTCAGTATTCCACTTGGTATAGGGTGTGTGTGTGGGGGGCTCTGTCAAGCCTCTGGGAGCTGAGCCTGTGTTCCTGATCATGGAGCCAGAATTCTCCAGGGGTGGGGTCAGGCAGCTTGTGATCCCACTACTCCTCCTGCCATGGGAGGGGCCTTCGGGAGATGGGTGCCATCCCCTGGTGGTCCATGGGGCCTACCTGGGGTGGAGATTGGTCACAGTGGACGTCCTGCAACACATGGCATTGGCAGGGTCATCCCAGGTTGGGCGCTGGCTCCTGGTAGGCTGCCTGCACCAAGTGGCATGCACAGGGACTTCTGTGGATGGGGGCCAACTGCTGGTGGTCCATGGGGCCTTCTAGAGGTGGGGCTGGCCTTTGGTGGCCTGCCTGCCCCAAGTGGTGAGCAACAGGACTTCCAGAGTTGGGGCCAGGCTGCTGATGATCCACCTACTCTGCTTGGGTGCACAGAGATTTCCTGGAGTGGGGGTCAGTTTCTGGTGGTCTGGCTGCTCCGTGTGGTGTGTGGCTAGCCTGGTGGACTGCCTGATCTGCTGAGCCTGTGTGGGGCCTTCTGGGTGTGGGGCCTTCTGGGTGTGGGAGTCAGTAGTTGTCGGTCTGCTGGGCCTACCTGTGGTGGGGGCTAGCTGCAGGTGAACCATGTGCTCCTTGTGGCATATGAGGACCTTGGAAGGGCTGGTGGCCAGCCACTACTGGTACCCAGAGCCTTCCAGAGGTGGGAGCCGGTTGCTGGTGGACCACCTGCTACAAGTGGTATGTGTGGGGACTTCAGGAGTTGGGGACTGGTTGCACTGGCTGCTTGTGATCCACCTGTTCCATGTGGGTTTTAGGGGCTTCTGATGGTGGGGGCCAGCCGCTAGTGCTTGTGGGGACTACCTGTTGGTCTGCCTGCTCCGTGTGGTGTGTGACCAGTTGCTGGTGGACTGCCTTCTCTTAACTCTTTAAAAAAAAGTAGTGAGCTTTTATGCAGTTCATACAGTGGTTCTTCATATGTTGTTTCCTTCAAAACACACTAACCACTTCAGTTTTTCTTTTCATTCTTTTATTGTGAACACAATTATTAGATTTATTTATTTATTTATTTATTTATTTATTTATTTATTTATTTATTTATCTATTTGTATGAATGTATTGTCTGCATGTAGGTTTGTGCACCCGTGTCATGCAATGCCACGGAGGTCAGAAGAGGGTCTCGGATTCCCCTGGAACTGGAGTTCTCCTGGAATTGGAGTTACAGACGGTTCTTAGCTGCTATGTGGGTGCTGGGGATTGAACCAGGGTCCTCTGCAAGAGCAGTCGGTGCTCTTAACCACTAGGCCATCTCTCCAGCCCCTAGTTTTATTTTTTATTTTTGTCACACCCAATTAAAATGCACATTTGCAGATTTATAAAAATATTGATATATGGATATTGAATTCAAAGGCCATATAAACTTGGTTAACTTAAACAACTTTAAATTTATTAAATAATTTCTGTGAGTCTTTTACATTTCAAAAAACTCTTATGTGCTATTTGTTTATACAAAATAGTGTCGGAAGTTGTTGTTTATGCATCTTAATGTTAGATATCTTTCAAAATTGTTGGGTTAAGATATGTCTTTTGTTTCAGTTTTGTTTGTGTTTCTTTAATACCTCTGAAGAAATGAAAAATGGTTTGGGAAAACCAAACTCCAATGGTTGTAGTTTTGATTTAATATGTTAATTCAACTTCAGAGCTGGGGATGAATTCTGGGACTGGTCTTCCTGTCTCATCTTATCTGGCCTTGTCCTACATCCTGTTTACTGCAGCTGCAGGAGAACTTTGCATGAGGGTAGATGTGGTCTGTTTGGGAGTAGGGATATTTTCTTCCTGGGAAGCCCTGTTGGCTTGGATGTCTATCACCGTTGTCTGCCTAGGAGCAACTCTTTTGCTTTCAACCCTCATGTTTGAGTCTGCTTTAAACTGCCTTTTGCTAGATATTTCTAAAATTCCCATCAGAAGTTACAGCCAGGAATCCTGGTTTGGCTTAAATGGAGGTCTCTAAAATGGGAGAGCTCCCCAAGGTCTTGGATAAGACCATGTGCCAAATATACTTCTGTTTCTCTGGACAGAGACATATTTGAAAATCCCTAGACTCATCCATACTTTTTATTTTGGTCTTTTTGAGACAAGGTCTCCCTGTAGCCCCAGCTGTCCTGGAACTCACTCTGTACCAGGCTGGCCTTTAACTCACAAAGATCCACCTACCTCTGCCTCCCAAGTGCTAGGATTGGCTTCATCTATACTCTTGAACTTAGGTCAGATACAGTATCACATGACTTCCCCTGGGTACTTTATAAGAGCTGATCCCCAATATGGCCTAAGCCAGTCCAGTCTCTTGTGTCCAAGAGAACAGCCTGAGACAACGAGACAGCTACAATCTGTCTTTAAACTTTATTATTAATATGTTCTTTTTGTATATAATGCACAACCTCTAGACTGTTCTCTATAGTGTGTCTTCTTAGGCATAGGGCTGCGATTTGATTTTCTGTTTGTTTCCTTCAAAGTCTTTTCCCCTCCCTTCTTCTTCATAGGAAGTAAAAGGCTTCCCCAGACCTGAACTTCTGCCCCAACAACTTGTCAGTCTGGGCCCTCTGACCCTGTGTGCTGTGTGAAAGTGCATTCATCTGTCCTGCTTTCTAAGTTCCTACATACTACCAAGGGAGAGAGTTGACTATAAACAACTGTAACTAAATCATACTCATGAAAACTATTTCCTTATTCTTCATCATATACTTTTGGTATTGTCAATCTTTAACTGGTCTTTAATAATGGATTTATTTTGTATTACCTTATTAAGACTAAATATTTTTTTGTTCTCCTATTGTTTATCCTCATTTTTAATAAGATGTCTATAATTAAAACTTTTATAATCGTAAAATATTTTATTGAGATTTTATGCATTTCATATACTAGTTCTTAATCAAATTAGGCCCCCCCCCCCACCATCCATGTCTCCACAGTTCCCCCCTCAGGCATTTAGTCAAGCATTTGTTCCCAGATATCCTTTGGTGCAAGTGTTCCCACTGGAGTCTAGTCAGTCTATCTAGAGACCATAAGGAAGATCTATTCTCCCTCACCCAGCAGTAATCAGTTGCCAATGGTTCCCAGGCTACTACCAGCCTGTTGCTCATCTTTGTAGCTCCATGTTGGGCCCTTATTTGTTTGAGTTGGCATAGGTCTTGGGCAAAATTCCGCCATTGCTGCAAATTCAATGAGCAAACTTCTGGTGGCCTAAAAGCCTCTGTTTCCCTAGATTCATGGATCAACCATGGCTCTTACAATCTTCCTGCCCCCTCTTCTGAAATGGTGCCTGAATCATGGGTGAGTGAAGTTTAGTACCGGGACAGACACTCTACAGTTTTTTTTTTTTTAATCACTAAAACATAGTCAGTTGTGTGCATCACTCTGTCGTGTAGGGAAGCTTTACTGGTGAGAACTGAGAGATGGTAATACAATTCCCTCTATCTCCTGTTCTGCTATATTCCATGAGCCTTAGGTATAGGAGTTACATTGTAGATATTTTACCTAGGATTGGGCTTCTCTCAAGATGTATATTCTCTGTGTGTGACCAGTTGTGGAACTCTGTAATAAGTTCCATTTGTTGCAAAAAGAAGCTTCTTTGATGAGTGGTGTATGGTATACTTGTCTGGAAATATAAGTATCCATATTTGGCATGTGATAAGAAATTTAATTTGTCTTGTGTTGTGACAGAGATAGACTTTTCTGTAGCATCTTTAATTAAGTCTTTCTGTTAAGTTAGAGATGGTAGTAGAATCTATTATATCAGGTTATTCATTTTACATAGACTGCAAAGCCATCATATATTATTTAATGATTATAAAAATTATATGTGAATTTTACATGTGACATAAAATTTTATATATGATTGAAAAGTGTTAGTAGATTATTAATTATTGATACTATCTCATTGGTTGTCATGAGTATGGTTAAATTATTTACTTCATCTTGATTTAAATTTAGTAGCATATATGGGTCTGAAGCTCCACCATTTTTTAAGCTTTTCAAGTTTAGTGGAATATAAACTTTAAAATTATATCCTCATGATTCCCTAAATTTCTTCAGTATCTGCTGTAATGTCTCCTTTGGTCTCAAATTTTATTAATTTGCCTCTTTTTCTTTTGGTTAATTTTGCTAAAGTTTTGTCAATCTTTTTCATACATGTTTTATTTAATTTTTAAAAGGATTTTCTATTATTAAAATTTCAAAATATTTAAAATTTTAACTTAAGCATAAACATTATAGCATAAAAAAAAAAAAGCAACATGACTAAGGCAACTTATAGAAGGCAGAGATTACTTGGGCTTACAGTTCCAGAATGAGAGTTCATAATGGCAGTGCAGACATTGTGGCCAGTGGTTAGAGCTTAAATATGAGATAAAATTCATCCAAGGTAAGAAACAGAGAGAACAAACTTGAAGTGCAGTGAGGCTATAAGCACTCACAGGCTGCCCCCAGGGAGATATTGCCTCAAGTAAGACCTTCCCAATCAGTCTCACCAATCAGGAACAAAGTACTCAAACACAGGAGCTTGTGGGGAACATTTCTTGTTCAAATCACTACAATCATTATAATTAAAAACTAATGAAACTTTGAAGAAAAATGTCTTAGTAGATAATAAGCTACTTAACTCTAAATATCTTTTGAAATTTATAATTAATATTAAAATCTTAGTGTGATTATTTTATTAACTTAGAGATGGATAATTAAAGTGCACTTAGCAGTATGAATGTTTCATATAAGGTTAGTTTAGGTTTGATATTTGCACACAGGGAATTATAATTTTAGTGAATATGATGAACTTTCACTCCCTCACAAAGATTTTGATTTAGTTTAAATCTTTTATTTCTGTCCTGCCTCCTCCCTAGGCAATGAGCATTCATCCTATTCTTTGAGTAAACCATGTGTTGTGAAATGAATGTGTATTCTGCAGTTGGTATGCATGCTTTATAAAATTTTATCATGATTAAAGAACACAATAAGATTATCTAATTTTTTGTCTACATTAATTTTATTTATTTTTGTTTTATTTTTGTATATACTTTAACTGTGTGTGTCCAATGGCTGCCGTGGCCAGAAGAGGCCATTGAATTCCCTGGAACTGGAGTTACAGTTGGTTGTGTTGCCACCATGTGGGTGCTGGGAACTGAACATGGGTCTTTCTTAGTTTACTTGCTCTAGCAAATGTTGAAAAAAGTGTGCTAAGATAATCTATCATCACAGTGTGGTTATATTAATTTTAACATTCTGCCAATATTTATTTCATGTATTTTGCAATTCTGTTAGTATATAAGTACATGTTTATACATTTTTATTTTCTTAATTTACTTTTTGCTGATTGAGAATTTCATACATCCATATAATGTATTTTTATCAAGTCTAACCCTCTTCCTTTCCCAAGTACCATGCATAAGGGTATGGCCATTTATTAGAGCTTGAGAAGCCTCATGGGGCCACATAGATAAAAATACTCTTCATCTCCCAGTTGCCAAAGCTCTTTGGCTAGTGATCAGACTTCCTGTCCTTAGGTCCATGGTGGCTCAGGTCTTGAGCATCCTCTCATAATCACTGCAAGTTCATAGGTGGAATTTCCCTGCTGCGTGCAGAAAACACTTTTAAAACCATCATGAGTGGCCTCTGGGTCTTACAAACTTCCAGCCCCAGTTCAGAGAAGAATCCTGAGTTTTGGTCAGAAGAAGTGCATTATAGATGAGAGAGGTCCCATACATGAGAGAACCAACTACAATCTCTTATTTTATTTATATTAACCACTTATGTAATCTCTGTATCAATCTCCATCAATTTCAAGAAGATTCTCTGATTAGGGTTGAAAGATATGCTAATCTATGGGAGTGCATAACAAATCTTCAGGAGTACATAACAAATCTATTAATACTAATAGACTAATAGCTTCTCTCCTAGGGCCTATGACCACTCTAGCCCCAGATTCTTGGTTTGGGTACTCATGCCATGCATAGGTTCATTCTTGATAGAGAGGGTTTTAAACCCAGTCAGACAAAGGTTGATTATTCCATAACATTGGTGCCACTATTGTGCCAGTGGGCATATCTTACCAGGCTTGCCAAGTTTCTGGATCACAGAGTTCACATCTGAGTATGGCTGATGATTACTTTTGTCCTTCAGTAGGGTGGATATCACCTTCCAGCACCATGAACACTAGCCAGTAGGGATAAAGTTTCCAGATAAAAACAAGCTTTATTTCTCCATGTTCTATAACTCAAGTATGAAGGGATTTTAGTAATAGGGTCTTCCTATGAAGTTCTGGAGGATAATCAAGAGCAATGGATTCAGCGATCAATGCTTAAAGGTCTATGGGAGCCCACTAACCAACAACTCCAAAAAGTGTAATCCATTCTTGTTCCTGGTCTTTTTATTTGGTGCCCTATGGTGTCTGAGAGAGGCATTGTCCCTGTTATAGGGTAACTCCATTTGTAAGGATGACTTTTATAAAATGGACATAATCTGGACTAATGTCTTCTGAATATCTATATCTGTATCTATATCTATATCTGGTAGCTTCTATAGTAGTAGGTTTCCATTTGGGTTTGTCAGAAGTCTTTAGTGATAGTTATCACCCCCTAAAAACCCTCTTCTGCCCTGTTCTTCCTTCGCCTACTCTACCTTACCCACCTTGCTCCGCTATCCCCCATTCCCCTTCATGACACTTGTATTCCATCTCTACACTCTTGTGCTCCTCATTGCCTCTTACTGGGTTCCTGACTTCTGTGGGTATTCCAGTTAAAACACAAATATTGAAGTTGAGATACACATATCAGAAGAAATGTCATTTTTATCCTTCTGCATCTGGGTTACCTTACTCAGAATGATTATTTCTAAGTCTGTATACTGCAATTTTTAAAATTTACTTTTTCTTTTTTACTATTTTATTTAGTTTCTAATTTTATGTGTCTGAGTGTGTTGTCTGTATGTCTGTAAGTGCACCCATGTCAAGAGTCAAGCAATGTCTATGGAAATGAGAAGTAGTCGTTGGATTCCCTTGAACCTGGTAGTATAGATGATTGTTAGACTTCATGTGGGTGCTGGGAATGAAATCCATGTTCTCTACGAGCTCAGCCAGTGAAATTAACTGCTGAGCCACCTCTCCAGCCCTCTGACCAGCAGTTTTTAATATCACAAAAGAACCTTCTTTATCTCGGGTAATATATTTAATCTTTCAGGCTATTTTATGTAAAAGGAATATGACCTAGCTTATAGCTCTGACCTTTTACTTATTGTATATGGCATTTTCTGCAGCCATCTACTTCCAATGTGTCTCATTTCATTTAAAGTGTCTCCCATGTAGACAATATATATTAGACTCAATTTTTTCCTCATTCTGTCATTAACATTTCTATAGATTTGAGAGATTAGAATTTACCAACTCATCTTTCATAGTTAATACTTATAATTATTTGTTTAGTAAATTATAGAAACATACACTTCTTTCAGTGTCATACAGATTTGTTATTTCAATAATACAACACTATTATATTTTCTATTAAATTATATATATTTTTTCAAGGAATGAGAGGGGTTACTAGTCTTCTTCAAGTAGAAATGCATCAATTTATTTACCTCCACTCTTAATCCCCCTTGATATCTCAGGTATTTTTTCAGTGTGAAATAATTTTTTAAAAATTTTCTTTTGAGTAAAGATCATGTGGTGACAAATTCTCTTAGTTTTCCTTTCTCTAAGAATACTTTTATTTTCTCCTATTTTCTGAGAAAAATGTTCCCTGGATCTAGACATTTGGGTTGAAACTTTATTTCTTTCTTATTAATATGTTTCTCTCTCTCTCTCTCTCTCTCTCTCTCTCTCTCTCTCTCTCTCTCTCCCTCCCTCCCTCCCTCCCTCCCTCCTTCTCTTGTGTGTTGAGTGTGGGTATGTGAATGGCTTTTATGAAAGAAAACAAATTATTGTTTTATAGAATATAACATGCCTTCTTGTCAGTTTACTTTGAACATTCCTTCTTTGTTTTTGAAGGGTTGATTAGAATGTTTGCAAGTATTATTATAATTCGTTATTTCAGAATCACTAATCTTCTTTGATCAACAGACTTTTGTTTCACACTATTTGCAAACATCAACCATTACTTACAAGTTTTTGACCTAATCTATTTCTGTTTCTTCTGAGTCAGCATATAATGAAACTGTCTAATGGGTCCTTGAATCTCTGTTAATTTTCTTCTACATAGTTTGAATGATTTTATTGTTGTATCCTCAAGCTGATTGGATCTGTCCTTTTACCTTCATTTCAGCTCTGTCACTGAGATTCCATCAACTTTTAGTTAATTAATATTTTTCTTTACTGAAAACTTTTACTTTTTCATGTATTTATGGTATGTTTTTATCTCATAAAGCATATGGTTACAAATTACCTAACCTTGACCTTAATTCTGAAATAATTTGATTTGTAGCTTTTGTTTCTCCTATGATCACGTTGCCTTGAATTTCTATGGTTTGTTTTGCTAATTTTTCTTTTTGTATCTTGATTACATCACTCAGTGTCAACACTCTACTGATAAGGTCATGGATTCTGTTAGAACTGTCTAGGTAGAGTTAATGCTTTCATTTTAGGATGGAACTAACCTAGTCATATTCTTTAGATAATAATTTCTGGTTTTTGTGAGTGATGGCTCAAACACCTATTCAGGTCTTAGAATCTTTGTTGTTCTTATTTAGGATGCTTAGAGTATTCATACACACTTTGAAACTTTGTTATCTTAGTTTGATACATCTTTCCTGTCTAGTTTAGTTAGTACTTTGTAACCCTATAGAAGAACTTATTTTGATATTTCCCTCAAATAAATATCAGGTCTCAATGCTGTGCTATGCTGATGTGTTTCTGGTTTGAATTCATGAAGCTCATATGTGTCAGTGAGACATTCTCATGTTCATATTTAAAATTAGAACCATCTTCTGCTTCTCAGCACACTATTCTTTACTTATGCTCTGAGATATAAGGTTCTCTCTCTCTCTCTCTCTCTCTCTCTCTCTCTCTCTCTCTCTCTCTCTTTCTCTCTCTCTCATGAATAATGTACTATGTCTATAGGGGCCAGAGGAGGACATCACTGGTCCTGCTCTACCTTTTTAGATCGTATTCTCTTGAGACAGGGTCTGTCAATGATTGTGAAGTTTTTGTTTCAGATGGACTTGCTGGCCAGCTAGCCCCAATTATTTTCATTTCTTTTGGTCTTCTATTCCCTCCTGTAGCCACAGTGCTGGAGCTACAAGTGTGTGTGGCCATGCTGGCTCTCATGTAGTTATTCAGTATCTAAATTCAGGTTTTCATGCTTAAGCTCTGTATTAGTCACTTTTCTGTTGCTGTGATAAAACACCATGACCAAAGGAATTTATAAAAGGAAGAGTTTATTTGAGTTTATGATTGATGGTTCCAGGGAATTAGAGTCCATTGTGACAGGAGGTATGGTGGCAGGAGCTGGAGCAGCAAGCCGAGGGTCACATCTCGAAAAGAGCACAGGAAGCAGAGAGAGAGCAACTGTAGACCACGAGGCTTGTTAAACTCACTAAGCCTGACCCCAATAACATACTTCCTCTAGCACAGCCATACCTTCTAAGACCTCCAAAAACAATGCCACCAACTGGAGACAAATGTCTGAATACTTACAGCCTATGGGGGACACTCATTCAAACCACCACAGGATCTTTTCGGTATTTTCACTCACTTCCAGATTTTGTCTTTTTCTCCCCCTAACTCTTTCCAGAGTCTGTCATTTTCTCCTTTCAGTTCTTCCGAAGTTTATCCTTGTCTCCCTCTAGGTCCTTTCTGAGTTTTTCATTCTCTCCCCTTAGTTCTTAGAAGATGTGGCCGTGCTAGAGGAAGTATGTCACTGGGGCCAGGCTTAGTGAGTTTAACAAGCCTCGTGGTCTCCAGTGTCCCTCTCTCTGCTTCCTGTGCTTTTCGTGAGATGTGACCCTTCTAAGACCTCCAAAAACAGTGCCACCAACTGGAGACAAAATGTCTCAATACTTACAGCCTATGGGGACACTCATTCAAACTACCACATGCCGCAAGCAACTTTACCTACTGAGAGCTATCCCCAGCCCCACGATCCGGAACTTCCATTGAAGTTTTAGCCGTGATACTACTCTGAGACTGCACTAATAAAATCCACCCTTATGAAAAAACTGCATCAAAAATACAAATGAAATTTCTCACTCACACAATAGTTTTCTAAATTCTGTCTCTTCATCATCTGTCCTTACTAACTTTTGAGAGAGCAACTGACATTCTTTTGCAGTTTGTCTGTTGTGTTTAGTTTTTATCAGCAATAAGAACATGTGGTAACAGACTGTGATTAATGTGTCAGAAATTATCTTAACACATATTGTAGGATGCTGGAAGGAGCAAGCAGTCACCTAACCTAGAATCAAGAATATGAAGCCACAATCCACAGCTGTTATCAAACCTTCCCTCCTGGCCATTTGCTCTGCTCATCCCCTTGTTGTAGTCTGCATGGCATTCTAAGAGGTTCTTCTCTAATATTTTCAGTGGTCTTATTTGAAATTCATGATAAACACGTCAGATGGGGTCTTGTATAGGAATGGGGCATCTAGTAGCTCTAAGAATTAAGCAACTACAAATTTATAGAGGTTTTACATTTCTTTGACAATGCACCTTCTTCAAGTTTTGGAAGGATAATACCTACTGTCTCTCTAACAGCTGTATGAATTTAATTATACATGTAGTTCTGAAACCCAATGAATCTTCTCTATTATTTTCTAGGGCTTGTGTTTACACAGATCTCTTCCCTTCAATTTAATGGCACTTATCTTGAGGCCATATGAAATAATAGACTGTAAGAAGGAGACATGCTTAATTAGATGGATACAATTGAAATGACTTCTATGAAATTATACCTGCTGCTCCTTGGGCTACACATCAAGTTTTCTTTCCTGTTCCCAGAAAGCTGTAAATCACTGGGTTCTCAGCCATTTTAAATGGCTTCTTTAGGAAACCTCTATTCTTTTCATTTTTCTCAGTAGTTAACCAGCTTATCTCAAGGTATCTAAGCACCCAGCACACATAAATATTGTGAACTTTCCAATGCGTTGGCTACAAGTTTAGTAAAATGTTTCTACTCTCAAATATTTTAACTCTGGCAGAAAATCATTTAAACTCTTTTCTTAACCTCATGTTCAATAATATGCTATGTTCAAAATATTTCATTTCTAATTATTTCTCAAATATAATAATAATTTCTTATCTCCATATAACCATTTGGACCAGCTATTCAAATGAATATTCTGAAGGCAGAAGTCATTTAGAAAAGAAATTATTTTTTGATAGACAAACTATATTCTACAATAGTCAAGGGATGGTTACATACCATAACCATGTTATCAGCTTTAAAAAGTCTGTGTAAGTAATTTCCCAAGACTGAGAGCCAAGCATATAAAATAGAAGAATGATAATTAATTTGTGTAAATATATTTCTAAATGGATGGATTCTGTAACTTCTTTCATTTAAAACCAGAATGTCTCCACTGCTACAGAAATGAAGAGTGATAGAAACATGGCAAAGTCTTCATGCTTGGTGTTTTAAACACAGATGCTTACTTGTTGATTTAGCAAATGTTTTTTTTTTACCTTTTTTAAAAATTTTATTTATTTATTTTTTAAATTTTTATTTATTTCTGTATGTGTATCAATGTACTGTCTGCGTGTAGGTCTGTGCACCCGTGTCGTTCAATGCTGCGGAGGTCAGAAGAGGGTGTCGAATTCCCCTGGAACTGGAGTTCTCTTGGAATTGGAGTTTCAGACGGTTCTCGGCCTCCATGTGGGTGCTAGGGATCGAATCCGGTTCCTCTGCAAGAGCAGTCGGCGCTCTTAACCGCTAGGCCATCTCTCCAGCCCTAAATTTATTTATTTTTACATGTGTATGAATGTACTGTATGTAGGTTTGTGCATCCGTGTCGTGCAATGCCGCAGAGGTCAGAAGAGGGTCTTGGATTCCCCTGGAACTGGAGTTCTCCTGCAATTGGAGTTACAGACGGTTCTTACCCGCCACGTGGGTGCTGGGGATCGAACCCCGGGTCCTCTGCAAGAGCAGTCGGTGCTCTTAACTGCAAGGCCATCTCTCCAGCCCCTAGCAAATGTTTTTATGTAAAGATTGTGTTCTTTGCACATACATTGAGACACTTCCTGAATTTAAAAAGAGCAGATAGTCATAGGAATCAGTTAGTTATTATAAAGAGAGGGACCCTGAAATGATGAAAGTTCTTTTAAAGTGAGTAAATACTTAACAAAAACCAGAGAGCTTTCATGATAATGATACAAAGGAATGGTTGATATGAAGAGAACATTTCTTTCAGACTGGATTATCAAAACAAATTTACATAAAATGTACTTTTAAAAGCATCTTATTAGGTTGGCCATTTTAATATACTTATGTTTTATTGACAGTTATTTTAAAATCTGTTAATTAAAACAAACACATTGTGTATATTCTATGCAGTTAAGATCAGAAAGTTTTAAGTTTTTCTTAAAAACTATATTATATGAACATCACAAAGTTCAGCCCTAGATTTTGCTGCTTCTATAAAGCTGTAGGGAAAAAAATACTTTATTGTGTGCATGCTTCCAGGGCACTTATTTCTTCTTTAAGATTTTTATTGAATTTTTATGTGTGTTTCAAACATAATTTTTCAGTCAGTCTTAATCAGCATTATACCTACTTCTCTCTTGGCACCTTTGCACAGCCCCCACCCCATAGTTCACATCTTCTATCATTTGTGCTAGGGTCCATTGCACCAAATTAATCTCCCCACTCACTCCTAAGTTCCAGCTCATCCCCTAAGCCCTAGTCAAACTATCTGGGGTCTCTTTTCTAAAGAAGGCCAGGTCCTCCTCACCTGAACACCATATGCTGTCAATATTTCTTCAGCCATGCTTGGGCTCTGCTAACCATTTCTGCAGCTCTGTGCTGGGTTTTTGTCCAGCTGAGTTTGTATGGGTCTTGATATGGGATATCAATGCTGTAGATTCATATGAACTGGGTCCCAGAGCTTACAGGAAAATCCTTATATATCTAGATGTAACTGCAGGAATCAAGTAAATGAAAAGGAACAAGAAAGGGAAAGGGAAAGAGACATGAGACGGAAGACTGGTAGGTGACAGGTGTTACCAAGTGAGAAATGGATAAAACCAAGGTATCTAAATGGGAGAGAGTGGAAGGGTTATAGAAGGAAAGGGGGGATAAAGCAGGAAAAAAAGCCCACGAGAAGTGGGGCCACAGGAGACTGGCAATATCAAGGGAGAAATGGGGATAATTTAAATGGAGAAGGCATGGAGAAGACATGGAGAAGACAAAAGCCTCAGAAGCAGAATGGAGGAAGCAGAACAAAGAATATCAGACCTGGAAGATAACACAGAACAACTAAAATCCTCAAGTAAAGATTATGAAAAATTTAAAAATACACAAAAGTGGAACAATCAGGAACTGTGGGACACTATGAAAAGATCAAACCTCCGAATCATAGGAATAGAGGAAGGAGAACAATCCCAACACAATGGTATTGATCAGATCGTCAACGGAATAATAAATGAAAATTTTCCCAAACTAAAAAAAAAATAAAAAAAAATACAAATATGAGAAGCACAAGAACCTCAAACCCAAACGGATCAGAAAAGATGCATATCATAGTTAAAATATAGATTGCCCAAAACCAAAGAGAAAAAATTCTTAAAGCCACCAGAGAAAAACAATAAGTGACCTAAAGGGGAAACCTTATCAGAATTACAAGATGAACGGCTAAGATCCAGAACAGCCAACACCCAGAGAATACTTTGAAGCAATTCAAAATTCAAAGGACACGAAGAAAAGGCGCAACCCACCCCTAGGACCTGAAGCGAAGATCAATTCAAGAGGCATACACTGCCAGAAGTAGAAACCTAACCCGAAACTGCAACCATGGAATAGCAAAACAAACCTATCAGGTCATTAACCTTACTATTAATGGACTAAATTCCCCAACCGAAAGACATAGACTGGATGATTGGATTAGGAAACAGAACCCATTCGATAGGCTGTCTACAAGAAATGGAGCGTACCGGCAAGGACAGGCACCACCCTTAAAGGGAAAGAGAGGGGAAACTATACAAGACGTCCAAGCAAATGGTGACAAAAAGAAAGCAGGTGTTTTTGTTTTAATATCAGACAAAATTAGACTTCAAAGTAAAAGAATCAGAGAGGTAGAACTAAAGAAGGCTTTTTATGATGGTTTGTGGTCTCGGTATCATTTATGGTGAATGTGGGGTCCCTGACAAAAAAGGCAGAAAAAAAAACACACAAAACCCCCCACGTGGTAATCTCTAAAAAGAAAACAAAAAGTAAACCACCACAATAAGTTCTCTCTTCTGACAAAGTTCATATACTCTTGGCTGTAGGGCGTGGGTGAAGAAGGTATAGGAAGCCAGTCCAATTGAGATTAATGTACGGAATGATGTGACAGTACGGATGAGCTGGAGGGACTGGTCTGCGTGAGCCTGATGGGAAATACCGTGGCTTTGTTGGCTTCTACTGGTAGGCTGTTGAAGGCAAAAAAGCGCAATAAGGATTAATATTGGTGGTTGTGGGCAGAGAGTGATTCCTCCTTGTACCTTAAGTGATTGGGGAAGGGGTAGTGGCGAAGGACCAGGGCGAAGAGGGGCAAGCAGCGGCGGAGGCGGATGAGAGGAGGGGGCTGCTGCGTCGTGTCAGGAGGTGGAGGCTGCAGTGAAGGAGGAGGTAGGTAGAAGTGAGGGCGACTGGATTGCTGCGGCGCAAGGGAGTAGCAGCTTACAGCACGCCTTGCCTCATTAGCATTCCTCCATCTACTTCTCCTCCTCCTCCTTCTTCTTCTTCTTCTTCTTCTTCTTCTTCTTCTTCTTCTTCTTCAGATGAACTGTCTATGGTGAGGTCAATCACCTCTACTTTCTTGTTTTCATTTGAGGGCTGGTTGTGTGAAGCCACCTGAGGCTCTAAAGTGGAGCTCAAGCACCCATCAACTCCATTGTATGAAGCAGAGACTTCCTGCACCTCCTTTTCTGATCTCATTGGTGCCCATGAGCCATCTTCCTTAAATTGTATTTTATCGCAGTCTGCACAGTACTTTAGGATTTCCATAAACAATCCATCAATAATAAGGTGTTCATATGCAGCCTTCTTTTTTTACAATTTTATTTATTTCTGTATGTGTATCAATGTACTGTCTGCATGCAGGTTTGTGCACCCGTGTCATACAATGCAGCAGAGGTCAGAAGAGGGTGTTGGATTCCCCTGGAACTGGAGTTCTCCTGGAACTGGAGTTTTAGATGGTTCTCGGCCACCATGTGGGTGCTGGAGATCAAACCTGGGTCCTCTGTAAAAGCAGTCGATGCTCTTAACCGCTAGCCATCTCTCCGGCCCCGCAGCCTTCTTATCACAGACAGGACAAACCCAGGTTGGCTTTTTCTCATTCATTTGAATATAAGGAGTTGCATCAAAACATTGCAGATGAGAGCACATGTAAGGGCTAGACATGGAATTGTCAGCCACATTTTACCAAGTGGACACAGGAGAGAAACCCGGAGGCTGGTTGTTGTTATTTCACTGTCTGGGCCTGCCGTTAATTTCTCTTTAATTAAAGCTCTAGAATGATCTGGATTACTTATTCCCTTTGCTCGTAACCTCTGAAGAAGAACTGTTGAAGACAACTCTTTTACAAGATAAACTGCCATGGAATAGTTTCTTCCAATTTCAGCCATCCAAGAAACAATAGTATTTGGTACTGTTGTGGACAATCGGACAAGTGAAGTGATATTAATTGGCCAGCTGGCACGATTTGGTTCCACACCACTTTTAGTAGGTGGCAGGTAACCTGGAAGGCTTGTATTCACTGTCACACACAGATTGGGGGTGAAGTGGTCTTCTTGTGGACAACTGGTTTCCGATAAACAAAACCTTAATTGGACCTGCACTATGAAGTCACATTTGGTACCAAAAATAGCCATGGAACTACTGATCTGCTGTATTTGTTGTGGTGTCAAGGCAAATGAAAAGCAGGTTTCTCGAAACCCACTGACTGTTGTCTGATGCTAGACTGGTGGGTTTTATCTGTTCATCCAGTAAGTCATAAAATGGTAGTTTTTGAAGTTTTATATCCAGATAAACTGGATGAAGAGCTTATGTAAGATGTGGGAGTTCCAGTTCCTGTTTAGGTCCCAGAAGAGATACAGGGAGTAATGGGGATGTTGCAAGATGACCATCGTAAGTGAGCTGTGGAATGGTGGATGGAGACAAAGTTGCTGGCATAGGACTTGAATGTACGTTGGGGATACACAAGTCCCCAGATGTCATAATTTTCTTCAGGAACCGCTGCCTGTAGAGTTCTTTAATTTTCATTTGCACAGCAAGGCTACAGCCAGCCTTTAGCAAACACAGGGCTTTTGTGAGAAGCTCCCGTTTGCATCCATGCTTGTTCCTCCCTGCGAAGCCCAACAGTACTTGGAGTTCAGAAACTCTAAGGCTCTTGACCATTTGCTTTTTTTTAGTTCCACACTGTCCGCCATCTTGCATCTATCAGCTCAAGCGCAGTGAGCCTCCAGACCCACCTTCCAGCTACCTGTGCTTCAGGTGGTCCTGAGCAAGACCATTACATTTTTATCAAAGGAACAATTCACCAAGAAGATTTCACAATTATGAATATATATGCCCCAAACTCTGGTGCACGAAACTTTATAAAGACAATTCTCCAGGACCACAAGGCACAGACTAACCCCAGTACACTCATAGTAAGGGACTTCAATACCCCACTGAGCCCTTTGGACAGGTCAAAAAGACAAAGAATAAACAGAGAGACAGCTGAACTGAACGATATGATACACCAAATGGACCTCACAGACATCTACCAAATATTCCACCCTAATACCAGAGAATACAATTTCTACTCAGCACCCCATGGAACACTCTCCAAAACTGACCACATACTGGGACACAGAAGAAACCTCCACAAATACAAAAAGATTGAAATAATTTCATGCATTCTATCAGACCACAGTGCGATAAATCTCAATATCAACACCAGGGTAAGCCCTACTATCTAGAAGAACACATGGAGACTAAACAACACACTCTTGAATGATGAATGGGTCAAGGAAGAGATAAAGAAAGAAATAAAAGCATTCCTGGAACTGAATGACAATGACAATACAACACAACAAAACCTATGGGATGCCTTAAAAGCAGTCCTAAGAGGGAAGTTTATAGCTCTGGGAGGCTACAGTAGAAAAACAGAAAGAGCACAAGTGAACAATCTAACACTGCAGCTAAAAGCACTTGAGAGGCAACAACAGATGAAACATAAATGCAACAGACAGGAAGAAATAACAAAAATCAGAGCAGAAATCAATGAATTAGAAACAAAGAAAACAATACAAAAAAAAAAATGAATTCAAAGGTTGGTTCTTTGAAAGACTAAACAAGATAGCCAGACCTCTAGCCCAGTTAACCAAAAGAAAGAAGGAACAACTCCAAATCAATACAATCCATGATGAAAAGGGAAATATCATGACAGACAAGGAAAAGATCCTGAAAATCATACAGGAATACTTCAAAAACCTATAATCTACCAAGTTTGAAAACCTAGAAGAAATGGATGAATATCTGAAATCCTGGGAATCACCAAAGCTCAACCAAGAAGAGATCAACAGCTTAAACAGACCCATAATATATGAAGAAATTGAACATATAATAAGAAGCCTCCCAACTAAAAAAAGCCCAGTCCCAGATGGTTTCACAGCAGAATTCTATAAAACATTTCAAAAAGACCTACAACCATTATTACTGAAATTGTTTAGAAGGATACAAACAGAGGGAATGCTCCCAAATTCCTTCTATGAAGCCAGTATGACTCTATTACCAAAACCAGGCAAAGATACAACCAAAAAGGAGAACTATAGACCCATCTCCCTAATGAACACAGATACCAAAATTCTAAACAGAATACTGACAAATTGCTACAGACCCACATCAAGATCATCCATCATGACCAAGTCGGATTCATACTAGCGATGCAAGGATGGTTCAACATATGAAAATCAGTAAATATCATCAAGCATATAAATGCACTGAAAGAAAAAAAACCACACCATCATCTCAACCAACGCAGAAAAAGCCTTTGACAAAATCCAGTATCCCTTCATGCTTAAAGTCCTAGAGGGATTGGATTGGAGGGATCATTCTTCAATGTAATCAAAGCCATATACAGGAAATCCACAGCCAATATCATCCTAAATGGAGAAACGACAGAAACATTCCCTTTAAAGGTAGGAACTCGGCAAGGCTGCCCCCTGTCACCACTCCTCTTCAATATAGTGCTTGAAACACTTTCTAGGGCAATAAGGCAAAAAAAGGAAATTAAAGGAGTACTAATTGGAAAAGAGGAAGTCAAGCTATCCCTTTTTGCTGATGATATGATTATTTACTTAAGGGATTCTAAAAACTCCACCAGAGGGGCTAGAGAGATGGCCTAGTGGTTTAGAGCACTGACTGCTCTTGCAGAGGACCCGGGTTCAATCCCCAGCACCCACATGGTGGCTGGGAACCATCTTTAACTCCAGTTCCAGGACAATTCCGACACCCTCTTCTGACCTCCGTGGCATTGCATGACATGGGTGCGCAAACCTACATGCAGACAGTACATTCATACACATACAAAAATAAATAAAATAAAAAAACTCCACCAGAAAACTCCTAGAAATGATTAAGAGCTTCAGTAAAGTGGCAAGATACAAATTTAACCTAGAAAAATCAGTAGCCTTTCTTTACACCAACAACAAGCAACTGAAGAAGGAATTCAAGGAGACCTTCCCACTCACAATAGCCTCAAAAACAATAAAATACCTAGGAAAAATGCTAACCAAAAACACCAAAGATCTCTACAACAGAAACTTTAAAGCCTTGAAGAAAGAAATTGAAGAAGACATCAGAAGATGGAAAAACCTCCCATGCTCATGGATTGGGAAAATTAACATTGTGAAAATGGCCATTCTACCAAAACTCTTGTATAGCTTTAATGCAATCCCAATCAAAATCCCCAAGAGTTTCTTCACAGGCTTGGAAAAAAAAGTCCTTAATTTCATTTGGAAAAACAAAAGACCCCAAATAGCCAAAACAACCTTGAGTGCAAAGAGCAATACAGGGGGAATCTCTATACCAGACTTCAAACTATACTACAGGGCTATAGTCATAAAAACAGCATTGTACCGGCACAAAAATGGACCTGTTGACCAGTGGAACAAAACTGAAGATCCAAACTTGAGCACATACACTTTCAGCCATCTCATATTTGACAGGGGGCCAAGAAGACACAATTGAGAAAAGACAGCATCTTCAGCAAATGGTGTTGGCAAAACTGGATCACCACTTGTAGAAGAATGAAATTAAACTCCTACCTCTCGCCCTGTACAAAAGTCAACTCCAGATGGATTAAAGACCTCAACAGCATATGACATAGGTGCAATAGTGGCACTTCTATCTTGGGAGAAATCAAGTGAACATAAATCCCACTCAGTGGGAGGAAGCTCATGTGTGGTATTGTTAACATAGCCAGGGACACACAACTGGAGAGGTCATAGATCTTAGACAGTTCTACAAGGTAGACACAACCCTAAGCTAAGGCAACATTTTACTTACTAACTACAAGAGAAGTATCCTTATACAGACAAATATCCCAGACACCACTCAGAAAAGGAGCTTCTTTTGCACCAAATGAGAAGAGTACAGAGTGCCACAACTAGACACAGACCAACAGGGTCTATGAATGGACCATGCCTAGGTGATACATCTACAATGCCACCTCATCAAAAAAGTCCCAACCATCATAGATGGAAGACCCAAGAAGGCATTAACTACCTCTTAATTCTCATTAACGAAGCTCCTCCATGCAACAGAAGACCAGGAACCTGAAAGGGCCTGAATGGTCAAACTGTGAAGATTAAGAGTCTACAGAGTGTAGTTCCATAGATAGGCAATCTATATTTGGCTTCACCTACCTGGGACTCAGGGAACATTGATAACGAGGGGGCAGAAAGTTTATAAGAGCCAGAACTTTTATTTACTTATTTATGTATTTATTTCCATGTGTATGAATGTATTGTCTGCATGTATATAAGTGGACCTTTGTTCTGCAATACCCATAAAGTTCAGAAGAGGGTGTGAGATCCCCTGGAACTGGAGTTACAGAGGTTGTTAGCCATGTGGGTGCTGGGAATCAAGCCTGGGTCCTTTTCAAGTGCAGCCAGTGATCTTATCCACTGAGCTATCTCTACATCTCCTAAGATCAGAAGTTTTATATTAACTGCTTTAAGTAAAAATAGAGAGGAACTCAATAATATTATTACTTTGTTTCAAAATATCCTCATTATTTGAAAGAAAACAACATTTCATATTTAAGTACATCTTCTGTTACACTTGGCCTTTCTAAAATCTTTACTCATCAATTAAATCTGGGTGTATGTTTCAATATTTGTAAATTAAGTACCTTTTAGTACTTGATGTTGTTGATATTGAATGTATAATGAACTGAAACTTCTTTGTCAATCTCTTGCATAATTGGCCACATTTTCTTCTAAGTATACCATTTCACTTCTTTTCATATCCGGCTAGTGAGGTGTGGTCAGTTTAACAGAACAAGCAATCTGGCTAAATATGATAAAATTAAAAGCACAGGGGCTGGAGAGATGGCCTAGCGGTTAAGAGCGCCGACCGCTCTTACGGAGGACCCGGGTTCGATCCCCAGCACCCACATGGCGGCCGAGAACTGTCTGAAACTCCAATTCCAGGAGAACTCCAGTTCCAGGGGAATCCAATACCCTCTTCTGACCTCCGCGGCATTGCACGACAAGGGTGCACAAACTTGCATGCAGACAGTACATTCATACACATACAGAAATAAATAAAATTAATAAAAAAATTAAAAGCACAATAACTTTAAATCTTCCAGCTACTTAGAAACATAAGGAGTAACAGATGATAATAAAGGCTATTTTCAAGCATGCTTAATGCATACATTATTTTGTATAGTAAAAAAAACAATTATTGTAACAAAAGAACTCTTTAAAACTATCATTCATCATTTTGTACAAAAATACCTTGGAAATTATTCTAAGAAAATCATTGCTCCCAACTATTAAAAGTTACTTGGTATTGAATTTGCAATGTTTTTATACAGGTATCAGAAAGGGTTTGTGCAGGAAGAACTTACTTTAAGCATAAAAGTGAAATTGTCACACTGCAATGAGAAAGTATTTCTCTGGCTGAGAAATATTCCAACTATAGATATTGCCTTCTCATTTCCTCAGGCTTTCTTGCTACACATTTGTGCTACTGAAGAAACTGGTTTTCATTCCCAGGTCAGCAGTCTCAGTCTATCACCAATAAAATAATACCAGATGCTACACAGTTTTCCACACAAGAAGCTAAAGAAAGTAAAACGCAGAAAACTGAAGAAACAAAATATAATAGAGAAATTTAAGAAATTACCCAAGAAAATGGAAGAATCATGACTGAGTAATAAAGGCAGCCTGGTGAGCAAAGTCATGATGCAGTATAAAAATATCCCATTTATGGGGCTGGGGAGATAGCCTAGTGGTTAAGAGCACCGACTGCTCTTGCAGAGGACCCGGGTTCAATCCCTAGCACCCACATGGCGGCTAAGAACCGTCTGTAACTCCAATTCCAGGAGAACTCCAGTTCCAGGGGAATTCGACACCCTCTTCTGACCTCCGCAGCATTGCACGACACGGGTGCACAAACCTACATGCAGACAGTACATTCATACACATACAAAAATAAATAAAATAAATTAAAAAAAATATCCCATTTATTAAGGAAGTCAAAAGAATGGGCTGAAGAAATGGCTCAGCATTTAACAGTACTTGTTCTTGCAGACGACCTGGATTGTGTTCCCAGGATACTCATGGCAGCTCACAGCCATCTGCTACTCAATATCCAGGGGATCCAATGTTCTTTTCTGGACTCCATTGGCACTGCATGCCTGTGGTACTTGTACACACATAGACACACATATATGGACACAAATAAAACATAAATCATTAAAAATGAAACTCTAAGGATAGAGAAGAGTTAAACATGACAAAATTGCTTTGTTTTGTTTTTGGTAGGGTCTCTTGTAGCCCCAGGCCATCTGGAACTCACTTTGTAGACCCGACTGACCTGGATCTCACAGATATCTGCCTGCTTCTGCCTCCCCAGTGCTGAGATTTAAGGTGTGCACCACTATGCTCCATGGTCATGACAAGTTTTTTATATGATGTCTTAATCCACCTTGGGTTCCTATAACAAAAGACTAAAGACTGCATCATTTGTAAACCAGATAAATTTGCTTATCTCATGTCTCTAGTGACAACAATGACCAAGTGATATGTTGTAGGTTTTTCTTGCTACATTATCCCATGTTAGAATATAGAAAGTCAAGACAGTATGTAAGATGGTGTGAGAGGGAGATGGAAAAGGAAAGAGAAAGAGATGGAGAGAAAGAGAATAAGAGAGAGAAAGGGAGAGAGAGGAGAGATAAGAGAAGAAAGGACAGAGCAGTGTAGGGGAAGATAGGAGAAAATAGGTAATGAGGGAGGAGCAGAGAAGAGGAGGAGGGGAGGGGGAGGGGAAAGGAGTGAAGAAAGAGAGGAGAGAATGGGATCACCATATTCACTTTTGTATCACATCTCCACTCTTTTCATAATAACCTGCTCTTCTGAGAGTAAAAATATAATGATCTTATTTCAGTGAGCAGAACACCAGCCTTCTCTTAGATGTTATCACTGTTGATTTGAGGATTATGTTTCCACTCATGAGCCTTGAGGGATACATTCAAAGTGTAGCATGTGGTCAGTCATGAACAACTAAATTAAAGAGGTGTTATAGTTTATATTATATTTGAATGAAGATAAACTATACCTAGATATACAGTTAAGGTAGATACTATTTCCAGTCCACTTGTTTTCTTCTCCATAAACTTGAACATTTGTTACAAATTTTCATTTTGTCAGTGATTCTGGCTGAGAGATAGATAACCTCAAATTTGGTAATTTGTATAATGGTAGGCTGAATACTAAGATTAAAATTATAGAGTTTCAGAGATTACCATAACTGTTTTGAAGATAAACAAAGGACAGAGTAATGACACAGGTTTATCTTATGTGAGTGCAGTATCACTGTATTTAGAAAGTCAGGTCAGAATTTTGGCTCAGAAAGGCTGATTTCTGCAGTAGAGCTCCCTGTCAGCTTTGTTCAGAGGCTGTGAAGCGATGCTGGAAATATTTGTTCTGACAGTTGTCTAAGACTTCAGCTGATTTTTAAGCTGAAAAAGTTCACTTCTCTGTAGATGTTTCAAAATATCTACAGTTACAGGTCTTACCTATATTTTTCAAAGATCTTGATGAGGGAAATTTTATTTTAAGTTAGAGATGGCATCATATACCTTAATATATATATATATATTTTTAATTTTATTTATTTTTGTATGTGTATGAATGTACTGTCTGCATGTAGGTTTGTGCACCCATGTCATGCAATGCTGCAGAGGTCAGAAGAGGGTCTCGGATTCCCCTGGAACTGGAGTTCTCCTCAAATTGGAGTTTCAGACACTTATTAGCCACCATGTGGGTGCTGGGGATCGAACTTGGGCCCTCTGCAAGAGCAGTCGGTGCTCTTAACCGCTAGGCTATCTCTCCAGGCCCCACCTTAATATATTTTTAACAGCAAATTCTAGCTTGCACTCAAAAACTAGTTTCCCACTTATTTTGCTTTGATATTTATTTTAGGATGTATGCATCTTAAAATAAAAATGCATAGAAGATGAGAACATCAACATGCTGAAAACAAGGTAAACAGATTATCTGTTTGAGGGAAATGTTAACCAGTGCTGGGTCTCTTGAATTGACTGAGCTTCTGTCCTGGGTTTCAGGTTTCAGGTTTCAGGTTTTTTTGGGGGTGGGTTGAGACAGGGTCTCCCTGTAGCCCCAGCTGTCCTGGAACTCACTCTGTAGACCAGGCTGGCCTTGAACTCACAAAGATCCACCTGCCTCTGCCTCCCAAGTGCTAGAATTAAAGGCGTGCGCCACCACGCCCGGCAGGTTTCAGGTATTTTAGCTTGAGTGATTTGTGGCAGTTTAAATTAAGAAAAGTAGCTATCCACCACTGAGAAATTTTCAACCTCTATGGGATCAGTGAAATGATTTGAGTTAGTCACACGGTTTCTTGACCTTATCTGGTAATGATAATTTATGATTATTTTATTTTACTTTATGTTTGTACTCATTATGTTTTACACTCAAAACTCAATATCCTCACTAAAGCAACAGGCCATTGGAGAGGTGGTAGGGTTGAGTTTAAAATGGACTTGGGCATGCATATTAGGACCTCACTGTCCTCTGGGCAAATGTTATCAATGTCTCAGAGCACCATGAAAATGGTAGGAAACTCTGGGCGCAGCCATGCTGGTTTGTGTCAGTAATGGATGTGGCAGCCATCCCATACCCCAGTATAGTCACAGATATTTATGTTTCATTAGCTCTTTGTTATTACAGTCCTGCATAATAGTTGTCAGTAACAAACAGTCCACAAACTCAATATTATACTGTCTTGAAATTTCCTCACTCAAAGGAACAAGCCTATAACCTTTTGATTTAGTCCCAGGCATATTCTTAGGACAGGTGCAGAGGCAGGCAGATTATTTGCCACAATATGGCAGGAATGGCCTCTACTCCAGTGGCTAATGGACAGCTGAGCCAGGACTCTACATCCCTTATTTCACTCTAATACGATTCTGGACGACAGAATAATCTGCTGCCAGGAGCGCTGGCACATGCCTTTAATCCCAGCACTTGGGAGGCAGAGGCAGGCAGATCTCTGTGAGTTCAAGACCAGCCTGGTCTACAGAGAGAGTCCCTGGCTAGCTGGGACTAAAGAGAGACACTGGCTCAAAAAAATGCCACAAAAAATGAAAGAAAGAAAAAAAAAGAGAATAGTCTGCTAAGCTCTGCTTACCTCATTCAGCTGCTTTTCTAGTCCACACCTCCAAATTCGTTCACATTCCTTGGCCCCCAAACAACTCACTCAAATTTTTCACAGCAGCAGCCCCCTCTCTGGTATCAACTTCTGTCTTACTTTACTATATATGTCATAAAACACAATGACCATTACAAAAAAAAAATGGAAAAAAGAGTTTATTTTGGTGTATAGTTCTGATGGGATAAGAATCCATCCTGACAGAGAAGCATGGTAGCAAGCAGCAGGCATGGTGGCAGATACACGAAGCTGAGAGGGCACATCTTCAAACCCAAACAGGAAGCAGACAGAGCAAACAGGAAGTAGCATGAGCTCTCAAAGTCCTCCCTCAGTGACCTACTTCCTGCAGCTAGCCTACACCTTTGCAAGTAGCACAACCAAATAGAGACAAGATGTGGAAATACTTGAGCCTCTGCAAGACATTTCTTGTTTAAACCATCGTGTGGCCTTTTCTTTTGTCCTCTTTCATTCCATCTGAGAACCCATCAACATTCTTGGCAGGCCTTCTTTCCTAAATTAGTCCCTTTGGATTACAGATACATTAACTTCCTCCACATATATCAACAGGAACAAGTTGACAATTGAGTTTTCAAATTTTTTTTATGTGTATGAATATACTATCTGCATGTAGGTTTGTGCATCCATGTGGTGCAATGCCGCAACGTGGAGGTCAGAAGGTGTTAGATTCCCCTGGAACTGGAGTTAAAGATGGTTCTCAGCCACCATGTGGGTGCTGGGCATCGAACACGGGTCCTCTGCAAAAGCAGTTGGTGCTCTTAACTGCTAGGCCATCTCTCCAGCACTGACAATTGAGTTTTATCATCACCTAATGTAAAAAAAAATATGCAAACTGGAAAATTTTTCAAGAAGAATGTTTACTCTCAGAAGGGAAGTAGTAGAACATTTTAAACAATGAAAATAAAGGAAAATGTATAGAGGACAGAGAGACATCCCCTTGTAAAAGGGAGAAAATGCCAAGACACAGGACATATTTGAAAGAAAAAGGCAATGTGGTACTGAAGTCCAGAAGGTATATATATTAGACAACAGAAACTTTAATTACCTCATGAATCAAAAATTTAACAGTATTCACTGTAAATAAATAGGAGTAATTTTTCAAGAGAAACTAAAAATCAAGGTGTCATTATAGTAATCCTAAGAAAAACAAAAGGTCACTTGTTTTTATTTATTTTTTATTTTTTATTTTTTGAGACAGGGTCTCCCAGTAGCCCCAGTTGGCCTGGATCTCACTATGTGGATCAGGCTAGCAGTTAGAGATCCACTTACCTCTACATCTGATTGGTAGGTGCCTGTACTACCACACCTAGCAGAAAGATACTTCCTAAAGACTGCAAAAGCAGGTCTGGAGAGATGGCTTAGTGGGTAAGATGCTCACTGTGCAAGCATAAGGAACCTTCAGATTTAAAAAGAAAAAAATGAGCTCAGCTAAACATCCTAGAACCCTGGTACTGAAGGCGGAGTGCAGAATCAAGAGGAACCGAAGCCCTCAGTCACCAGCCCACTAGACAAAGCATTTAACCCTATGTAAATGAGAGACACTGTCTCAAAACTTTAGGTGGAAATTAGTAAAGGACTCCTGAAATCAACCTCTGGCCTCTACACATGTATGCATGGATGAGCATACTCACAAAGACAGACACAGACACAGACACACAGGCAGGGAGAGAAAAAGGGGAGAGAGAGAGAGAGAGAGAGAGAGAGAGAGAGAGAGAGAGAGAGAGAGAGAGATTTCTTTAAAAGATTACACTAGGATGGGAGTGATAATTTAAAACTTAAGAGTATTTATTTGTCAGGACTACCGAGTCTGTTTCTTTAGGGATTCTTGACTAATACAATAACCATCTATAACTCCAGTTCCAGGGGATCTCATGCCCTCTTCTGGCTGCCACAAGTATTGTATGACACAGGTGCACTTACACACAAGTAAAAAAACTCATGCATAAAATAAAAAGCTATTTAAAATGAATACTTATCTGTCTCTGTTACAGAGGACACAGGTTCAGTTTCTAGTATTCACATGACAGTTCACAACTGCCTGTAACTCCAGTCATGGGAGATCTGACACCATTTATTGACCTCCATGGGCACCTGCACACTGGTGGAACACATTTTCTCAAGCAAACACATAAACGTAAAATAAAAAATAATAAATATTGAAAACAATTACAGTTGCTTGTGCACATTCTTAGCAAGAGTGACCAAGGCAAATTTAAAGTGGAGACTTGGAACTGACAGTACAAAGAAGCTAATATAAAAAATAAATTTTATAAAATCTTCATGTATTGGAGAACAAAACACATTGTTAAAAATATGGATGAGGGGCTGGAGAGATGGCCTAGCGTTTAAGAGCACCGACTGCTCTTACAGAGGACCTGGGTTCAATCCCCAACACCCACATGGCGGCTGAGAACCGTCTGTAACTCCAATTCCAGGGAGAACTCCAGTTGCCAGGGGAATCCGGCCATCTTCTGACCTCCCGCAGTTATTCAATGACACTGGGTGCACACAAACCTACACGCAGACAGTACATTCATAACATAAATAAAGTAAATGAACAAAACCTATTTAAAATTATATGGATGAGTTTGCTGATAATTTCAAGCTGAACTAGGAAATTTCAAGGTAGGATAGTCATGAAAGGCTGGCCAACAGTTTGCCTCATGAAGCTGCCTGACCTTCTTAAGGAATGGACACCAAAGCACTGGCAGTGATATCAGTACTCTTTGTGAGATTTTAATGGAGGAAATCAATTTGACTCTAGGATCAGGTGATGATGCGAGGGGACTATCTAGCTCACAGAAATGAAAAACTCTCCATTGCATCCTCTTAGGATATCCAGAATAATTTCATTGTGAAGACAAAATATAAAGGACTATGATGAGAAAACAGATGTTTCTACACTTTTGAAGCCCTGGTCCTTCCTTACCTGCTCTCTTCCAGAGAGACCACCCAGGGTCCAAGCTCCTCTCTTCTTATTCCAACAAACTGATGTCCTTATCCAGGACCCAAATCTCACTAATCATCTTGTTTACTGAGAATTTGATTTTCTCATCTGCCCAAGTGGATATTCAACATGTTGTTTTTCCATTACTCAAACAAGCCTGTTCTAACATAAAAACTCAGTTGTTTACCTACAAAAAAAAAAAAAAAAAAAAAAAAGGAACTTCAAATATTATAAAGAAAATTTCAAGAGCCCTGGATTCTATTTGCAACATGACATTTCTCAATGAGATATGGAGAAATATCTGTTCAAGCCAGATTAAACACCAACTGATGACCAAAGAAATGATGCTTCCCGAGTCTAGCTTTGCGGACCAATGAGGTTACTGGGTTTGTGACAGAGGGTAGGTGAGTTCATTACTCAGAGGCACCTGCACACTTAGAAGTCCACCCCAGACCGGGTGATGACACATAAACTGTATCACTGGAGTGCCCAGCACAACTAGCAGGCAGCATTAAAGTCTTCTTTTCCCCAGTGATTTTTTTCCAGTTTTTATAACCTCAGTGAGGAGTCTCTTGAATCTTAGGAGGACTGGGAGATTCTTAGTATTGAGAACTTGTTTATCTCCATGAGAAATTTTTCAAATGTTTTAAAGGAAACAATCCATCCACGATGTAAACAAAATATCACATAATACTACTTACACACATGTGAGTTTGTGTATGACTGTATAGTTGTCTTTCAATTAAAAATAAATTTTATAAATGGATATGAATTAGAGAAGGAAAATTCAAGTTAAAGATATATTTGAAATCTAGGGAATCCATATGCTTTCTCCTAACAAGATTAAAAGAAAAACAAAGGGGATAAAACATGAGATATATACACATTTGATGACCTTTGAGAGAGAAAAGCACCATTAGGAAATGGACAAAGAATCTGTACATTGTAGAGGAAACAGTTACAATGTACCTTTGAGCTCAGGTTTCAAAAGCATCAAATAGTAGCCCCAGATCAGGAATTGGAAAGTGAATTTTCTGAGTGAACAAGCAAGCAAATGATTGGAGAAAAACCAAGTTTGAGGAGACAGGTTTCACTGGATTTAATTTATCACATAACAAGAGGTATTGAACTGAGACACTATGGCCCCAGTATGAGAAAGCTACCCAGAAATATAGTAGAAAAAAAATATCTCAAATAGATGCTAACTTTAATATAATATTGGATCAGGAAAAGGAGTCTGGGGCTAGATGACAATTATTACATTTGGTTGTAAACGTTAGCACAATCTGTTGGTGTCATGTTGGTCTATATTATCGAGACTGCCAAATCTAACAGAATTCCAGTGTCAGTATATGAGATAAGATATTGATGCACAAAGAGAGCCTTTAGTTCAGATTTTACAATTACATATAGCAAAAAGCAGTGCCCTGTAGGCCAATTGTTTCCAAATGTAATTCGAATCTGTATGCAATATCTGAATGACAATAATGGACTGACACAGTAACTTTTCCCTTGCAGTTCCTCCCTTCATTCAATTTTGGGGCAGTTTTTAAGACTGGGTCCAGAAATACAAATTTACCTGGAATAACTGTTGTAAAGGCTAATTATTGTTTTGTTTTGTAAGTCATGTGGGGATGGAGGCAGCAAATTGATATACATTGTATTTGTGAGGACTTTTAGTCAATAGAGGTGAAGTGCTTGAGAGCTTTGTGGTATTTCTCACCTTTAAGGCCCTGGAGCAATCACATTCAACAAAATGAGAAACATTAAAGGTTTCTCTAGCAACTGCAAGGAGCACAGTGATATAAATGATGTAAGGTGATATAAGGAATAGCCAGTGATATAAGTGATGTAAGGTGATATAAGGAAGGACATTTGGGAGGATGATTTTCGATTAAGTTTAACATAAAGTTATTACCTTTTATATTTTAACTTTGAAGAATACAACAACAAATTTTAATTGTTTGAGGCTTTTTCTGATTGATTTTAATTTGAATGTACAGAAATATTTTACCTATATATTCTTCGGAATTTTATAAGAGCACAGCATTATAGGGAATAGAGTGATTGAAATTATTTGGAGGTATATGTATTTTACCTTTGTGTTGGTTTCTTAACAATACAGTGTTGCTAGCTATGATTTAGACTAGAAAAAAAGATTATAATGGAGGAGAGAGAAGCTTTCAAAAAGATTATAATGGAGGAGAGAGAAGCTTTCAATAAAGATCTGAGAGGTCAAAGTCTAACCTGGCCAAGCAGTAGTTCAGAAAGGCAACCCAAAGATCTGCGTTGGTCATGAGAAGAATGTGTTTCTGAAATGGAGGTGGCTTGGGGAGGACCATCTCCCATTTATAGAAGGAATGAGGATTAGACATAAAATTTCTCAAACAAAAGTTTTCAGATACTAACGTCACCTAATAGCAGATATTTCCACTGGACGAGGTGAAGCTATCACAGGTTTCTTCTTTTGCATCTACAGAGAGGTGGGCAGACTCAAAGGACCATTAAACTTTTAAAAAGTAATCAGTTCTGTGTAGCTTATCTTTGTCTTCATTTTTTCCATTTGAGCAAAAAGCTATATTTTATGTGGCTGGCTGTTAGGAAATAAATGTTTATAACTTTGAAATTCATTCTCCTTTATTAGGAAGCTGTACACTTCCATTTACCTTCAGTAATACACTGCTGTTTGACATATATAGCTATAAACTACTCTCTACCTCTTTAGAATATGATGGAGATATGACCTTAATTGTACAGACTTCCCTGGAAGATCTGAGCAGTATGTACTTGGGAATGCAACTTAAAGCAAAGATAGAACAGGGTTTAAATTACAATGTGTGGACTACAAAAATGGACTGTGACTTAGATCTACTCAATTCTACTTAGAAGGTGAATTTATAACTCTGTTATATTGTCCTAGCAAAAAAATTCCTTTCTGGCATGCAGCAAAAAGTATCGACAACAAAAATAATGTCATAAAAATCTCAAATTACTAAAGGTGGTTATTATAGTTTTAAATGGACTTGTTGGGACATCCATTTTTCATCATCTTGTGGCATTTTAGGGGTTTCTAGAGCAGACAGGAGCATTGTGCTCATTTCTGTGAGTTTCTTGGAAAGAGTTTTGAAATTTTGTTTGTGTCTCTGAAGGCTGAATAAGTATCTAAGATTAGTACTAAGAGATTCTGATGAAGGAATGTAAATAAATGGTTCTTAGAAAAAAATTGACTCAGAAATCTGCAAAAGAAGCAGATTAAATTAAATCCATTTTGTTTGTGTGCGTGACTGATATTCCTAATCTCCAAGACACTGAAAACCTACACCGAAAATAGTCTAAGGAGAAAGATTACTTCAAAAAAGACCAGGTAGTCAAAGAAACCTTAACCTGAAGACTGGAGTCACATGTGGGTTTTCACCTCTGGGGAAGAATGGCACCACATTCTTGACATTCCTGAGGCTCAGTCAGATAAGATTCACAGGGAAACAAAAGTCTGTGGTATAGTTTGAGTGAAAAAAAAAAAAAAAACACATGGAAATCATGAACAGCAGTGTAGCCATCATTTTATCTTGCACTAAATGCTTAGTAGAAGAAATATATTTTTATAGCCCAAGTAAAAAAATGAAGAAATTGATATGTGTGTGTGTGTATATATATATGTATATATATATATATATACATATATATATACACATATATATATATTAATAGTCACATGCCTATTTTGTGATTATATTTATAGGTCTATACAAGTAAGTATGAAAATACATGAATATGTATAGCCATATGCATTTATACATAAATATTCACGTACTGTATTGTAAGAACAAAATAGTACATACCACATCCAGAAAATGTTATGCAATCCATAATTTACTTTCTAGTGAAATATACAATGCTTTACTTGAGGTTTTATTTACTGCAGCCACTTCAAAAGCTGGCCTGATTCAAAGTCATAGAGATGGATATTTAACCCAAGAGATGATCTGAGAATGCATAGGTACAAAATTAAGGAACATGAAGGGAGGGTAAGAGATGGTTGAACCTGTGAACAGCATGTCAGTTTGGCAAATGGTCTTATGGACAATGAGAGATTGATCCTGATTATCATATATGACTCAAGTTCTTCCAGGGCAAAAGAATCTGGTTGTTTGCCTAGTGTTTCACTGGAAGGGGTTGTTCCTAGCAGATGTTTGTGGGAAATCCAGGGAGTGATTAGAAAGATGTCAACAGATCATCTCTTGATGATCACATAGGAAGTGATTGAAACAATATACAATTAGAATGAAAATGATTATCTATATTTTCTAGTAGTAATTCATAAAATAAATCTGACACTTGTAAACAAAATGATGATGAAGTTGATAATCATGGTGAAATAGGAACAACACTTTTGTCATACCTGGTACTGTTCTAAGAAGTCTACATTTGTTCTCATGTAATCTTTACACTAACCCTATGGGACAGCATTTGCTTTATCAGAATAAATGAGTGTTGAAATAAGAGCAGGTATATGCAATTTATCCATGTTTATACCACAAGAAGTAGGAGCATTGTGATCATGGCCTTGTTTGTTTGGCATCTAGAATTCCCAATGGCTCTGCACTGTTCAAAGTAGTGACTTTTACCAGTGGTAAGGAAAAGGCAGGCAGTGATACTTGTGGAGGCAGACTTTATTCAACACTATCACAATAGGGACAGTTATTTATTTCACTAGGGTCTTGAAGTTGCAGAGGGAAGTTGGGCTTAAAAATGAGTACTACATGAATAAACACAGGCAGGACATACCCAAGAGCAGGATCTAGATTTTTTAAAAGCCATTAAGAGCACTGACTGCTCTTGTAGAGGACCCGGGTTCAATTCCCAGCACCCACATGACGGCTAAGAACTGTCTCTAACTCCAATCCAATGCCGTCTTCTGATCTCTGCAGCATTGCACAACACAGGTGCAGCAACCTACATACAGACAGCACACTCATACGCATAAAAAAATAAAAAATACATATTTTAAAACGCAGAATTAGGGTCCTGTGAACTTGCTCAGCAGGTAAAGGCACATGTAACCAAGCCTGCTTCCTGAGTTCAATTCTCCAGGACTCCCATGGTTGAAGTAGAAAAATCAACTCCCTCAAAGTTGTCCACTCACTTTCACATGTGTATCTTGGCACACACTTGTGCACACACACACATATGCACACAAACAGACACATAAACACATTCACAAAAGAGATAATTACCATTTAGAATTTTTTAAAACATGCAGAGTAATAGAGACAAAACTTCAGGGTAAGGGGAATCGAGGCGAATCCAACTAACAGCACTCCTTCTGTGGAAAGGCCAGTGGGTTCAGGCATCACTTGTGTTTGGTGGTTTAGGGTAGGCTGGGAATAGAGGGTAAAGAGCCCTCCTTGATAAAAAGGTTAATCAGATACTGATCCCAAAATTTTAGCTGAACTTGGATTTTATAAGAAATTGTCTAAATTGGTCTGGGGAAGTTTCAAAAGGCTGATTGAATTTTGCCTGGGCTGAGAATTTTGATAATGAGACTTAGTTTAATTAGTTAACCTGCCACATGAAAACCTTTGCCTTCAAGTGTCACACTCAAAACCAGTCCTTGTATTTTCTTTTGGAATTAAACAAATAGGTAGTGTTCAACAACACTAACAAACCTATTTAAATAAGGTTGGTTATGGCAGATTTATTAATTCTAATTTCTGGCAAGAAACCATGGTAGGATGTTCATGAACCCTGGAATTTGTAAACTGATTATTGTACATTCAAGAGTCTGTGGAGGAATAAAATCATGTAGATCTATAGACTGATAAAAAGAATGTTTCCCAGCAGGACTGAGCAAAAGAAATTAAGTGCCAAGATCATTTATTTAGCTTTATTTACTTTAAAAAGATTTTTTTTCTGGCACCTGGGAAGTCACAGCTTTGAACTCACAGTAATGATAACAGCATGCACAAGACCCACACAAGCTCAAGCCAGACAAAATCCAAGCCTTGTAGTGTGGAAACAGTCCCAACCTTAGCTGAGGAACTATTGACAATCAGTAAATGCTGTGAGAGGGAGAGTTGGTTTTATTAAGGGTTTAAAGCTGGCTAGGTTAATCAGACTATAATGCATGGATGAACACTCAATGACATTTGGAGACATATAAAATTGAAGTGCATATATTTGTTTCGTGTATGCATGGGGTTGGGGAGTGGTTGGCATGGAAACACATAAGCCATGGTGCACAAGTGGACATCAGAGGACAGCTTGCAGGAGTAGATTCTTTCCCACTATGTAGGTTACAAGATTAAGCTCAGATCCTCAGACTGGGGAGCAAGTGCTTTAAACCACTGAGACATCTGGGTAGCTTCAAATATTCTTTTAAATACCATGTCGTATGGAAATAAAAATGATTCAATTCAGACTCCTGCTGTTAAATGCATACATATCTGTGTGAGATATGGATCTATCATATTTTTACATATGCATATATCATATCTGCCTGATTGTGCCTGATTCTGTGGACAGAATGAGGACAAAAATATAAAATATATAAATACCCTGCTGGTGTGGTGGCCCACACCTTTAATGCCAGTACTTGGGAGGCAGAGGCATGTAGATCTCTGTGAGATTGAGGCCAGCCTGCTCTACATAGTGAGTTCCAGGCCAGTGGGGCTACAGGCGTTCTAAAAACAAAACCAAAAATAACAACACAAACAAAAATGTACACACTAACATGAGCTTGACATATTTGGTCACACGACTTAAGCTAAAATTTAAAATCAGTGTATAGAAGCTAAACAAAGAAAATTAAAAGAAAAGATTATTAACTATGTCCTGAAGTGATAAACATGGCATAATTATACTTTTGAATTTATGTAAAATTGTGAGTGTGAACTCATGCAGAGAATAGCATCTATCTTTTCAGTACAAATGTACATTTAATATAACAGTAATTATAAATATTTCAAAGTAGCTTGTTCACTATTTGGACTGCAATAATTACTTAATAATTTCAATCTTACAATTCATTTGTAATAAATTATTATAAAATTGTTATGAAGACTAGAACAAATACAGCTCTAAATAAATAATACTGTGGAAGAGACTGAAAGTAGTAATGAAAACAAGGGAGGATGTTCCAGATCAAGGGCCTGTGACCCTTTATCATCTCTCCTCAGCCTTATATGGCAATTTGACTTTCTCACTCCTCAGAGGCTAAAGGATGACCTCTTTTCTCTTCTCACAAACTTTGTCTGGGATATGGGACAAATCTGGTGAACAGGTCATCCATAGCTGGACCCAGAGAACCTATAACTTATGACTCACTGGACAGAGAAGCAAATGATTCAGAGTAGAAACTTCAAATCTTTGCCTAGTCCCCTGTCTTGGTTTTGGGCCTTTGGTTAGTCACACCACATTTCCAAAGAGAATTCCAAGCAATTAGGCATTTAGCTTGTTTCTTGAGGGTCTATGCTGTTCCTACAATACACACACACACACACACACACACACACACACACACATTTATTTATGTTTTGGAGTGATTCTGTTCATTTTTCCCTTTGATGCGCTTGAAAAATATTTAATTAAAAATTATTATTATATGTGTTTTCCCCCTGAAGTTCTATTTTCTCTGATACCCAAGCTAAAACATGAATTAGAGAAAAAGGATTTTAACTGAATACATACTATAACTATGAATCAACGAAAAATGGATTAAGAGGAAAATATTCACGTGAATAATACATGTCTAAAAGAAAAAGACAATTAAACCATAATTGTTAACCAGTAGATCAATTCCAAACACACACACACACACACACACACACACACACACACACACACAGAGCCAGAGAATGCTTGAAAACTCCAAGGTCATTGAATATTATGTTTGAATGAGTTACAACTTGTGGAAAAGGATGAACAAACTGTCACTGTATTCATTCTCCACACACTACTCCCATTTCTATTTCTTACCTCCTTCAAGCCTGACTTAGTTATGTGATTTGCTTTGTCACATTGTCTCAGCTTGGATTCCACAGGATGCCGAACTGCAAGCATTCAAGAGCAGAATATATATTGTGATGTGTTCTGAAGGAGCAGGTGCAGAGGAATAAGCAAAACAAGACAGTGTCACAAGAAAGACAACACTGGGTGAATTGTTAATCACTTAACATCATAGGCATCTAGCTCCTTACACCAAGGGTGTTGAGATGCTGTATACATGCATCACCTACATTCAGACAGAACACCAAATTGCCTAACTTCAATTTTCACAAACTTTAATTAGTTGTTTCTGGAGGATTCGTCTTAAGAACCCTTGGAGCTGAAAAGGATCCAGTACCCACTGAATAAACCTCTCGGGCACAGAGTGCATTATAGTTACACCCAGAAGTCATAGTAATGACTAATTCTAAGATATGACTGCACATCAATGACATTTGGTCCTTCTCTCAGTGCAATTCTAGTGGAAATCATATATGTCCTTCAGGTTAAATGATTAGCAGGTAGTGTATCCACTACTACATGGTATGTATCTTTGCCCATGCAAATGCCTTTGGTTATTAAAACAAATAGCAAGAAGGAATTATTTTTTGTATAACAAAAATTTCATTCTTAGTTCTGTAGGTCAAAAAGTCAAAGATCAAGTTTCTAGTAGATTGGGTGTCTGATGAGGGCATAGTGTTCTGATTGTAGATTTCTGTGTCCTCCCACGGCCTTTCCTAAGTATATGGTCAATGAGAGAGAGAGGGATGGAGAGAGCAAGAGGGGGAAGGGGGAGAGAGAGGTAGAAAGGGAGGAGAGCACTGTATCCTCCTCTCTGGCTTTCTTGAAAAAAAAAAAAAAAAAAGAAGGCCTGCTAAGAGGAGGATGACTAGAAGAAACTACATATTTTTTGAGACAAGGTCTCATGGTGTTGGCCAGACTGGCCTAAACTGGAGATCCTCCTTACCTTTCTGCTTCCTGAGATCCAGATATATACCACTACCCCAGAAGGTCTGAGGTGGTAGGATATTTTTTAAACTCCATATAACAGTCTCTTCGGAATTCTATCTTTTAAAGGAATATGCTGCTATTAAACATATGTGCTTTTGCTTTACGAAAAAGAAGGACAGTAAATCTCCCTAACTTTTCAGTGTTTTCTGTATAAAAATAAGAATTATTTGCATTGTAAAAATAAGGATTTTTCTAGTGTTGTTATGAGGATCCAAGGAACTAAGTAAAGTGCCCAGCACTGAATGTAACATAAATAAAATAAGGATTCAACAGATACAAGATTGAAGGACACTAATAAAATAGTGATATTATTAGCTTCATTTTTCAAATGTCATTTTTGTAAATAAATGGAAATGATTTGACAACACAATGTTCAAAATAAAAAAAATACTCTAAATAATGTCAAATTCTGAAAAGTATTTATTTCATCATGTTTCTTATTATGTAAAGCACAGCCTGATACTTTTTATTAAGGCTCTTCTGTGGCTTTGCATAGAAAATGATGAGTTCTCAGATGAGTTATATCCACTACTATCTGAAAATTAGAATCACATCAGTTAGTTATAGCAGTCTATTGAGATGATTTATGTCCAGACTCATATTTTTATTTTACTTTAAATATGCAAAGAAAATATTTGATACACTTGTGTCTGATGTTTGAAATCATTGTCTTCATATACAGAACACAAATATAAACATTTTTTTGTCAGTTGCTCTAAGATGATAAATGAAAAGTATGAATGGCTGTATGCAGGTTTTGTTTACTTTGTACTCATAAGAAAAGATACAGTATCAGTCACCCAGTCAGTAGGCATCAAGAAAAAACACAATTTGACAAAATGTGAAGGGGGCAACTATATCACATATAGAAAAATTTCAGTTGCCTGAGATTTTCCAAGTGATTCATGTTATTAAAAATGAGTCACCTCCAAATTCAAATTATAATGGTAAAACATAGACTCAAAGTAATTTACAAAGCCCAACAATATTGTTGGATACATACTGTCTCCCTATGATAAGCATACTTTACAAGAAAAAACATATTACAATCCAAAGCACTAACATATGGAAATAAAGTATTTAAATGACAAAATATTTTTAAATGGGAAGAGATGGCTTAAGAGAACTGGCTCTTTATGCAGGAGACAAGGGTTTGAATCCTAGCGCCCACATGGCAGTTAACGACTGTCCAGAACTCTAGTTCCAGGGGGGATCTAATGCCCTTTTCTGACCTCTGTGGGCATTGCACTATATAGGTGAATTTACTCACATGGAATCAATATACTCATATGCATAAAATATAAATAATGTATTCTAAAATATTTAACTGATATGACAACCATTCCTTGGGAGAAAAAATAATTAGAATTATATTTTGATTATGAAAATGCAATACTTAGTCTTTTCACTAGAACTTTCTTATTTCTACTGTGTTCAGTGTGTTCGTAAAAGACAAATGCCACACAGAAGCAACTTAAAAGCAGCATCATTTTGTCTCTTGATTGCAATGTTTTCATCCAGGGTTGCTTGGCTTTCCTGTTTCTGGGCTATGGTGAGGCATCATGCCACGGCAGGTTATGGAGGAGAAAAGCCCTCATCTTAGGGCCAGAAAGATGTGAGAAGGGGCTGAGTGCATAGTTTCCCCAACTACTTCCCACCTCCTAACAGTGCTATCACATTTGATATGTGAGGGATACATCTATTGATTGGGTCAAGTCCTTTAACATTCTCATCATTTCTCCTAAAACAGATCCATTAGCTATGGGCCAAACTTTCAACAGATCAGCCATTTACCTCATTCAGACCACAGCAGATACACTAGAGCGATGGTTTGCACTTGTACCAGCTGTTTCATAAAGTGCACTTGTACCAGCTGTTTCATGAAGTTCACAAATAGCTGCCAGGCATGGTGGCACACGCCTTTAATCCTAGCACTGGAGGCATGAGGCAGGGATCTTGTGAGTTCAAGGCCAGCCGGTCTACAGAGCTAGTTCCAGGACAGCTGGGACTGCAGGGAGACACTGTCCTTGAAAGACTCAAAAAAAAAAAAAAAAAAAAAAAAAGTTCACAAAATAGATAATGATTAATGCAATAAATTTAATACACACAGGCTAGTAAAATACATACAATTCTTCTTTGGGATATTAATTTATAATTTCCAGTTTTTTACATTTTATTTCTTTTATAAGGTAATACCTTGTCTTAGTTCCTTTTCTTTTGCTGTGATAAAACATGGTGTACAAGACAAGTTATAGAAAGAAGAGTTTATTTGGTGCAAGGTTCGGAAGGCTAGAGTCCATAATGCTGGGGAGGTGGGCAGTAGAGGTGGCCGAAGCAGAAAGTCCACTGATCAGATCTTCAAGCAGACACAGGAAGCACAGAGTAACCGGAAATCTGTTTAAATGCCAATGAAGTATGTCAATACTTATTTTGTTGGTCTCAAAAACTCCTATAAATGATTAACTTTTTCAGTAAAGTGGAATGTTATAAAATTAATCTACAAAAATCAGTAGCTTTTCTATATACCCATAATAAGGAATTGGAGATGGAATACATGGAAACCCTCCAATTCATAATAGCCCCCTAAAAGTGATAATAAACTTGACCAAAGACATTAAAATTTTCTACCATGAAAATTTTAAATCTTTAGAGAAAGAGATTGAGGAAGGCATGAGAATATGAAAGGACCTCCTGTGCTCATGCATTGGAAGAATTAATATTGTGAAAATGACCATCTTACCAAAAGCAATACGTAGATTCAATGCAATCCTGATCAGAATCCCCATGATATTTTTCACAGAATTAGAAAAAAATTCCTAAATTACAAATGGAACTACAAAAGACCCTGAATAGCCATAGAAACCCTGAACATAAAGACAAATACAGGGGGGATTACTATACAAGATTTCAAAATATATTACAGAGGTATAGTCATAACTCCATGGTGTTGTCATAAAAGTAGACCATGGATCACTGGAGCCTAACTGAACCATAATTAAAGACCAAAACATGAGTACATGGAATTTCACACATCTGAGTTGCTGGCACAACTGGTTCTCCACCTGTAGAAGAATGAAATGGAAGCCTTATCTTTTACCTCGAAAAAAAGTTAACTCCAAACAAAGACCTCAGTGTGAAACCTGAAATACTGAAACTGTTAGAAAAAAACTTTGGGAGCAGCCTACATGGTGATATAGGTATAGGAGAGAGCTTTCTAAATCAGATTTTAGTCATACAAGAATTAAGGTAAAAAAATCAATAATTGGGGTGGGGGACAGGGAGAGAGGAATGTGTCTAAATTGGCCTGAAAATAATGTATGAAATACACAAATAATCAAGAAAAGTATTTTAAAAGAACCAAGTGGGAACTCATTAAACTAAAAGGCTTCTGTACAACAAAAGAAACAAACAAGCGAATGAAGAGAAAACTTAGAGTGGGAGAAAATCTTCACCAGTGACACATCTGACAGAGGTTTAACATCTAGAACATATAAAGAACTCAAAATACAAAGAATCAAGAAAACGAGTGACCAAATTAAAGAATGGGCTAAGAATATGGACAGAGAGTGCTCAAAAGAAGAAGTAAAATGACTATTAAATGTGTTCAACATTATTAGTAATTAGGGAAATGAAAATTAAAACCATGATAAGATTTTACCCCTGTCAAGGGGGGTAAGATCAAGAGAACATGATACAAATGATGGAAAGGATGTGAGGAAAGGGGAACACCCATTCACTGCTGGTGGGATTGCAAAACCTGTGCAACCCTTATGGAAAGCAGTGTGGAGAAATTTTTAAAAATTGTTAAAGCTGGGCATGGTGGTGCATTCCTTTAATCCTAGCACTTGGGAGGCAGAAGCAGGCAGATCTTTCTGAGTTCAAGGCTACCCTGGTCTACAGAGTGAGTTCCAGGACATCTGGGGTTACAGGGAGACCCTGTCTTGAAAAAACAAACAAACAGAAAAATGAAAAGACATGAATCTTAAGAACTTTAAGAAATCTAAATGCACTAAGAATAATGAGCTTTTTACCAACAATAACCCACAAGAAATAGAGTTAAATTTTAGAAAAAGGAGTTTTAAAATATTCATTATCAGTAATTTTCAAGGTAAAGGGAGAGAACAACACCTTAGAGAAAATAACAGGAACAATGAAAAGGAATTCACATGCTTGTAAATTCCAAGCATGGTTGATGATTGCTGAAATAAATTACACTATAAATAAGTTTCATAGCATGTCATATACATCTACAGTGAGTGATAGAGCTGCAAGAATCTCTCCAACGGATGGTATAAAAATATGCATTTTATGTTTTAAATCAGAAGACAATCTGATGAAATTGGAGCTATGTAAACACCAGGAAGCCATCATCACAAAGCTGTTAAGAAAATAAGAATTGTAGATACTCATTTTAAAAAGAAAGATACATTTAGAGCCAAGAAGTTCTGCATGTATAACATACATCATAAGGTTCCAAAAGAATTAAGAAGAGCAAAGAAATTAACTTTCAGTGTAAAAGACAGATTGATATTATTAAGTATAAAAAAGCACAAAATCAATAAAAGGCACATGAGGCTTAGGTCACTCTAGGAACATGCTTTACTTCCATATGGGACTGCCAGCGTGAGCCACCTGCAGACCTGTGGTGGGACCTGGCAGCATGGCAGGGGGCGGGGGGGAGGACAGGGACAGAGAGAGAGACAGAGACAGAGACAGAGAGAGGCACAGAGCGAGTTATAGAGGCTGGGGTCCACCCTTTATACCCATGGGGTGGGGCCTCAGGTAAGTGGGAAGGGGTCAGAAGATTGACAGCTTCTGGAGGAAGTGGGCACCTGTGTGCCCCTTAGGATTCTGGGAAGTCTGGACCTAACATTCTAGCCTTTTGCTTATGAAAAGGAAATGGGGCGCTGTTCTCTCTCTTCTGTGTCTGCTTCAGAGCTGACTGGGGGCAAAGTCTTGGGGGAACAGCTGTCAGGCTGGAGGGTTAGAATCTGGTTTCCCATTTTGGCTGCTGTGGGTGCTCTGCGCAGTGGGTTTGGTCCAGATCAATAGTGGCCAGTACTTAGTGGACATTTTCTCTGCAACTGAAAAGACAAGCTGGTTGAGTCTTACATGAGTATACCAGTGCAGGGACTTCACAGTACCAATAGGGAGCTACTGGGTGCATTAGCCATTGGAGGGTCCCTGTCTAGGGAATGCATAGGGAAAAAGGACGTGTACCCTGGTTTGAGAAATTGTAAAAAGTTTTAGTACACAGAGCTCTAGAATGAGGGCCAGCTTTAATACACAGGGCTCCAGAATGAGAGCCATAACCATGAGAATATAAAAGGTGGTATTTTCTGGCATGGCACACTAAATCTGTCATCTATCTCTGAGATATTTTCTAACATGACACAGTA
>VZQC01014580.1:367446-408419 GCA_009823505.1 Rhizomys pruinosus | reverse complement strand
CACTAGAGGATGTAAGCTTGTGGCATCAGCTGTGGGTTATTCCTCCAAGGAGAGAGCTAATAGCCAATTAGATTTGGGATATACAGACATATGGCTGCCACTGATGCACAGTATTTCCAGGCAGGTGAGGTGTCAATTTGTTCTTTCTTTTTTTAAAAAAAAATTTATTTATTTATTTTTTATTCGTATGAATGTACTGTCTGCATGCAGGTTTGTGCACCTGTGTCGTGCAATGCCGCGGAGGTCAGAAGAGGGCGTCGGATTCCCCTGGAACTGGAGTTCTCCTGGAATTGGAGTTACAGACGGTTCTCAGCCGCCATGTGGGTGCTGGGGATCGAACCCTGGTCCTCTGTAAGAGCGGTCGGCGCTCTTAACCGCTAGGCCATCTCTCCAGCCCCGGCCCTTAGTCTTTTGAGTAACTTATATAACCTGTATGTGAAACCTCTGTCAGATGTGTCACTAGTGAAGGTTTCCTCCCACTCTGTGAGTTTTCTCTTCATTTCTTTGTCTCTTTTGTTGTACAGAAGCTTTTCAGTTTAATGAGGTCCTACTTGTTGATTGTTGACCTTATTTCCTGCTCAACTGCTGTCTGATTTAGAAAGCCTTTTCCTACACTTATATCTTGTAGGTTACTAACAATGTTTTCTTCTAACAATTTCACTTTCGGGTTTTACATTGACGTCTTTGGTCCATTTAGAGTTGACTTTTATACTAGGTGAAAGGTAGAGGTTTTGTTTAATTTTTTTTTTTTTTTTTTTTTTTTTTACAGGGTCTCCCTGAAGCCCCAGCTGTCCTGGAACTCACTCTGTAGACAAGTAGTGATTCAATTTTCCCAACACCATTTGCAGAAGATGCTGCCATTCCTCTATTGAGTGTTCTTGGCCCCTTTGTCAAATATCAGGTGGCTGAAATCACATGCACTTAAATTTGGGTCTTCATTTTTGTTCCATTGATCTATGGGTCCATTTTTGTGCCAGTACCAAGCTGTTTTTGTGACTACAGCTCTGTAATAGAGTTTGAAATTTGCAACTCATTTGTCATACTTCCCTAGTATGTTTATTTTGAGTGTTATACTTATGCTTCTATCTGCCTAACTTGTGTCCTAAAGTCTTATTTTTCTTATTCTGTTGTTGATAATTAGGCCTTGTTATTAGAATCCCTTATCTTGATACAACTTATGAACCTTTTTTGGATTAATGAGCAGTTCTCTTACCTTCATCACCAGTAGCTGATCAAGAGTGCAATGTACTTATGCAATAGCAAAACTTTAAGGGACAATTTTTCCTCACAGATTGTTCTAACACTTGGTTAAGTTTAAGGGTACAGTATACTAGCCAATCTTAGGAAATTCCTTAATATTTTGGGTGCTGTGTTAAACATCTACAATGGTAACTTCTTAGTATTTTTAAATGAAGTTTTGTGCATTTCATACAACATTTATTAATAAAAATTAGACTCATTCCCCTTTCCTTCCCCCCCACCACACCATCAGAGGTCATGCATTCTGCCATATGTAACTTTCTTCCTTTTCTTTTTTTTTAAATTTTTTTATTAATTTTTATTTATTTCTGTATGTGTATGAATGTACTGTCTGCATGCAAGTCTGTGCACCCGTGTTGTGCAATGCCGCGGAGGTCAGAAGAGGGTCTCGGATTCCCCTGGAACTGGAGTTCTCCTGGAATTGGAGTTTCAGACGGTTCTTGGCCGCCATGTGGGTGCTGGGGATCGAACCTGGGTCCTCTGTAAGAGCGGTCGGCGCTCTTAACCGCTAGGCCATCTCTCCAACTTTCTTCTTTTTCTCAGTCTTTTTTTAAAATTTTCAATGCAGAATTTTACTGTTTGGGGCAGAAACTTATGGTCTGAGAATTTCATACATGCATATAATATGCTGTGATGACATCCACCTCTCATTCCCTTCCCTCTAATTACTCTTCTTTTCCCCGACCACTTTCTCCTCCTGACTTCATGTGCTCTTTCCTTGTTTTAAACCCATTTAATGCTGCTTGAATGTAAATGGGTATTTATCTACCTACTGGTGCATTGTATCAGAAGCCACATTCCTGAAGAAAATTGACTCTCCCTTCTCCAACAGCCATCAATTGCCAATACCTTCTCAGTTAGTGATGGCACTTCATGAACCCCTTCGTTTTCCATGCTAGGATTTCAGCTGGCTTTATTTTGTGTAGATCTGCTGCAGGTAGTCAGAGCCTCTGTGAGTTCCTATGTGTTATGTCCCTGTCCTTATCCATGCTGGGATTTTAGCTGGCTTTATTTTGTGTAGATCTTCTGCATGTAGTCAGAGCCTCTGTGAGTTCCTATGTGTTATGTCCCTGTCCTTATCCATGCTGGGATTTTAGCTGGCTTTATTTTGTATAGATCTGCTGCATGTAGTCAGAGCCTCTTTGAGTTCCTATGTGTTATGTTCCTGCCCTTCCCGGCAGAAGTTTTGCTGCAGGCATCTACTGCCTCTGGTTTTTACAATTTTTCAACACCCTCCTCTGCAATGATCCTTGAACCCTGGAGGGAGGAATTGGATATGGATGTTTTATTTAGATATGAACACACATTCCATAGTGGTCCTCTTACTCTCCACATGTTGACCAGTTATGGTTCTCTATATTAATCACTGTCTACTGCAGAGAGGAACTTCTTTGATGGGGAATGTGATGCAGTGATATATGGGTAAGAGGACAAGAACTTAGGGGGTAGTTTACTGTTATCTTCATTTAGAAGAATAATAGTATTAAGTTCTTCCCTGGGGCCTACAACCTTGTCAGCCTTGGATTTCTGACCCAGTTTTCAGTACAAGGCATGGATTCTGTCTTAGGGAGAGAGCTTTAAATCTAATCAGAAAGTGATTGATTACTCCCATTACATTTGTGACACCATTGCTCCAGTGGGTATATCTTGCCACACCAGTTGTTGTTGTAGCTTTCTGGGTTCATATCTGGGTGATACTGATGATAGTTTTCCTTCTATCCCCTGGTAATGTGTACACAATCTTTTAGCACTCTGAAAGCTAGCCAGTAGGGATGAAGTTCTAAAGTCAAGACCACCAGACTCTACTACTGAATTCTTCGTGTCCTAAGATTCAAATATGTGGTGTCTTAATCAATAGTATTTTATCATTAAATTCAGGGTGATAACCAATAGCAATGGAAATAGCCCATTATTTTTGCAGTATCTATTGGACCCCAGTGACGAACAACTAAAAAGGAAGCAGCCAATACCTGGCATGGGACCTTTTATTTGATAGCCTATTAAATTTGGAGAGGCATTGTCCTCCTGTTAAAATGTAGCTCCATTTAAACACCTTCAAATATTTATATGTAAATGTTTTCAGAAAATCCTACAGTAGGAGGTCTTTATACAGCTCATAAAATATTTATTTTTGTACATTTTATACAATAGTTCTTAGTCATATTTAGACCTCACCTACCGCATCCAAGACCCCCCCCACAACAGAGCTCATGCATTGTACCATACATGTTAACTCCTATCCAGTCAAGCATTTGTACCTCGATGTCCTTCAGTTTAATTCACTCATTGGAGTCTAGTCTTCTTATCTAGAGATCATAAACACCCTCTCCCAGCACTAATGAGTCTCCAGTAGTTCCCGGTCTAGGGCTGGCCCATCACCCATTTCTCTCACTTTACTCTGGGACCTTGTCTGACTGAGTTGGCATGGGTCCTGTGATCAATGCCAGCATTGGTGCAAGTTCACATGTGCAAGCATCCAGTGGCCTCAAAGCCTCTGTTCCCTGTGCTTGGACTAGACCTGGCTCTTAAAATTTTTCTGCCCCTTCTTCAATTGTCCCTGAGGTGTGGGTGAGTGAAGGCTAATACAGGAGTCTCATCCAGGGACAGACTCTGCAGTAATTTATTCTTTAAAACTTGGCCAGTTGTGGCCTTGTATGTTTATGTCACTCTGTTATGTAAGGAAGCTTCAATAGTGAGAATCGAGGGATGTACTAGTTTTCTCTCTACACCTCCGGTATGTTCCATGAGCATTAGGTGTAGAGGTTCAACTGTAGACGTGTCATCTAGGACTGGACATCTCTCAGAGATATATTCTTTATGTCTGATCAATGGTAGAATTATGCAGTGGTTGCCATTTATTTCAAAAAGATATTTCCTTGATGAGTAATGTACCATATGCCTGTCTGTAATTATAAGGAATAATATTTAGCATATGGTAAGGAATTTTACTTGTCTAGAGATATGACAGCAATAGGTTTTCCCTAGAACCTATGTCCTCTCTAGACATCTGTATTTGGCTGAGTTTACAGCGCCATCATGGGTTCCCTCTTTGAGAGGGCACTAAGTCCAATCTGATAGCTGTTGATTATTACCCCCAGATAACACAGCCACTACTGCACCAATAGAGGTAGTTTGCTGTTATAGTTATTAGGCTTTAGAGCTGGGTTGGACTATTGATTGACTTTCTCCCTTAGCAGTTTGCATATTGTCATCTGGCACTGTGAGAGATGAACTTCATATAGGTATCTTCCAGGTCAGTTCCTGCTCTATTGATCCATGTCCTGTATCTGATGTACGTCCTGTCTTCAGAAGTAGGGTCTTATCTTCTAGTTCTGAGGGATAACCCAGAGCTTTGGCAATAGTTTGTGATATTTGGGGAGTTTCTTGGAACCCTCTCGCCAACTATTCAAAGGGATGTCTCCTCTGTCTGGCACTGTGTTCCTTGCTATATAACCCCCCAGTTATACGTATGCAGTCATGGTTGGGCACTGTATGTGCATTTTGCATGAGATTTCTGAGGTAGTCCATTTCCTTCTGGGTTCCCTAGCCCTCCAAGATCCACTCGACTCTACTTTTTTGCCTCTCATCTGACCTCCCTCCTCCATCCCCAGTCCCAGAGTCCCATTCTCCCCACCCTCCCCCTGGAAGCCAAACATTGGCTTCCCACCATCCCCAACTTCCTGAACCCCACCCCCCACACACTGTGGCACCAACATGTCCCTCTCTCCTCCCTTCCTAACGAAACACTCCCAACATTTCCCACCTCCCCCCTGGTAAGATCTGTTCCCTACTATCCCCTTCTTTCAGGTCATTTCTTTTTATTTAACTCTGTGTTTCCTTTCCATGTTCCTGACTCTTGGTGTTACATCAGGATATATACTCACAAATAAGGAACTGGTGTTATAATTCACAAATGAGGACTGACCTGGGACATCAAATGCCTGCCAGGGGATTATAAACTTAACTTATTGTCCTTCTGAGGGAAAAAGAGGAGCCAGGGATCCAGTGACCCAGCTCAACCAGGCAGGGGGTCTTGATTGTATAAGAGGGAGGGGCTAAAGGAATATAAACAGAGAAGACCAGGGTCCCGGTCTCTCCCACCCTTGCCATCTTCTGCTGAGGTCACTGTGGTCCAGGGATGAACACGAGGAGAGGAGGCTCTCTGCCTTTCCTCTAACACCCACACCCATTCTCTCTGTAAGACAGCCTAGATAAACTCACTAGAATCTTCTGAACTATGGTTTTGGGAAAGTCTTTTCTCATTTTGACTTTGAGACCACGGGTGTCAGAGGCAGGGTGCAGAGTGTGCATTTGTCTCCTAAAGGGAATTTTGACCCAATAAAAAGATAGCCTACAGATATAAACAGAGAATTCTCAAATGAAGAAATAAAAATGGCTAGAAACATCTTAAAATTGCTCAACATCCTTAATTATTTGAGAAATGTAGATAAAAATCACATTAACATCCTATCTTACTCCAATCAGACTGGCTAAAGACAAGAGACAAAAGGACATCAGAGGCTGGTGAGGGTGTGAAGAAAGGGGAACACTCATTCACTGCTTGTTGGAATGCAGACTAGTGCAGCCACTATGAAAGGCAGCATGGGAAACTGCCAAAAAATAAAAATGAAATTACCATATGACCCAGTTATACCACTCTATACAATATATGTAAAGAACTCATCATACTGTAAACATACCTGTACATCCATGCTTATTGCTGCTCCCTTCAAAATAGTGGAGAAATGGAAACAAACTGTCCCACAACTGATGAGTGGATAATGAAAATGTAGTATATCTACACAATGGAGTACTCTTATAGGGACAGATGAAATTATGAAACTCACGGGCAAATTGATGGAACTAGAGAATGTTACTCAGAGTAGAGTAACACAGAGGCAGAAAACCAGACAATGTATGTTCTCCCTCATTTGTGCAGTGTGGCACAAATCCCCTTACATGAGTATCTATCTTAATATAACACCAAGAGCCATTTACAGTTTTTGAGAGTTTTCCACATTGTGTTCTATAGTGGTTTCAGGAGTTTGAATTCCTGCCAGGAGTGACTAAGCATTCTCCTTTCTCCACAGCCTTTCCAACATTTGATGTTTTTCATTCTTTTGATCTTAGTAAGTCTGAGTGACATGAGATAAAATCTTAAAGTGGCTTTTATCTGCATTTCTCTAATTATTAAGGATGTTGAACACTTTTCTTAGCCATTTTATTTCTTGATTTGAGAATTCTCTGTTCAGGTCTATAGCCCATCTTTGTATTGATTTTTTGTTTTGTTTTGTTTTGTTTTGTTTTTGACATTTTTGAGACAGGATCTTCCTTTATTCCCAGCTGGCCTGTAGACCAGGCTGGCCTTGAAATCACAGAATCCATTTGCCGGTGTCTCCAGAGTGCTGGGATTAAAGACGTGTGCCACCATGTCTGGCTTGTATTGGGTTGTTTATTGTTTCTTTGTTTTCTGAGTTTGGGGGTTATTTATTGTTTCTTTGTTTTCTGAGTTTTTGTATATTCTGGATGTTAATTCTCTGTCAAATGCATAGCTGGTAAAGATTTTCCCCAACTCAGTGGGTTTCTTCTTCCCTTCTATTGTTATTTCTTTTGATGTAGAGAAGCTTTTTAGGTTAATGAGGTCCCACTTGCTGGTTGCTGACTTTAATGCCTGAGCAGCTGATGACTGATTTATAAAATCCTTTCCTATGTCTATATCTTGGAGGGTACTGCCTATGTTTTCTTCTATCAGTTTCAGAATTTTAGATTCCATATTGAGATCTTTGATCCATTTGGAGTTGACTTTTGGGGAGGGCAAAAGATAAGGGTTCAATTTCATTCTTCTACAGGTGGAGAACCAGTTTTGTCAGCACAATTTGTTGAAAATGTTCTTTTCCCCATTGTGTATTCTTGGCACCTTTATCAAATATCAGGTGGCTGAAATTTCATGTACTCATGTTTGGATGTTCTACTGTGTTCCATTGCTCCACGTGTCTATGTTTTTGCCAGTCCCTAATCTTTCTCAAAGGATTTTAGTGGTTCTTATCCCTGCTCAATACAACTCCTCTCCCTTGTTTTCCCATTTTCCAACCCATTTAAGCCACTCTGTAGTATATTCCCCTCCATACCACCTGTGTCCACCCCTTTTCCCTTGATTTTTCCCTAAACATGTCCATTTAATTGTTTCCTCAAATCTCCTAGTTCTTCAGTTTAAACACAGATGTCTAAAGATTCAAAGCTAGCATTCACATATGACAGAGGCTTGTCATTTGGGGTCTAGGTTACCTCATTTAGAATGATTAATGCTTGCTCTATCTATTTACCAGTGAATTTAATTTAATTTTTCTTTTTTTATAATTTTATTTTTCTTTAAAGCTTACCCATACTCCATTGTGTGTGTATATACCACAGGTGGTTTCTCTTTACTGTCCACCATGAATAGGGCAGCAATGATCATAGAGTAAGATATAAAATTCTTTGGAAATATGCTAAGAAGAAGTATGGCTGGATCATGTGGTCGACCTAGTTGTAGCTTTTTGAAGAAGCTCCACTTTGATTTCCATGATGACTATATTATATTGCATTCCAACAGTGGATAACTGTTTGCCTTTCCAAATCTCAATATCATCATTTGTTGTCATTTGCTGTTTTCAATTTAGCTATTATGACAATGATAAGATGAGATCTCAAAGTGCTTTTAATTTGCATTCCCCTGAGGACTACAGATGGTGAACATTTTCATAAATAATTTTCAGATATTTGTATTTCTTTTTTACTTTTATTTTTAGTGATGTTTTATGTATTTCAGACATAATTTTTCAATTCAGTTTAAGCATATTCCCTTTTCCCTTCCCCTATCCCACCCCAGATCATGCATTCTGCCATAATTGTCCCTTATCTTTCTCCCAGTCTTTTTTTATGCTTAGGAATTCACATTGTCCTCCAATAATTTTATATTACTCTAAAATATGGATACATACTCTCCACCCATATACAGTAATTACAGAGTCTGAAAATAAGTGGTGGGTGGATTCTAGAACCTGTTGAGAGATTTATACTATAAAAACATAGTTGCTTTGAGATAAACAGAAATATAACAGTAATGTTGTTCAGCTTGCCTTTCATCTGGGGGATTTGGTGTTAGCATCCACAAATGAGGGATACCATTCGCTGCTTATTTTTCTGGGACTGTGTTTCTTCACTTAGCATAATGGCTTTGAGCTCTATCCATTTACCTGCAAAATTCATAATGTCATCTTTCTTTACTGCTGAATACTACACACATTTGGGTTGGTTCCAGCTCTTCACTGTTGTGAAGAGAGCTGCAATAAAGATGGATGTGCATGTATCTTTGTGATAGGATGAGTCTTTTGGCTACTGTTCTAGTTTGTCTTCCATTCCTGTGACAAAACACTCTGACCAACACCAACTTGGGGAGTAAAGGGTTTATTCAGCTTACATCTCCTGGGTCACATTTCATCACTTAGGGAGTCCAAGGCAGGAACCTGGAGGCAGGAGCTGAAGCACAGGCCATGGAGGAATGCTGTTTACTGGCTTGCTCTCCTGGTCCATGCCCAGCCTGCCCTCTTATACAGTACACAACAACCTGCCCAGGGTGGCACCACCCATAGTGGACTGGGCCCTCCCACATTGCTCGACAATCAAGACAATACTCCACAGATGTGGCCACAGGCCAATCCAATGGAGCCAATTCCCCAATTGAGGCTCCCTCAACCCAGGTGTGTCAAGTTGACACTAAAGCTATCCAGCACAATTGACCCCTTGTCAACTTGACACACAAAACACATCACTATTAAACCACCACCTTTCCAGTTCTTATCCCCAAAGTATGATGTTAACATTAATCACAACCTAAGACAGTACAACCTTAAAAGCCCCACAGTCCTTAAAATGTCCAAATACTTAAAAGTTCAGTCNGAGAAAGGAGAGTGGGGGAGAGCAAGAGTGGTACCTCACCATGAAATGTGGCAGCTGGTTTGTCTGGAGAAATACTCAGCTGACAAGTCCTCCCAGCATTTCTTTTTGGGGTGAGAAAACGGCGAGCACTCTGCAGATCAAAACAGAATGCTAGTGCTCTGCTGATAAAAAAAATCAAGCCCCGACTGAGTCTCACGGCACCAATAATACTAAGTATAAAAAAGCACAAAACCGGGGCTGGAGAGATGGCCTAGCGGTTAAGAGCGCCTGGGGCTGCTCTTGCCGAGGCGACCCGGGTTCAATCCCCAGCACCCACATGGGCGGCCGAGAGCCGTCTGACACCCAATTACAGGAGAACTCCCAGTTCCAGGGTAATCTGGGAGGGTACCCTCTTCTGACCTTCCGCGGCAATTGCACGACACGGGTGCACAACCTTCATGCCGGCAGTACATTCCTACACTACAGAAATAAATAAATTAATAAAAAAAAAAAAAGTCTCTGCTCTACAGATTTTATGTAAAGGAAATGTGGGCAACAGCGAATTATTTCTCCATTTAATTCAGATGCAATACCATTTTTATCAGATTCTGTTTAAGACAATGGTTAATATACATATGTTTACTTGTTACTCAGGATTATCACTTATAGCCTAAAAATGCAAAAAAAAACTGAGAGAAAGAGCAGGACAGTTATGGCATATGCCTGAACTGGGATGGGGTGGGGGTGGGGGGGGTGGGGGGGGAGGGAAGGGAAAATAAGCCTGAACTGAAGTGGAAAAATGTATGAAAGGCACCCCCACAAGCATCAGAAAAACTAATTTTAAAAAAAAAAATAAAAAATAAATTCTGAAAAAAAAAAAAAAAGCAACAAAACCAATAAAAGGCATATGAGGCTTAAATCATTCCGGGAACATGATTTACTTCCAGTTAACTGCCAGAGAGGGCCGCCTGCAGACACGTAGTGGGGGGACCTGACAGAATGGCAGGGGGTCGGGGGATGTGACAGAGAGCGCGAGAGAGCGAGAGAGCGAGAGAGAGAGAGAGAGAGAGAGAGAGAGAGAGAGGCAAGAGGGAAGAGATAGGCACAGAGCCAGTTATGGTGGCTGGGTCCACCCTTTATTACCCACGGGGTGGGGCCTCAGGTAAGTGGAAAGGGGTCAGAGGATGGAGCCTTTCTGGAGGAAGTGGTGCACTTGTGTGCCCCTTAGGATTTGGGGAAGTCTGGACCTCACAGAATTCTCTATCATCTATCTATCTATCATCTTAGCATCATCTATCATTTATCTATAATCTTTATTCTTTCTATTATCTTATCTATCTTCTATCCTCTATCTGTCTACCTATCTATTATCTATCTACCTACCTGAAATAAGGTGGCGAGATATTTTTTGTTTAAGATGTACTGTAGCAAGTATATAAAAATCTGAAAAAAAGAGAGGAGGAGACAAAAAAAATACAGAATGCCTTCCATGCCATCCTGTGAGACTATTACTTGCTATGATTGTATAATGATGATGACAAACACAGAAATTCACAGCTGAGCAAGTGTATAGAGGTCCTAGACTGATGCTTGATAAGCTGCCTTTTTATTTTTTTACAGATTTACCATTCATGTCTCTTCGTTTCTGATCCAGAGAGAAGGCAGTTAGTACATAATTCAGAGAGAAGCAGTTAATACATAATCCAGAGAGAAGGCAGTTAGTGCATAATGAAAGCACATTGGAAGAAAACAAACACTTCATTCAAAGTCTCTACTTTGTAAATACTTCATTCCATGCATTGTTTTTCAAGACAGAATGCTTGAAAGAAGTTAAGCAAATGCACCTTTATTTTTTTATTAATTTTTTTTAATTATTTTTTTTTTTTTTTTTTTTTTTTTTTTTTTTTTTTTTTTTTTTTTTTTTTTTTTTTAAAAAATATATTTTAAAAGAGATTTCTAGAATCTACATGTTTCTTACTGACAAGGAAATGGTTAGGGTTTAGCTGAGTAGTTAAATGTGAAATTATATACACACACACACACACACCACAAACATATATCTATATATATTATATATATCCTATATATATATATTATGCTGTGACTCTCCTTGATATTCACTTACTCCAATTTTTCTACTTTTCTCCTCGCTATTGGAGAATACAAACTGAAAAAGTTTCCTAAATGGGACGTAATCACTGTTATTTTTTAATATTTTGAGATAAGGTCTATGTAGCTCCTGTTGGCCCGGAACTCACTCTATAAACCAAGATGGCATTGAACTCACAAACACATCTGCCTGCCTTTGCCTACCAAATGCTGGAATTAAAGATGTGTGCCACCTTGCCTGCCTTATCACTGACTATTTTCACATTCCAAGCATTGTCCTCAGCATATGCCACTAAAAAAAAAACTTGGGTACACAGTTCCTTTATTTCTATATGAAATGTGAGACAACAAAGATCTATATATCTAGGGCAATTTTTTTGCCCCAAACGAAGAGAGAGGGAGCGAGAGAGACAGAGGAGAGCGCGAGAGAGAGAGAGAGGAGAGAGAGCACATAGCCAATTGCCTGGCCTGCGTTCCAATTGTCTCCTGATCTGATACAAGATGTCAGATGTTCTTGGCACAAAAGAGAAGTCAGCTAACTTGATCTGATTATTTCCTTTGTACTGCTGGTAATAGGTCTTCCCTCTTTGAAAGCCTGAGAGAATGCACTTCTAAAATTCTTCTATCAGAATTCCCTCAGTTTAGCATTGGGTATGTTCAGTAAAACTATAGACTTTAGATTTATAAGCCTTGACCAAAATATCTCATAAACTGGGCATAAAGGTAAGAGGTTCCATATAAGAATTGTGTCCTGGTGTGAGGATAAAACCCTTTCTGTTTGGTCATGCGCCTCTTCCCCTGACTGTAAAACAATTCTGCCCCCTCTTCCACAATTGTTTCTGTGAGCTGGGTTTTTGAAGTTTCATACAGGCTGTCCTGCCTTCCAAGGGACTGATGCTCTGCAGTACACTTGTTCTCCTTGCTTTGGCCATTCATGTCCTTATGTGTTCATGGCTCTCTGTTGCAAAAGGGAGCTTCATTGATGAGAGTTAAGAAGATGCATTAGTATTTTCTACCCCCTATTTCAACTATGTACCATGAGCCTTGGATGTAAAGGTTAAATTGTAAAAGTGCCATTTAGACTTTAACACAATTAAGGGGATTCATGGAATTCAGTATGTGTGTGGCTGTGGCAGGGTGTCACTGGGAAAGGAGTTTAAAGATGATTACATGTTCTGTATGAAAGGACACAAAAATTTCAATAAAACATTTTAAAAAAACAGTTTGAACTACCATACTCCCCCATTGGACGATTAGAATATTGATAGTTGCTTTGCATTTTTATGCTGAATATTTAATTATAATTAAATTATTACAATTACACCTATATTTCTTGTAATGGTCTATCTCTTCAAAAATAAAATTCTTGTCTCAGGAGAGGAAAGAGCCAGGGAAAGCAACCTTGAAATCTCAGACACCTCACTGGTAGAATTAGGTTTTTTATTATTCCTTGGAATTTATTAGAAAAGCCTGATCATGGGTCAGATCTGGTAGTTGAGAGTGGCAACTGGAACTTAGATGGTTAAAATGAGATACTATTTTCTAAAGATAATTTAGTCTCCACCTGTATCTGGTTTCGGTTGAAAGTTTTTCAGGGATCATTAAAAACATACTTATACTACAATCCACCAGAAAGCACCCTCTACTAAGAAGATCCACATTCTTTGTCTATTTTCATAAAGATATTGCTTATATTTTACAACACTGATAACAACAGAAATCAGTGCTTCAGGTGAAGATAGTCTAATATAAATGGAATTTACATACAATGAAAAAATACCACCAATGCAACTTAAAAGTAAATTCATATTTAATAAAACCCATGTTTCACAGAGATTTGCAAAATTATTCTTAGCAGAATTCCCCCAATTATTATTTTTTGAAAATTTTATATTTACAGACAACCTTATGTATGAACCAGTCAAGTGATCACAATAACAATGAAAGAAATTTCTGCAAATCACAAAGTGAGATTTGTGATCACTTTTATCAATTGTTGTAATTTGAATTTTGAAATCTTATCTATTCAGAAGTTTATCTGTACCCAGATGGCTTAAATACCATATCCAAATTCAAAACATTTAATTATGCATATGAACGATTATTTTCTCATTTTAAAAAAACCACCTTAATTGCTATTTACCCTATTACTACATTATAAACTGACCGCATACCAACAAACCCATAACTTTAACCATATAGGAATTGAAATAAAGAAACAGTGAGATCAGTTTTGAAAGGTACAGGGGAATAGACTGTAATAGAAACTTTGTCCTTGCTTTTGTTAAATTTATGAACTCTTTTACCTAGAGGACTTTCCACATGTTTTCTTTTATTACTTCAAGAGAAATAACCAAAAATTGTAAGTGATGAATTACTTTATTCCCAGGGCAAGAAGAAAGACCCATGAAACAACAAAAGCCTTTTTCATAGCTAAAAACAATTTTTACTCTAGTCTATCTCTAAATATATGTGGATTTGTGTAAAATGATTAGTTCAATTGTATGCTACCTTAAAAACACTATATTTCATTTTAGACTTCATTTTCTGCAATAAAGTATAAATGACAACAAAATTTGAATATTAGAATATAATAAATTCTATTAGAATAACAGAAATGTACATTACATGAGCCTGAGAAGGACGCAACCATCAAATCCAGTTAAAATGTAGTAAAAACCCTGCCTCTACCTTTGAACTGGAAACCCTACTTTAGCCTAGTGTTTGTGACTTTGGGGATTATACCTGTGCTGAGATATGGATTACCTCAAAGGCATTTCCTTTCCCTGGGTGGGATATTGTTAATATTACCATAGACTATTGCCTCAGCATTTACTTTCACAGACTGGGAAACAACCAATTCATGACATCAAGGAAGGTTGTTGGTATATAAGAGATAATTTTTAGTGTTGAATATTTTATAACTGAATAAAATGCAAGTAATCTATAATAGGTTCTAAAGGGAATATCAGTCACTGACAAAGTGACCAAATACAAAGATAATCAGAAAAGTACAAATCGAGGAAGGACAGAACCATCCAGCCACAGATGATGAAGAGATTTACTGAGACAGATATACCCATGTAAATTCTTTTCAACCCTCTTCACCACTAGTTCCCTCTGTCACTAGGCAAAAGTCAAAATTTGTATTCCCATATGTAAAACCTTATAGGATTTGGCCCATGATATCCTGCTACCAATGTTCTTAATCCTTTTCCCTGTCTTCACCGTTTTCCAGCCACAGTGTGGCCACACGTTTACCAAATGAACATAGGAAAGTTGTTTTGAAGTAGATGTGGTTGCCTCATACCTGGAACACTATTCTATTTATATAAAATCCACACACCTGTCTATGAATATCAGAACTTCAAAAATAAAAAGCATCTCTGTGTTTTGCATACAGCAATACGATACCATCTATATATAACCTGAGATGTTTACCAAGCAGATGCAACAGTACCAATGGGTATGTTAATCTTCTCTGATACAAAGTCTGACTCTCTTATCTCTGTTATATTTAATGTTCTTAAATTCAGTCAGTTCCAGCGTAGTAGTCCATGAACTGAAAACTCAATAGTTGAGGTTACCATTCCCAATAAGCAAACAACAACAAAAAGTATTAAAGGAACAAACGAAAAAAGAGAAGGAAACTCTTGATGTTAGAAGCTGAAAAGTATAGAAATTACTATGCACAGCTTCTGTGGTCTTCACTTCATCACCTCATGAAGAGTCAGCAGTGGATGTTTTATACTTCTTATTCACCCATATCCACTACATGTCTAAGTTTAGTTTATCATTTTTTTTTCCATTTCCAAGATTAAAATGATTTTAAAAAAGTGCACCACACTGTATAGAAATCAACATTCTCTCCCATAATTCTGTGCATTGGGACTATAGAAATGTCACTGTCCCTGCCCCATATCTTCAAATTAACATTCTCAGGTCACAACAGTAAGTCTTCCCAGAGGGGACCTTCCGGAAAAACAAGCTATTTCCTCGGCTCATATTTCCCGCTTTTTGTAGCAGGCACCAGCAATCTATCCAAGAAGTATATATTGGGGAGTAAGGAGGCGACCCACCAGCAAGCCCACAGTTGTTGACAGCCATAAGATTAGATACAAGCACAAAGGGGTATGTCAACATACTGGCAAAAAATCCTGTGACAGCTTGGGAGTAACTTTTCATTTCATTCATAGTGGAGACCCCACTGTCCAAGGCATAGGTATTGATGAGGTAAGCCAGTGAGTTACAGAGCCACAAGGAAATGATGTCACCTAAGAGGCGAGGAATTAGACCCGCAAAAAATCCTACGACACCTTCTTCACGATAGATGGTTAATATGGAGTCATAAAGTCCACAGTACTTAGATTCTCTGCCAATGAATTGTACCATAGATCTCAGAGTGATCACGTGGAAGGGATGTGTGATGAGGGTATCAGCAGAACGAGCAATCATCTCTCGAGTTGTCTCTTTGATAACTTGGTCAAAGGAAGAAGAACATTCCTTATCATTTTTTAGAGCTTCGTGCATTTCATAGTTCAAAATTTCCAATGAAAGCCCAGACCCATTCCCTGTTCCTTGCCCCCCACCAGAGCTCATGCATTCGCCCACATGTTTTCATCTTTTTCTCAGGCACTTTTAAATTTTTGCTGAAGGAAGTTTTACTGTTTTGAGCAGACGTTCTAGGTTCCGTCAGTTCTTTGAACCCCGTCTCTTGTTTGTTCCTTCCAATCTGCATTCACTCCAAAATATTGCACTATTGCATGCCACTAGATTCTTTTAGCCTCTTTCAGCTTATGATTTTTTTCTTCGTTTTTTTCTTTTTTTTTTTTTGTTTTTTTAATTAGGCTGAACGAGTATGTTTAATGGCTCCTCCTTGGCATGCCCAAACAACCATCAATCTGCCCTTGTGCTCCCACTGGGGTCTTCCCTTCCCATGATCACCCAAATGTGTCAGTAAGCACACATTCTGTCTCAATCCTCCTGTACTGGTCTCTGTGATTCAACCTGGGTAGTCCAAAACAATGGCAATTTATACTTTGAAGAGGCTGAAAACCCAGAAGTAGCTCAGTTACACGCTGGATGTCTAGGCAGTCCCCATCTGGCACTGACGGTTTGGAGGGTTCTTCTTGCACAGAGGCCCATGAGTCTTCAGTCCATACTGAAAGATTGAAAAGCTGTGTCTCATGCCTTTGCGGATTGCCAAAAGAGGTGGCAGCCTCTGGGTAGCTGTTCCTGCCGTACGACAGGTCGTTTCCTATCTTTATTTATTTTTATTTTCTTTATTTATTTAATTTATTTTTTTTTAAAAAAAAAAACAGGGTCTCCTTATAGCCCCAGCTGGCCGCGAACTCTGTAGACCAGGCTGGTTTGAACTCACAGAATCTCCGCCTGCCTCTGCCTCCCAAGTGGCCTAGGCATTAATAGATGTTTGCACCACCCGCGGGCCTTTAAAAGCCGGTTTCTTAGCTCACCATGTGGTTTTTGGGAATCAAACCCAGGTCCTCTTGTAAGAGCATCCAGTATCTTAACAGATGAGCCATTTCTCCAGGACCCCATCCTTATCTTAATTAGGACATCTCATTGCTTTTAACTCTTCGTTTTTTTTTAATTTATAATTGGACCTTCATCCTTCATTTACCAGGCGAATCTGTTACCTCTGTGTTTTGCATGGTTCCGTTCTTGCAGTAGTTTCTCCTAGGCTTTCACAGTAGATTCATTTGCCCCTGTGCATTCAAGTTTGCACTTAGAACAAGAATCACTTACCTTATCTAAAAGAACACCCTTCATTTTTTCTCGTACATTATGATGAAGAGTCGGGAATAACCAGCCTGAAGTCTTAGCTTTTAATTGAATTAAACCATTGTTGTGGGTTCAAAGTGAGATGAGTAAGTCAGAACCCAAGTTTATCACAAGTAGAACAAAACAGAGGAGCTTTGAATTGATTATGTTATAAATCTGTGAGGTGACCTACCTATTTATGTAGTCTTTGCTCCACAGGCTCCTGTGTTGAGTTCAAGAGAAAGGTATCCCGACCTTAGTCATTATTCAACCCCTATATTTATATTTAAGTTCTAATAAAAACAATGGTTTGAATTGGTATTTTTTCACAACCAAGTTTGTAAATCAGCCTTCAGTTGATGATTTCTCCAGGTTTATGTTACTACAGCCAATTTTCTATCATGTTGTATATGATAAATCCAGTGATATCCCTAGGATATAAGTGTATGAGTTCTTAATTTGGAAGACATATGTGGAACACCCCTATAATGAACAGAGATCCTGGTTTTTGTTTTGCTTGAGCTTATGTGGGATCTTGTGCATGCTCTTAAGCATTGCTGTGAGGTCCTATAAATAACTGTCCAGCTGTCTGGACAATTCTGTTTCCCAGCATAGATATGGGGAAGTGTGTAAGGCTCACCAATCCTACCTGACAAAGTATTGGGAATCAATGGCTTCTGGGACTGGGAGGAGGTCAGGCTGCTTGGAGGGCCCGCAGTCTTGACAGCATTGACAGGCTCTTGTGGATGAACCCAAACTAAAAGTCATTTGGGGACAGAAATTTGACTTTACAGGTCTTAATATACATTATATTGCACATTCATATATGCATGTATGAAATTAGATAGGGAGTAGTAAAAGGGGTATAGATATGGAAAATCTAAATATTATCGAAATATATTGTATGGAATTCAATAACAATAAACTACTAAGTCTAGGGACAATGGTGTTATTTTATGGAAACATTACATTCTAGAAAAGACAAATCTGTATGCAGAACACATATTTCATTCAAAGTTTATAATTTTCACCCACTAGGATACAGGTAGCTCATTGTGACTATTCTGCAACCAAATCCCTAGTTCTCCTGCCAAAATAATGCTCTGACAAGCTTCACACAGCCCTGATTTTTGGAAAAGTCCACATGTGGAATTCGCCATTGCAGCTGTATAACTTTTCAGAAAGTAAAAGTCATGGCTGTGAATTTCCGGCATAAGTTCCATGCCTGACACTTGGCACTCAAGGCAACATACAGCATGTCTTGTTTAGTAGGAGCATGTAGATTTACATTTGTTTTCCTTTTCAATTATTTATTACTTTATTTCTGTGTATGTTTGTATCTTATTGCAAATTAATTAGCTCCCTCCAAAATAACTATTTTTTAATGTTCACATAGCATTATATTTTCATTTTTTACTGTCTATGTTTTTATATCATTTAATGTCCATATTTTGTAAATAGTATGTAATATGGTTGAATTGTCTTAGTGGGTTTTTTTTCATATTTTGTTTTCATGTGTATGAGTGATTGTCTGAATGTGTGTAAGAGCACCTGTGCTGTGCAATGCCCACAGGGGTCAGAAAGAGGGCACAGATTCCCCTGGAACATGAGTTAGGATGTTTTTTGGCTGTCACGTCAATACTGGGACTCAAACCTGAGTCCTTACAAGAGCAGCCCGTGTTGTGAACCCACGAGTCATCTATAGCCTCAGCTCTCAGCTTTCATTGTTGAAAACGTGTGATTCTTGAAATGTGGCAAGGTGCCGAATTTAGGATGACCTAGTATAGACGGTAGGCCGGGTATAGGGAGGATAGGGAAATTCAGAGCCAGGCATTAGAAATTTATCATATTATTATACATATATGCATCTACTTAAAGTTTAAAATTTGTCCCACAATGAGATTTTTATTTAACTTTATATATCTTATATATATATATATATCTATATTATATATGGGGTGTCTGGGTGGCCATAGGGTGGGGTGGGGAGGTCAGAGGGACAACCTGTTCGAAGTAATTTCTTGGCGTCTACCATATGGTCTCGGAAATGAATGCAGGTTTTTAGTGTCAGGTCAGGCTGTTTTGGCAGGCCACATGCCTTTACCAGCTGAACCAAATTGGTGGCCCTACCTCTCCTTTGTAATAACATTGCCTCATCTGTTGTAATTTTTACAGTTGCTTTATATGTTTTTCTGTCAGCCATTATTTAGAAAGTTAAATGCTTTTGTTGCAAACTGAATAGAAACTTATTCTTTTGTGCTCTGCTTATATTGTTTGGTTTCTTTCATGGAAAAAAAAAACCCCTACACTCGCAATAATGACCTTACTATCTGTATTTTAATTACATTTTGTCGGTACTCTAAAATTATAGTTATGCTTTTCAAATGTTTTTTTTTCCCTTCTATTAATGTGTCATTGAGCAAAGCCAGTAAATACAACATGGTATCAGCACAAATACTGTTTGTCTCCGTTTTTCAAGGGACTTAGATGTGAGCCATCGATATATTCACCCTATGTAGGGGGACCAATGGCAGAAACAACCAAAGCAAAACAAAGAAAAAAAGATTCTTGCCCATGTCTAGATCAGTTAATCAATGAGTTTGCTGGAATTCTTATGAGAGAATACATGAGAATGTATTTACAGGAATATGGATGAATCAGGCAGCAGTAGCACCAAAGTGCCAACCCACAATGGGAGAGAATTCACAAAAGCTGGCCATACCAGGATCCTGGGGAAGGGGCTTGGTCAGTTTGTGTAATTCAGTGACAAGTTCCACAGTTGGCCCAAGTCTTAAACGCCATCCGCCTCCCTCCTGTGATGATGAAATATTTCAATTCAGAAGAAGAACGTAGGTTACGGTAGCTAGAACCATTTTTTATAGAAATTAGGAACTTAGGTGTGGTTACCCCACATTATGATCTTACTCCTTATCTTGATTTCCCCTATTCTTTAATGACGGGGAGACTATTTAGTAGTTTGCCTAGTTATCTTCTCTAAGATTGTTCTCCCTGGGATTTAAATTTTAATAAAATGGAACATATGGATATGATAATATCTTGATACATTTATAATTTTCACCAGCTAGCTAGCCTAAAATGATTAGTTCTCACCAAGCATTTATCGGCGACTTTTTCTTGGTTTCTGGACCGTTGAATGCTGGAATCTGGCAATAGCTTGCTTTACTGTTGTCAGGTGTAGGTCAGTCTTGAAAGCAAAGATTGTGATTAATTGCTGCTCTGCGACATGCCTGGCAACTGCACACTACTTCCCTTGTTGCACTTCACTTCATCTCTAACTCCCATCTCCGCTACCCATGCCTTCTTTATTTAATCTATCATTGTCGCCCTTTTCTTCTCCCCCCCCCCATTCCCTACATTTATGTTCTCTTTCTAGGATCTTATCAACCACCTATTTATTTTGGGGGGGCGGGTCTTCGGGACAGGCCGGTCGTCCTGTTGTAGTCCCAGCTGTCCCTGGACTCACTCTGTAGACAAGGGCGGCCTTGAATTCACAGAGAGCCTCTGCCTCTGCCTGAAGGTTACTAGGATTAAAGGTGCTGGGGGCACTGTGCCAAACCCCACATGTATGCACGTTTGACGGTTAGACTTCACCATGGTTTTTCTTGTCTCACTATAGCTTGATTTTCTATATTACGAAAATTTCTTTCCAAATATTTCCTTGGGTCACTAATACATGTTCTGCTTGTAATTATATGTTTAATGTTTGGCTTAGCAAATTATGTTTTACCTGTCAAAAATCTAAATGTGGAGGCTGATGAGACAGTTGCAGATAAATCAGGTTTGGTTCCAAGCAAGTACATGGTTTTTCAGTTCCCAGCACCATCTATGACTCCAGTTCCGGAAGATCTGTGGCCTTTTCTGGCATCTGTGGGCATTGTATGCATGTAGTCTCCTTAAAATATGCAGGCAAAACACTTATACCATGTAAAATAAAAACTAAAAAAAATAACAATTCAAAAAAATCTTCTCTGTGCCGCATGATGATCAGTCTCTACAATGCCTGCAGGTAATTTTCTGTTCTAAGGTAAATTTGAGGTACGTTTTATTTATTTACTTTATTTATTATTTATATATCTAATATTTTATTGCTTTTGTGTATTCATACATCATTTTTAGTTCAGTTTAGACATATTCCCCTTTCCCTTCCCCCCACCCCCACCCCAAAAGTTCCTTAATCTTTTGCCATACATGTCTATAACATTTTCTCCGTCTTTTTAAGGTTCCTCCTGCAAAGATTTATTGTTTGGGACAGAATTTAACTATATCAGTTCATTCTTTGACCCAAACCTTATGTTTTTTTGTTCCCTCCCATTTGCATTATTCCAAAATATGCCTATATAAAACATCATATATGTACCAGAATTATGTCCTCCAGGAATAAATAGTATGTTATTGTCTAATACGATATACATCTATGCGTTCACATTTTCCCTTTAATTTTAATTACTCTCACATATGAATACCTAACTTCCACCCATATCCATTAATTACCATCTCTTGAAAGAAGTTTCTTGGTCAGTTAATTCTAGAGGGTGTTAAGAGATCACATGATATAATATCACAGTTGCTTTCAGACAGAAAAAAATACAACAGTAATGTTGCTCAGCTGCTTTCCATCGGGGGGATTTGGTACTATCCTCCACAAATGAGGGAAAACCATTTTGCCATTTGGTTTTTTTTTAGAAATGTGCTACTTCACTTAGCATAATGGGCTTCGAGTTCCATTCAATTTATCTGTCAACGTTCAAAGATGTGTCTGTTGTCTTTACTGCTACATAGAACTCCCATTGTGTAGATCATTGTTTTTACCAAGTTTTTTATCTACTTGTCAGTTGAGGGCATTTGGGGCCTTTGTTCCAAGCTCCTTGCTATTGTGAAACGAGCTGCAATAAACATAGCTGCTGCATTGGTATCTTTGTGGAAGGATGAGTCTGTGGGTATATACCAGGAGTGGTAAGAATGGATCAAATGGCAAGTTCATTCAAATTCAAGGGTTCTCTCATGCTTTCCAAAGGTGGCACATGTTTACACTTCCTACAGCAGTGATGAGCAGGTGATTCACCTTCCACAACTCTCCAGCATTGTTTTTTGTTTTCTTGATCTTAGCTCAGGTCATTATCTGGAGTGAGATGACTATTCTTGAGAGTGGTTTAATTTGCATTTCCTTAATTTTTAATGATGTTCTCTGAGGTGGGTAAATTTGAATTTGATTTTATTTATTTATTCACTCCATCTATATATATATATATTATATATATATATATATATAATATTATATATTATATATTGTAAAAAAGAAAAAAAAGTACACATGAAGAGATAAATAAAATGAAAGTTGAAGGATGAGAATATAGATTTAAGTAATGAAAATATATCTTTACATTACTAAATTACATAGCAATTTGATATCTGTTTTTTAATATACTTTATTTTTATTTTTTATTTATTTTCTGTTTGTAATGTTTCATGGTACTGTCTGCATTCAGTTGTGCACCCGTGTCGTGCAAACACAGCGTGAGGTTCAGAAGAGGGTTCGGATTCCCCTGGAACTGGAGTTCTCCTGAATTGGAGTTCCAGCCGTTTCTCAGCCGCATGTGGTTGCTTGGGGATTGAAACCCAGGTCCTCTGTAAGAGCCGTCTGTGCTCTTAACCACTCGGCCCATTCTCCAGCCCCCTATGTTTTAATATCCTTTAAAAAAGAGCTTTATTCTTCTCTGAAATCTTAGAACTGAGGACAATAAGGACATATACTTCAAGCTATCTCTATAGCAATACCAGCCAATGTGGTATTATTGTCTTTACTGACCAACTACACACTTTGACTTATATATAAGAATTTGGTGTTAGTATTCACAAATGAGGGATAACTTACCTTGTTTGTTTTTCTCTTGCTATGTACATAGCTTCTAGTTCTATCCATTTACCAGTACATTTCATGATGTCATTTTTACCACTGCATAGAGCTCCATTGTTTAAATGTACCACATTTTCATTATCCACTCATCAGTTGAGGGACACTTGGGTTACTTCCAGCTCTTCTTTATTGTGAAAAGAGCAGCAATAAACATGGTTGGGCACATATCTCTGCTCTAGGATGAATCCTTTGGGTATACACCTATGAGTGGTATTATTAGGTCAAATGATAGGTTAATTTTTAGTCTTTTATGAATTCTCCACAGTGCTTTCCACATTCGGAGTTGCCACAAGTCTTGCATTCCTCCCAGCAGTGACTAATGGTTCCTGTTTCCCACCACCCTCTCCAGAATTGGTATCATTTTTTTTTTTTTCTTGCTCATAGTAGTCTTACTTGGGTAAGATGAAAGCTTAAAGTAGTTTTAATTGGTATTTCCTTAATTATGAACAAATGGACACTTTTTAAGATCTTTCTTAGCCCCGTTTACTTCTTTTGAGAAGGTCTCTATTCAGCTCTTTAGCCCAACTTTTAATTGATCATTTGTTTGTTCTTGGCCCTTAGTTCTTTTTTTTTTTTTTTTTTTTTGTAAAATTTTTATTTATTTATTTTTTATTCGTATGAATGTTTTACTGTCTGCATGCAGTTTGTGCACCTGTGTCGTTGCAATTGCCGCGGAGTCAGAAGAGGGCGTGGATTCCCTGGAACTGGATGGAGTTCTCCTGGAATTGGAGTTACATACGTTCTCAGCCGCCATGTGGGTGTGGGATCGAACCTGGTCCTCTGTAAGAGCGTGGGCGCTCTTAACCCGCTAGCCTCTCTCAGCCCCCGGCCCTTAGTCTTTTGAGTAACTTATATAACCTGTATGTGAAAAACCTTTGTCGGATGTGTCACTAGTGAAGGTTTCCTCCCACTCTGTGGTTTTCTCTTCATTTTCTTTGTCTCTTTTGTTGTCCAAGACGTTTTTAGTTTATTGAGGTCCTACTTGTTGCTTGTTGACCTTATTTCTGCTTCAACTGCTGTCTATTTAGAAAGTCTTCTCCTAAACCTATATCTTGTCGTGTTCCTAACACTGTTTTCTTCTAACAATTTCACTTTCGGGTTTTACATTGACGTCTTTGGTCCATTTAGAGTTGAATTTTCTTACTAGGGGAAGGTAGGGTTTGTTTAATTTTTTTTTTTTTTTTTTTTTTTTTTGTCTTTTGAGGACCCCAGGGTCTCCCTGAAGTCCCAGCTGTCCTGGAAATCACTCTGTAGACAAGTATGATTCACTTTTCCCCAATACCATTTGCAGAAGATGCTGCCATTCCTCTATTGAGTGTTCTTGGCCCTTTGTCAAATATCAGGTGGCTGAAAATACATGCATTTAAATCTGGTCTTCAGTTTTGTCCATTGATCTATGGGTCCATTTTGTGCCAGTACCAAGTTGTTTTTGTGACTACAGCTCTGTAATAGAGTTTGAAATTTGCAACTCATTTGTCATACTTCCCTAGTATGTTTATTTTGAGTGTTATACTTATGCTTCTATCTGCCTAACTTGTGTCCTAAAGTCTTATTTTTCTTATTCTGTTGTTGATAATTAGGCCTTGTTATTAGAATCCCTTATCTTGATACAACTTATGAACCTTTTTTGGATTAATGAGCAGTTCTCTTACCTTCATCACCAGTAGCTGATCAAGAGTGCAATGTACTTATGCAATAGCAAAACTTTAAGGGACAATTTTTCCTCACAGATTGTTCTAACACTTGGTTAAGTTTAAGGGTACAGTATACTAGCCAATCTTAGGAAATTCCTTAATATTTTGGGTGCTGTGTTAAACCTCTACAATGGTACTTCAACTTCTTAGTATTTGTAAATGAATTGTTTGGTGGCTTTCAGACAACTCATTTTATAATAAAAATTACTCAGTCCCCTTCTTTCCTTCCCCCCCACCATCACCATCAGGAGTCATGCATTCTGGCCGATATGTAACTTTTCTTCCTTTTCTTTTTTTTTAAAGTTGTTTTCTATTTTTTATTATTTCTGTTGTGTAGAATGTACTGTCTGCATGTAAGGTCTGTGACCTGTTTTTTTTTTTTCAATTCGCTGCGGAGGTCAGAAGAGGGTCTCGTATCCCCTGGAACTGGAAGTTCTCCTTGAATTGGAGTTTCAGACGGGTCTCTGGCCGCCATGTGGGTGCTGGGGACGAACCTGGGTCCTCTGTAAGAGCGGTCGCGCTCGTAACCGCTAGGCCATCTCTTCCAACTTCTTCTTTTTCTCAGTCTTTTTTTAAAATTTCAATGCAGAATTTTATCTGTTTGGGGCAGAAACTTATTGTCTGAGAAGTTTCATACATGCATATAATATGCTGTGATGACATCCACCACTCATTCCCTTCCCTCTAATTACTCTTCTTTTCCCCGACCACTTCTCCTCCTGACTTCATGTGCTCTTTCCTTGTTTTAAACCCATTTAATGCTGCTTGAATGTAAATGGGTATTTATCTACCTACTGGTGCATTGTATCAGAAGCCACATTCCTGAGAAAATTGACTCTCCCTTCTCCAAAACGCCATCAATTGCCAATCAATACTTCTCAGGTAGTGATGGCACTTCATGAACCCCTTCGTTTCCATGCTAGGATTTCAGCTGGCTTTATTTTGTGTAGATCTGCTGCATGGTAGTCAGAGCCTCTGTGAGTTCCTATGTGTTATGTCCCTGTCCTTATCATGCTGGGATTTTAGCTGGCTTTATTTTGTGTAGATCTTCTGCATGTAGTCAGAGCCTCTGTGAGTTCCATGTGTTATATCCCTTTCCTCTATCATGCTGGGATTTTAGCTGGCTTTATTTTGTATAGATCTGCTGCATGTAGTCAGAGCCTCTTTGAGTTCCTATGTGTTATGTTCCTGCCCTTCCCGGCAGAAGTTTTGCTGCAGGCATCTACTGCCTCTGGTTTTTACAATTTTTCAACACCCTCCTCTGCAATGATCCTTGAACCCTGGAGGGAGGAATTGGATATGGATGTTTTATTTAGATATGAACACACATTCCATAGTGGTCCTCTTACTCTCCACATGTTGACCAAGTTTGTTTCTCTCTATTAATCACTGTCTACTGCAGAGAGGAACTTCTTTGATGGGGAATGTGATGCAGTGATATATGGGTAAGAGGACAAGAACTTAGGGGGTAGTTTACTGTTATCTTCATTTAGAAGAATAATAGTATTAAGTTTTCCCTGGGGGCCTACAACCTTGTCAGCCTTGGATTTCTGACCCAGTTTTCAGATCAAAGGCAGGATTCTGTCTTAGGGAGAGAGCTTTAAATCTAATCAGAAATGGCTGGATTACTCCCATACATTTGTGACACCATTGCTCCAGTGGGATATCTTGCCACACCAGTTGTTGTTGTAGCTTTCTGGGTTCATATCTGGGTGATACTGATGATAGTTTTCCTTCTATCCCCTGGTAATGTGTACACAATCTTTTAGCACTCTGAAAGCTAGCCAGTAGGATGAAGTTCTAAAGTCAAGACCAGACTCTACTACTGAATTCTTCGTGTCCTAAGATTCAAATATGTGGTGTCTTAATCAATAGTACTTTATCATTAAATTCAGGGTGATAACCAATAGCAATGGAAATAGCCCATTATTTTTGCAGTATCTATTGGACCCCAGTGACGAACAACTAAAAAGGAAGCAGCCAATACCTGGCATGGGACCTTTTATTTGATAGCCTATTAAATTTGGAGAGGCATTGTCCTCCTGTTAAAATGTAGCTCCATTTAAACACCTTCAAATATTTTATGTAAATTTTTATTTTCCAGTACTTTTAACATAAAAAATAAAATATTTTTTTGTACATTTTATACAATAGTCTTAGTCATATTTAGACCTCACCTACCGCATCCACAAGACCCCCCCCACAACAGAGCTCATGCATTGTACCATACATTTTACTCCTATCCAGTCAAGCATTTGTACCTCGATGTCCTTCAGTTTAATTCACTCATTGGAGTCTAGTCTTCTTATCTAGAGATCATAAACACCCTCTCCCAGCACTAATGAGTCTCCAGTAGTTCCCGGTCTAGGGCTGGCCCATCACCCATTTCTCTCACTTTACTCTGGGACCTTGTCTGACTGAGTTGGCATGGGTCCTTTGTCAATGCCAGCATTGGGCAAGTTCACATGTGCAAGCATCCCAGTGGCCTCAAAGCCTCTGTTCCCTGTGCTTGGACTAGACCTGGCTCTTAAAATTTTTCTGCCCCTTCTTCAATTGTCCCTGAGGTGTGGGTGAGTGAAGGCTAATAAGGAGTCTCATCCAGGGACAGACTCTGCAGTAATTTATTCTTTAAAACTTGGCCAGTTGTGTGCCTTGTATGTTTATCACTCTGTTATGTAAGGAAGCTTCAATAGTGAGAATCGAGGGATGTACTAGTTTTCTCTCTACACCTCCGGTATGTTCCATGAGCATTAGGTGTAGAGGTTCAACTGTAGATGTGTCATCTAGGACTGGAACTCTTCAGAGATATATTCTTTATGTCTGATCAATGGTGAATTATGCAGTGTTGCCATCTATTTCAAAAAGAATTTTCCTTGATGAGTAATGTACCATATGCCTGTCTGTAAATATAAGGAATATTATATTTAGCATATGGTAAGGAATTTTTTGTCTGAGATATGACACGCAATAGGTTTTCTCCTAGAACCTATGTCCTCTCTAGACATCTGTATTTGGCTGGTTTACAGCGCCATCATGGGTTCCCTCTTTGAGAGGGCACTAAGTCCAATCTGATAGCTGTTGATTATTACCCCCAGATAACACGCCACTACTGCACCAATAGAGGTAGTTTGCTTGTCTTATAGTTATTAGGCTTTAGAAGCTGGGTTGGACATTGATTGATTTCTCCCTAGCAGTTTGCAATATTGTCATCTGGCATGTGAGAGATGAACTTCAATAGTATCTTCAGGTCATTCCTGCTCTATTGCATCCAGTCCTGTGTCTGATGTACGTCCTGTCTTCAGAAGTAGGTTATCTTCTAGTTCTGAGGGATAACCCAGAGCTTTGGCAATAGTTTGTGATATTTGGGAGTTTCTTGGAACCCTCTCGCCAACTATTCAAAGGGATGTCTCCTCTGTCTGGCACTGTGCTTCCTTGCTATAACACCCCCAGTTATACGTATGCAGTCATGGTTGGGCACTGTATGTGCATTTTGCATGAGATTTCTGAGGTAGTCCATTTCCTTCTGGGTTCCCTAGCCCCAAGATCCAACTCGACTCTACTTTTTTGCCTCTCACTGACCTCCCCTCCATCCCCAGTCCCAGAGTCCATTCTCCCACCCTCCCCCTGGAAGCCAAAACAATGGTTCCCACCATCCCACAACTTCCTGAACCCCACCCCCACACACTGTGGACCAAAATGTCCCTCCTCCTCCCTTCCTAACGCAAACACTCAACATTTCCCACCTCCCCCTGGTAGATATGTTCCCTACTCTATCCCCTTCTTTCAGGTCATTTCTTTTTTAACTCTGTTGTTTCCTTTCCTTCTTCTGCTCATGGTGTTACATCAGGATAATATACTACATAATAAGGAAACTGGTGTTTAATTCACAAATGAGGACTGACCGGGACTCAAATGCCTGCCAGGGTGATTATAACTTAACTTATTGTCCTTCTGAGGGAAAAGAGGAGCCAGGGATCCAGTGACCCAGCTCAACCAGGCAGGGGGTCTTGATTGTATAAGAGGGAGGGGCTAAAGGAATATAAACAGAGAAGACCAGGGTCCCGGTCTCTCCCACCCTTGCCATCTTCTGCTGAGGTCACTGTGGTCCAGGGATGAACACGAGGGGAGGAGGCTCTCTGCCTTTCCTCTAACACCCACACCCATTCTCTCTGTAAGACAGCCTAGATAAACTCACTAGAATCTTCTGAACTATGGTTTTGGGAAAGTCTTTTCTCATTTTGACTTTGAGACCACGGGTGTCAGAGGCAGGGTGCAGAGTGTGCATTTGTCTCCTAAAGGGAATTTTGACCCAATAAAAAGATAGCCTACAGATATAACAGAATCTCAAATGAGAAATAAAAATGGCTGAAACATCTTAAAATGCTCAACATCCTTAAATATTTGAGAAATGTAGATAAAATCACATTAACATCCACTTACTCCAATCAGACTGGCTAAAGACAGAGACAAAAGGACATCAGAGGCTGGGTGCGGAGTGAAGAAAGGGAACACTCCTTCACTGCTCGTTGGAATGCAGACTAGTGCAGCCAACTAGAAAGGCAGCATGGCAAACTGCCAAAAAAAAAAAAGAAATTACCAATGACCTTATACAATGATACCATATATAAGAACTCATCATACTGTAAACATACCTGTACATCCATGCTTATTGCTGTCCCTTCAAAATGGGAGAAATGGAAACAAACTGTCCCACAACTGATGAGTGGATATGAAAATGTGTATATCTACAATGGAGTACTTTATAGGGACAGATGAAATATGATGAAACTCACGGGAAATGATGGAACTAGAGAATTTACTCAGAGTAGAGTAACACAGAGGCAGAAAAACAAACAATGTATGTTCCCCCATTTGTGCCGTGTGGCACAAATCCCCTTACTTGAGTATCTATCTTTTTTTTTTTTTTTTTTTTTTTTTTTATTTATTTTATTTTTTTTTTACTTTTTAATTTTATTGATGTTTGTGCATTTTATACATCATTTTCAATTCAATCAGGCCCTTACTTTCCCTTTCCCTTCCCCCCCCCCCACCCATCCCGATCATGTATTCTGCCAAACTTCTGCATCTTTCAGGTTTTTTTTTTTTCATTTTTGCTATAAGTGATAATCATGAGTATAAGCATCCTTCATGCAAACCATCTATAGACTGTTGTCCAACCCCCACAGTCCCACATTCGGTGGAGGTTGACAGGTTGTTTGTTTAACCAAGTTGATCAAATGCGTGTCTCAGACTAATTGCTGTTTTTTTACCATTCACCCAATCGGAGCTTTACATTTTACCACGCCCCCCTCTTCCGCAGATTGTTCCCTGGCTTAGAAAAGGGGCACAGGGTATCTATCTTAATATAACACCAGAGCCATTTACAGTTTTGAGAGTTTTCCACATGTGTTCTATAGTGGTTTCAGGAGTTTGAATTCCTGCCAGGAGTGACTAAGCATTCTCCTTTCTCCACAACCTATCCAACATTTGGTTTTTCATTCTTTTGATCTTAGTAAGTCTGAGTGACATGAGATAAAATCTTAAAGTGGCTTTTTATCTGCATTTCTCTAATTATTAAGGTGTTGAACACCTTTTCTTAGCCATTTTATTTCTTGATTGAGAATTCTCTGTTCAGGTCTATAGCGCCATTTCGTATGATTTTGTTTTGTTTTGTTTTGTTTTGTTTTGACATTTTTGAGACAGGATCTTCCTTTATTCCCAACTGGCCTGTAGACCAGGCTGGCTTGAAATCACAGACATACATTTTGCCGGTGTTCCAGAGTGCTGGATTAGAGGTGTGCCACCATGTCTGGCTTGTATTGGGTTGTTTATTGTTTCTTTGTCTTGAGTTTGGGGTTGATTTATTGTTTCTTTGTTTTCTGAGTTTTTGTATATTCTGGATGTTAATTCTCTGTCAGATGCATGCTGGTAAAGTTTTCCCCAAAATCAGTGGGTTCTTCTTCCCTTCTATTGTTATTTCTTTGATGTAGAGAAGCTTTTTAGGTTAATGAAGTCCCACTTGCTGGTTGCTGACTTTAATGCCTGAGCAGCTGATGACTGATTTATAAAATCCTTTCTATGTCTATATCTTGGAGGGTACTGCCTATGTTTTCTTCTATCAGTTTCAGAATTTTAGATTCCATATTGAGATCTTTGATCATTTGGAGTTGACTTTTGGGGAGGGCAAAGATAGGGTTTCAATTTCATTCTTCTACAGGTGGAGAACCAGTTTTGTCAGCACAATTTGTTGAAAATGTTCTTTCCCATTGTGTATTCTTGGCACCTTTATCAAATATCAGGTGGCTGAAATTTCATGTACTCATGTTTGGATGTTCTACTGTGTTCCGTTGCTCCACTGTCTATTTTTTGCCAGTCCCTAATCTTTCTCAAAGGATTTTAGTGGTTCTTATCCCTGCTCAATACAACTCCTCTCCCTTGTTTTCCCATTTTCCAACCCATTTAGCCAATCTGTAGTATATTCCCCTCATACCACCTGTGTCCACCCCTTTCCCTTGATTTTCCCTACATGTCCATTTAATTGTTTCCTCAATTTCCTATCTTCGTTTAACACAGATGTCTAAAGATTCAAAGCTAGCTTCACTATGACAGAGGCTGTCATTTGGGGTACGGTTACCTCATTTAGAATGATTAATGCTTGCTCTATCTATTTACCAGTGTTTAATTTAATTTTTCTTTTTTTATAATTTTATTTTTCTTTAAGCTTACCCATACTCCATTGTGTGGTATATCCACAGGTGGTTTCTCTTTACTGTCCACCATGAATAGGGCAGCAATGATCATAGAGTAAGATATAAAATTCTTTGGAAATATGCTAAGAAGTATTGCTGGATCATGTGGTCGACCTAGTTGTGCTTTTTGAAGAAGCTCCACTTTGATTTCCATGATGACTATATTATATTGCATTCCAACAGTGGATAACTGTTTGCCTTTCCAAATCTCAATATCATCATTTGTTGTCATTTGCTGTTTTCAATTTAGCTATTATGACAATGATAAGATGAGATCTAAAGTGCTTTTTAATTTGCATTCCCTGAGGACTACAGATGGTGAACATTTCATAATAATTTTCAGATATTTGTATTCTTTTTTACTTTTATTTTTAGTATGTTTATGTATTTCAGACATAATTTTTCAATTCAGTTTAAGCATATTCCCTTTTCCCTTCCCATTCCCACCCAGAATCATGCATTCTGCCATAATTGTCCCTTATCTTTCTCCCAGTCTTTTTTTTATGCTTAGGAATTCACATTGTCCTCCAATATTTTATATTACTCTAAAATATGGATACATACTCTCCACCCATATACGTTACAGATACAGAGTCTGAAAATAAGTGGTGGGTGGATTCTAGAACCTTTGAGAATTTATACTATAAAAACATAGTTGCTTTGAGAATAAAAAAAAACAAAATAACAGTAATTGTTGTTCAGCTTGCTTTCATCTGGGGATTTGGTGTTAAGCATCCACAAATGAGGGTACCATTCGCTGCTATTTTTTGTGGACTGTGTTCTTCACTTAGCATAATGGCTTTGAGCTCCATCCATTTACCTGCAATATCTATATGTCATCTTTCTTTACTGCTGAAAATACTACACACATTGGGTTGGTTCAGCTCTTCACTGTTGTGAAGGAGCTGCAATAAAGTCGGATGTGCATGTATCTTTGGGATAGGATGAGTCTTTTGTACTGTTCTAGTTTGTCTTCCATTCCTGTGACAAAAACACTCTGACCAACACCAACTTGGGGGGAAAAGGGTTTATTCAGCTTACATCTCCTGGTGTCAGTTCATCACTTAGGGAGTCAAGGCAGGAACTCAGGCAACCTGGAGGCAGGAGCTGAAGCACAGGCCATGGAGGAATGCTGTTTCTGGCTTGCTCTCCTGGTCCATGCCCAGCCTGCCCTCTTATACCGTACACACACAACTGCCCAGGGTGGCACCACCCATAGTGGACTGGGCCCTCCCACATTGCTCGACAATCAGACAATACTCCACAGATGTGGCCACAGGCCAGTCCAATGGAGCCAATTCCCCAATTGAGGCTCCCTCAACCCAGGTGTGTCAAGTTGACACTAAAGCTATTCAGCACAGCTACATACCCCGGAGTGGTATGTCTGGGTCAGGTGGTAGGCTCATTTTGAATCTTTTAAGGGTTCTCCATACTGCTTTCCATAGTGGTTGTATGAGTTTACATTCCCAGCAGCAGTGGATGAGTGTTCCCCTTTCCCCACAACCTCTCCAGCATCTTTTGTTTTCTTGATCTTAGCTAGTCATATTGGAGTGAGATGATATCTGAGAGTGATTTTAATTTGCATTTCCTTAATTAGTAATGATGTTGAACACTTTTTAAGATGTTTCTCAGCCATCTTTAATTCCTCACTGGTGAAGTCTCTGTTCAGCTATTTGCTCCATCTTTTGAGTGGGTCATTTGTTTTCTTTCTTCGTTTTCTGAGTAGTTTTTATATTCTGGAAAACAATGCTTTGTCAGATGTATCTGCAGTGAAGTTTTCCTCCCACTCTGTGGGTTTTCTCTTCACTTCCTTGATTGTTTCGTATTTGTATTTCTTAATTTGAGAAAGCTCAGTTTAGTTGATACCTCCACTTTTGTGTACTCTATTTCCATGGTGTTTACTGTTGTGAGATACTTTTATATTCTTGACACAAACTCTATGTAATAAGTACAGCTGGTAAATATTTTCCATTCTATAGGTTGTCTCTTCATTCAAATGGTCTTTTAGTTTCATCAGTTCTCATTTGTCATTTGTTGGGCTCATTTCTGATGCAGTTGGGATCTCATTCAGAAAGTCCATTTCTGTGCCTATAAGTTTTAGCATATTCTCCACTTTCTCCTATATCAGATTCAGGGTATCAGGCCTCAACAAAGTGTTGAGGGCCTTGGTCCCTTTAGTGTTGAATTTTGTGCAGAGTAAAAATAAGGTTCAAGATTTCTTCTTTTTCATACAGCTATCCAGTTCACCCAGCACTAAATGCTGAGAATTTTGTCTTTTCTCCAACATAAACTCTTGGTTTCTTTGTAAAACCCTAGGTGAATATAGGAGAATGTGCTTATATCTGGATCCTCAGTTTTATTCTGTTGATCCATGTGCCTGTTTATGCCAGCACCATAATGTTTCTATTATGTAGTTCTGTAAAGACGGAGATATTACCACCAGCGTTTCTACTGATAAAGATTGTTTTGGCTGTCTTGGGTTTTTGTGTTTCTGTATAAATTTGACATTATTTTTTCAGTTTCTCTGAAGAGATGTACTGGAAATTTTGGTGATTGAATTAAATCTATAGATTGCTTTTGGTAGTATTGCCATTCTTATAGTATTATTTCTACCAATCTATAACCCCGGGAGTCTTTCCATCTACTAGTATCTTCTTCAAATCTCTTTTCAGTGTCTTCTGGATTTATTACACAAGTTTTTCACTTCCTTTGTTATAGTTACAAGATTTTACTTTGAGGATAATGTGAATGTGATTTTTCCTGGATTTATTCCTTGGTATGTTTGTCATTGGTGAACAGGAAGACTCCTGATTTTGTGTGTTAATTTCACATCCTGCTACTTTTCTGAACAGTTTATCAGCTGTTGGAGTTTTCTGATGGAGCACTTAGAGTAATGTATCAAGTCATATAATCTACAAATATTTGTAGTCTCCTTTATCTCCTTCCCTGTTTTATTGGTCTATCTTAGCCTTCAAGTACTATATTGAACAAGAATTGAGAAAATGAGTATCCTAGTCTTATTCCATACTTTAATGGAAAAAGGCAGAGGAAATTTTTCTTGAAGTTTAAATATAGGTTTCAAATATTGTCTCCTATCATTTTAAATATGTTTCAAATATTGTTTCATATTTAGGTAAATAATATCTACTTTTTGCTACTAGATTCTACCTTTAATCCTCTTGATATCTTGCTCTAATAATTATATATATTTAACTTTTGTTATGGGTCAAACAATCTACCTGACACTGTGCAGGATTTAGAATTGTAGGGGACCAGCATGATGTGCAGTAGGGAAAATATCAAATGTGATGATTTTTACAATAGTAAGCACAGGTTATTAGATGATAAATCAAACTAACTTAAGTGAATCTAAGTTATCAGTGAAATACAAAATGTGTTGTGGTGGATGAGGAAGTGTTAGTGCGAAGATGTTTGAAGGGCAGCTGGAGGTAGATACAGGATGAATATAAAGCCTATTTTCCAAGAAATGGAGCCTTAAATAAAAGGACTTTCCTCTCCCTTTTGTAAACAGCAGCAAAAGAGGATATCATTCAAAAATTATCATTCTATACTACTTAGCTAATTGGTAATTAAATAACACATTATCACCTATAGATTAGCAGATTCAGGTAAGAGTAATGATATCCATCCAGCATTTTTTTCATTTTACTTGCAGCAGTATCATATAAAACATTTGTAACAAGACTTCAGGATAGACGAGGACAGATATTGCAAAAAATATCCTTATCAAAGCATAGGAACAGAGAAAAAGTTAATTCTACACAAATATACACTGTTAGCAAAGCGTAAAGCCAAATATTGCTGAAACCACAAAATAACACTGATTGAAAAGAAAAACAACAAAATTCCTTCTTGCTCTCCAACTGTAAAGTTATTCCCAGAAAATTCTAAAGGTTTTATAGTAAATGAAAACAATCCACAAAAAAATCAATGGGAGAAAAGAGTAATTTGAATTAAAAGACTTAAGTGTAATTTGGAAAAATATAAAGATTAAATTTATGCTAAGTAAGAAAAGAAGAAATAGTGAGAAATTTTACAGACTATGTATAGAACAAATATAAAGAAATTCACGTATAGGCATATGAAGTCCCAGATTGCATGCTAATTGCCTGGAACTAATTTTCAATTATACATGAATGAAAAGGACTGATGTAAAATAAATGAATGATCTTTGGATTTTTTAAGGAAAGACAGAAGACAAAGAAGAACACTTCTAAAGTATTAAAGCCAAATGTAGTCAAGAAGATTGTACACCATGAAACACCACTCGATGTGAGTGAGAATGCAAAATTCTACAATTTATAGGACAGTTTGGAGGAGTCTTGTACAACTAACACATGGATACCATAAAGACCAATATCTTTGGTCCTTCATATTAACCCAAGAAAGTTTAACTTTATATACACGTAGATGGAAGCTTTACTTGTAAATATCAAAACTTCGATAACAGTTTTTTTTTTTTCATATACGTCCTACCAGTAATAATCAAGATGCCTTTTGGTAGGTTAATGGATATATGAACTGATAGATCCAGAAAATGGAAGATTGTTTAGAGCTAAAAAGAAGTTCATCATATAATTATAAAAATCAGAAGAAACTGAAATGCCTATTACTAAATGGGGAAAAAAACTGCACAATCTGGAAAAGCTACACATTATATGATTCAAACTAAATGGCATTAAATAAAAACAGTAACAAAGTATTCATTGCCAACATATAGAAACAAAGGAATCTGTAGAACACAGACATTTTTAGGTAGATAAATGCTCTATATGCTATTATTATTATTATTATTATTATTTTTTTTTTTTTGGTCTTTTCAAGACAGGGTCTCTCTGTAGCCCCAGCTGTCCTGGAACTCACTGTGTAGACCAAGCTGGCCTTGAACTCAGAAAGATCCGCTTGCCTCTGCCTCCCAAGTGCTAGGATTAAAGGCGTGTGCCACCACGACTGGCTCCATATGCTATTATAAGGGTGGATATATGACATTAACATGTCCTCAATTCATAGATGCAGAGTACAGATTTCATGTTATTTGATTTAGTAGGGCAGATGCATTAAAGTTAACAAAATAACCATTTCAGTAGGGAGTCTTAGAGGTGGAGCAGGTCATATGTGTGAAGAGAGCATTCAGGGAATCTTTGTTCTTTCTTCTAATTTTTCAGTGACCCAAAAAGCCGTAAGTTACTTTATACATTATCTTAATAATTAATTATTAATAAATAAAAATTTGTTTTGAAAGGAACATTTAGGGTCAAGTAACACAAATAGTACCATGAAATTTGAGGCCTTCATTGGATTCTCAGGCATGATTCTGAAAGTACCAGCAAATTAAAAAACAGTCAAGCTGGGCTAGAGAGATGACTCAGTGGATAAGAGCATTGGCTTCTCTTACAGAGGAATGGGGTTTGAATCCCAGCACCCACAGAGTGGCCAACAATCATCCATAACTCCAGTTCCAGGGGAAACCAGTTCCCTCTTCTTACCTCTTTTCACCTCTTCTGGAGTTGAATGATGCAGGTGCACTTACAAACCTGCAGGCAATACACTCATACACATAAAAAAATAAATATGACCACCCTTTCTTTGTCATCTTAAGCACCTTACAGGAAAATATAACCAGGGGTGTAGTATAGTCAGTATGCTGAGAATTATGCATGCGCAGAGCTTGTCCCTCATCAACCTAACCTGCCCTAGGCAGGTGAGACCATATAAGCATCATTGCAAACCTGGGCCAGTCACAAGCGGGAATAAGAACAGAACATAACCCCTAACCCTGCCCCCAATAAATGAGTCAGAGACTGCTCACCCTCTGTCTGCCTTTACCTGACTCCTAGGGTCTATGTCTTGACTCTGTGCCTCTCACCCCCATTCCTTTGGTTGGACCCCAAAATTCCCCAGCAGGGCTGTGGGATTGTCTACACACAGGTTAAAGTATTCAGTATATTTCTTTTAAAGTCTGCAAATTTGTGCTTCCCAGACATTAGGCTTAGTTCATATAGAATGTTATTTAGAAATTATTTCTCATTAGTGATTTTGTTCTTAACAAAAAATGCTATTCAGGTGTAAGACTTCAAGTTCTGGCCAAACTCAACAGTGCAATGCCCACCTACAGTCAAGAGAGACAAATTCACTATTTTAATCTAAAAAGTCAATCATGGTTAATTTCCTTTCTCTTTCTGTCTAGAAGCCTTGAGAGTCAACTCATACTGATACTAGCCACTCCAACAGCTGTGGAAGTAAGTAAAAACAAATCCTGAGTTCAGCACTTTCTAGTACATATTTGCTTGGAAAGCAAAAGAAAAACAAGAAGAATACCAGTAGATGAATGGTCTTGGAAGTCCTCATCAAGAAAGTCTAATGGAGTATAATTTGGACATTTAAAATTCACCTTTTTCTGACTATTTTTATTCCCTGTCTAAAACGTATAATGCTAATTGCTCTTTCCTTTACTTCTACTTCGAATCTCCCCAGCACCAGTCAAGGCCCTTTCTTTCTGCCCACAGCTAACAATTATACAATTTGGTGGTCTTGTGGACCCACTGAAGGGTACCCTGATTGCCACACCCTGCACACTTATTCAGCATGGAAGGGGTCATAGTGAGAGGGTGCCCCAACTTTCCATTGGAAATTAAGGTATCCTATTCAGAGGGTGATGTGATAAAATTAGGAGGTAGAAATTGGCTAGGGAGTTAGAGTCAAATGACCCTAAAGAAAAGTAGCTACTTTTTTGGCTAGAATCCAAAATGCCCTTGAGTCTCTTAGCAGCCTGGTCTTTATCAAAGGCTGGGAATGCCAAAAACATTTGAGACTCTTATCTAATCCCTAAGATATTTCTAGGGTTACCTCTTCAGAAGAGGGAATGTTACAGTAGCAAATAGTTTCAATAACATTGCCTGGTGAACACTATAAGGGAATGTTAGAGTGGCAAATAGTCCCCATTACATTACCTGGTAAGCATTACGAAATCTGCAATCTATCTGTTTAAAAATCCACCTTTCCAGTTTCACTGGTCAATCATCTGGTCATGGGACCACCAAGTCAGCTGGTCATGGGACCACCCCTGTGAAGGTAGGTTCATCTTAATTTATGCTAAACGTGGGGCAGAATCACTTGTGTGTTAATGAGATAGTGAACTTTTCCGGCCTGGAGTCTCTTACCTTCCAATGCAGTGCTTCTGGCTCTGGCCACAGACATGGAGGTCTCTGTAAGTCTGCACTCTTTTCTCAGTTCTTCACAAAAGAGTAATCTCTCCTTTTCTTCTTCCTACCGCCTTCTTAACATACTTTCTCTAACTTTTGGGATGACCTAGTATCTTTTGTCTCTTTGCCTTTTCTCTAAAGCTTCCTTCTCCCCCGCCACGTGGCTGCCAGTCAGCCCCTGGTCTGACAGAGTCTGCACTGCCTCATTGCTTTTCTTTCTCCTCCATTCTCCTCCCTAAGGCAGCTGCTGGGATTCCCAGCTCGCCTGTCCTGATTTTTTTTTCTTTAAAATTCTAATAAAATTGTCCCAACGCCACCATTTGGGTCATTTTAAATTCTTTTATGAATGAGACTGAGAACCCTCTAGGGGCTGCTCCTTCTCCCCATTTCTGTTTCTATCCTGGGAGATTGAATGAGTTTCTCGCAGAAAATAAAAAGGCTGAATTTTGTTTCTTGATGTTGATTCCACACGCAGAGCAATCGCCTTACGTGTGCCACTCAGGACAGAAGCCCTTTTTTGAATTTTGTTTCTTAATGCAAATAATAATAATAATAATATATCAAAAATAATAAAGAGTCAAGCATAGAACATCTCATAATATAACGATTTTTTTCTCTTTTTGATGAAAAGACAACCACAGTACTAGAGGTTACCTTTGCAAATTAGGTAATGATAAAATTATAAATATGATAAAAATCTAGTATCAGAAATTCTTAAAGAGCTCTTTCAATTTAATAATAACAAATGCAACAAATTAAAATCCAATAAAATAACTTTAAAGGTAACTGCAGAGAAAGAAATACATGCAATTCATTCTGTAGGAAAAGCATTGCTCTAATACTTATATCCGATGAGGTGCAAAACAAGAAAACAAAACTGCAGTGAAATTTCTCTTTTTATTATGGGTACAAATATCATCTATAAAATATTAGCAAACAAGAGCTAACAAATTATAATCAGTTTTAGATCTCTGGACTGAGATGCTCCCCATTGATGTAAGCTATTTTAAAATCTCATAGTTCACTAATATCAAATAGTAAATTCATAGAATATCAATAAAAACCACAAGGTCATTTCACCAAAGCATAGAAATTGTTCGATAAAATATAACATCAATTCATGATAAAATATATCAAGAAACATTGAGAAGAGAGCTTTGTGAACCTTAAAAAGTTATCAATGAAAAGTCTGGTACCAATGTAATAGTCGAAAAATTAAACAGTAAAAACACTTCCAAGGACATCGACACACTCTTAAGTGTGCTAGATAGCTTTAGTGTCAACTTGACATATTTGGGTTCAGGAAGCCTCAATTGGAGAATTGCCTCCATTGGACTGGCCTGTGGCCAGTCTGTGGGGTGCTTTCTTGATTGTAGGTGGTGCCACCCCAGGTGGGCAGGTTGTGCTGTACTAGGTCAGAAAGCACCTTGGGCAAAGGCCAGGGGAGCAATTCAATAAGCAGCATTTCTCTGTGGCCTGTGCTTCAGATACTGTCTCTGGTTTCTTGCTCTGAGTTCCTACTTTGGGCTCCCTAAGTGATGAACTGTGACTAGGGAGATGTAAGCCAAATAAACCCTTTCCTTCCCAGTTGTTATTGGTCATGTGTTTTGTCACAGCCATTGAAAGCAAACTAGAACAGAATTGGTAGCAGAATCATGAGGTAACAGTGCTGTGACAGAGCCAAACCAGGTGTTCTGGGGAGGATTGTGGAAGCCTTTGGAAATTTGGGCTAGAAAAACTACTGAGTGCTTAGAGTTTGTTACTGTGGATCTTGGAAAAGTTATGCTAAAGGAGTTGTAGATGATGGAAGCCTAGCTTGTGAAGCATCAACAGGAACCAGAGACTCTCAGGGCTGTTTGTGCGATATTTGTGGTTTCTGGTCATCTGGTCTAAAACAATCCCAGGAGCTAAATATAGGCGCCCTGTCCATGGAACCAGACTCATTAGACTCTTATCTCCAGGGTTTGGCCTTTCATGCCTTTTTGAGTTCCTGGCCTCCTGTTGCATGGAGGAGCTTCCTTAATGAGACTTAAGAGGTAATTAATGTCTTCTTGGGTCTTTGTTCTATGTTGCCTGGGGCTTATGTGTAGAGGTTGCATTGTAGACGTGTCATCTAGGCATGAGCAATTCATAGTCCATGTCTGTGTGTGTTCAGTCTGTACTATTCTCATGTGATGCAAAAGAAAATTCTTCTCTGAGTAGCATCTGGGATATTTTTCTGTAAATATAGGAATACCTCCTTTGTAGTTAGTAAGATCTCTACCTTAGACTATGGATGTGTCAGTCTTGGAGATTTCTCTAGGAT
>VZQC01014580.1:282894-361199 GCA_009823505.1 Rhizomys pruinosus | reverse complement strand
AGATCTATCACACCTCCAGTTCTGTGCATCTGGCTATGCTTAAAAAAAAAGATATAAAATATGTAAAAGATAATAGAATGATAGAAGTGATGATAATTAATAGCAAGATGCTATGAAGTGTTTGAAATTGAAATTACTTTAAATTGTGTAAAAGTACAGTTTAAGGGTTATTTAATATGCAGAAAAATAAAAATAATTAGAAATACTGAATAATTTATAATTAGATGTATAGTCTATGTCAAGTGACTTCCTAATCTGTGCATAATTTTAATACTTCCATAAATTAATGAGTGGAGAGATGCCTGGCTTTATTAACCTATCCTAGCAATGTATGAGATACATTCTATATATACTTCTAGCATGGGACCTCTCAAATGAATTGATGCATAATTTGTAGTACACTGTACACTAGGAGAAAGGCTATAAGTACATTTATATATACATACTTATATATTACCACACAAATATACATTCTCTTGAGGTGTAACTAAAAATAAGAATTTCTCTTTCCTGATACATGAGACTGTTTCAAGCAAACATTTCTATCTCTACTAAATATAGATGTGGAAGGAAAAAAAGAAAACTAGTTCTCATATCATTCTAATTATAGAGATATCTAAGAATTTCACTACAGATGGACTCTGTATATAATGTATTAAGCTTTATTTATATTTCATGTGTATGAGTGCTTGCATGCATGCATTTATCTGTACCACAGTGTCCAAAGAGGACATAGGAATCAATACAACTGGAGTGACAGAGTGATTCATCATGTGGGTGCTTTGAACTGAACCCGGGTCCTCTGCAAGAGCAGACAGTACTCTTAAGTGCTGAGCCATCTCTTCAATCCCAGGATAGATTCTCATTATAATAATATCTCAAGAAATTTTCAAAGGTTTGTAAATCAGATACATGGTAATCTGAATTTAGATAAGTTTGTATTATAAATTACTGAGTATCCATGTTTTGTGAGATGAGGTTACCTCATAGAATGAGAGTTAGTCATGTATTTCTGAGACCATGGTCTAGGAATCTGAGTACAAAGGGTGAGGGACCCTAGTGATTGTCTGCATTGAGATGAGGTTATCTGAACTTTTCTGTGTAAAATTTAGTGATTGCTCTAGTTTGCCTTCCATTGCTGTGACAAAACACTCTGGCCGACATCAACTTGGGGAGGAAAGGGTTTATTCAGCTTACATCTCCTGGGTCACAGTTCATCACTTAGGGAGCCCAAGGCAGGAACTCAGGGCAGGAACCTGGAGGCAGGAGCTGTAGCACAGGCCATGGAGGAATGCTGTTTACTGGCTTGCTCCCCTGGCTCATGCCCAGCCTGCCTTCTTATACGGTACACAACAACCTGCCCAAGGTGGCAACAATCATTGTGGGCTGGGCCCTCCCACACTGCTCGACCATCAAGACAATACTCCACAGACATGGCCCACAGGCCAATCCAATGGAGCCAATTCCCCAAATGAGGCTCCCTCAACCCAGGTGTGTCAAGTTGACACTAAAGCTATCCAGCACAGTGATGATATATGTTGATGGCCACTCATCAAAGAATTATCAATGAAATATTTAAGATCTACGAGAATTTGGCAATGAAATAGAAACATGAAGCTTATTTCTGAGGTACTCGATTCAAAGTTATGAGATTGAGTAACCAAGAAAAAAAACCTGCACGATGTCAGATAAAGGTATCTTTGATGAAGAATGCAAATGAATGGAGATGACTGCAGAACAAAAATTTTTATGTCATGAAGCACACAGGTGAGGCCTCAATAGCAATGGCTATCCCAAACGGATGCCAGTTAGAAATAAGAGAGTGCTCCATGTGACGAGTGGGAAATAGCCCTTGCAAAGTCACCAAGTTATGAGCACTTAAATGTGTGCAAAGAATTTCAGGAAGTTGGTGTTTTTGGAGATGAGGGATCCCTGGAGGTCAGAAGAGGGTGTCGGATTCCCCTGGAACTGGAGTTCTCCTGGAATTGGAGTTACAGACGGTTCTTAGCTGCCATGTGGGTGCTGGGGATCGAACCCAGGTCCTCTGTAAGAGCGGTCGGCGCTCTTAACCGCTAGGCCATCCCTCCAGCCCCGAATGAACATTTCTTGAAATGGAGAAGAGTCAAGATCTGTTTGTGTTTAATGTTCTTTTTTTTTTTTTTTAATTTTATGTGTATGAATGTACTGTCTGCCTGTAGGTCTATGCACCAGTGTCATGCAGTGATGCAGAGGTCAGAAGAGGGCGTCAGATTCCTCTGGAACTGGAGTTAAAGACGGTTCTCAGCTGCCATGTGGGTGCTGGGGATCGAACCCGGGTCCTCTGTAAAAGCAGTCAGTGCTCTTAACCGCTAGGCCATCTCTCCAGCCCTAATGTTCTTTCTTTTAAAATGCTAAATGGTTCAGGGCCATTACATTTCCCAATTAGGTGACTGATTCTTTGTTCTTGATGAAGGTGTCTTAATAGTACATAAATTTTGGAGTCACATATAAGGATTGAACTGTTAAATTAGACTTAGAAATCTCATCAGCTCTCACTATAAAAATTCCAATAGAAGGGCTACTGCCTAACATCCCTCCTAATAAAATAGCTGTCAAAATTCCTCTGTTAGAATGCCTTAATTTCAGTTCAATGGACAAGATACAAGCAATGAATATGAAATAATTTTCATAGACAATGCCATTTTCACTCTGAAATTTATTGGGTGTATAGTTATTTGATATTTTTGTCCAAGAATAATCCTATAAATCCACATGTACCAAGTTTCTTACACAGTAATTATATCAGCTATATTTTGCTAAAATGCATTATAAATAAGGACTTATAATTGTTTTTCTCCTAATAAATACCATAATTATACTTACAAAGCAGTTACTTTTGGTATATTTTAAAAGATATTTGATTTCGTTCTTACAGTCTTTTCTAGTTTCCGAGATAATAAAAGTACAGGACACAGACTTGCTGCCTAAACATGCCTGCCCATGTAATGTTCAATATGTCTTTCATTTATATCTGGTTGAAGGTGATACAAGTAAATAAGATTATCTAGTAAAAAAACCAGAGAGAAGAGATACAAGCAATATGTTCAAAGCTACCTTTGTCATTAGAGTGTTTGCAAAATGATGAATTTTATTAGAGTGACATGTAAAGTTGTTTTGGTCAGAAGAAAATCAAGAATAGGTTTTTCTAGATACCTAATGAAGACAATCTCCTAAAAAGCAGAGTCCTCTGCTCATTACCTCTGCTTGGCCAGGTGAGGTAATTTGACTTTATGGAAGTCACTTGAAACCTTTCTAAAAGTGATTTTAGTCAAAATTTTAGAAGACTGGTCTAAGTGAGTTGAAAAGACAGAAAGGCAGGCAGTGGATTAAGCAGTAAAGAATTGAAATTAGAGTATGAAACTGAGAAGACATGAAATTCAATGAAAGATCTTCTTTTTCTAGGAATGATTTCGACACTTTTGAAATCTAATTGGGGTAATATATGAAAATGATAATCAAGTAAGAAAATGATATAGTTCTAAGTGAGGTAAGATCAGAAACAATTTAGTTGAAAAGCAGGCAAAAAGAATAGGTAATCCATGCAACTAAAGTCAAGTCTGTACATACAGGTTTTCCTAGAATCATTGGCTATGTTAATGAAACAGATGTAGGTCCTTTGCCAAGATAGCCAGTTGAATTGTTGGCTCATTCCAATATCAGGACTATTAAAGAATCTTCTGAGGACAGGATCAATATACTGTGGCAGTCAGCTACTCAGCAATCCATAGAAAGGTGAATGTTAGTGCTAAGCTTGCTTTGTCCCTCTCTTTCACTTTTTATTCAGTCCACATTCATGGGGACGTGTGAGTCTTCCTTCCTCACTTAAACCTCTCTGGAAATGCTTTCACATACAAGCTAAGAATTGTGTCTCTGAGGTGATTCCAAATCCAGTCAAATGGAAAATGAAGATTACCATCACACAAAGCAAGAGAAAAATTAAATTTGTAAACATATTCTCTTCTAAGAAGTGAATACAGTATATATGTAATACAGGAGGCTAAAAGACCTAAACTTGGAACACTGGTATTGTCCATATCCATATTTCTTTCTTCTTTTTTTATTTATTTTTTTTTTTGGTCTTTTCGAGACAGGGTCTCCATGCAGCCCCAGCTGTCCTGGAACTCACTCTGTAGACCAGGCTGGCCTTGAACTCACGAAGATCCGCCTGCCTCTGCCTCCCAAGAGCTAGGATTAAAGGCATGCGCCACCATGCCCAGCGTGAGAGTATATTTCTAACTGCTCTCACCATCCTTTCATAATACATTAACAAACATTTAAAGTAATGAATATTTTAATTAGTTTGATTCTGCCATTCCAAGATTTTACATATTCCAAACATCTACATTACATCACTTGTAAAATACATTTCCCTAAATAATTGGCCAAAAAGCTGGATTATTTATGTAACAATAATCAATGTCTTTATTCTTATTCACTTGAAATAGTGTGTGTTTAATATATTAAATGATCCCATAAAACAAATGGTATTTCTGAGTTTTATGTTTCTATTATTAATGAGTAAAAAGGTATTTTTGGATAAAATTTTATTACTGCTTCACTTTAATATTTAATTCTCTAGAGTTAGAGAATGTTGCCTTTATAATTTATTGAGGCATGAAATGTTTTAAAATGGTTTCATAAATTCATGTATCCTAACTTATTCTTTGCTAGTACTAAATTTAGAAGCTAGAGTTAGGGTTATATAATAAATATTGAACTGATGCATTAATCAGAATTATTTACCAGAAAATCTTAATCATACTAATGTAAGTATAAATACTAATAAAAATAATTCATGTTGTTAAAAAACCTGAGAGATAATAAAAGACAATGGGATATTTGTCAAAATTGGAAGTATCCCATGTCATTAATTAGAGTCTATCAGTGACCTGCTTCGTTCACACTCTCTAACAAATCTGACTGGGATTGGTAATCACAAACATTAAATCATATAATTTAAAATTCAGTGTAAATACAATTAAAATTTACTTGCGACATGTAGATTAATACTATAACCTTGGAATACTTTGACAATATATATTGACTATTAATACTATGACCTTGTAATAAAATGATATTAAATATGGTGACTTTAATGTCTCTAAGCTTATTGATATAATCATTTTTAGCAATACCTGTAGTTTAGTCTATAAATTCATCATTAAAAAGTGATTTTAAGTTAATGCTGTAGTTTGATCTCTGTTGCTGGTATAAACATAATAAAACACAACTTGGGGACTAAATGATTTATTTCATTTTATAGATTAGATTTCATCCTGGGGCAAAGCCAAAGTAGGAACTCAAGGCAGGAGCTTGAGGGATAAAACATAGATGGAGGAATGTAGCATACAGGCTTACGGGTGTACATTAACCTTTCTTATATAGCTCAAGCCCACCTGCCTAAGAATGCCACAGCTCAGAATTATCTGTGCCTTAGAAAATGCCCTGCAGATGTTTACAGGCCAATATGATGGAGGAAAATATTTTAAATTGTGGATCCCTCTCCCCAGGAATGTCAAGTTGACAACCAAGTTTAGCCCTTACAAATCTTAACCCTTGTTAACTTTACACATGGGACTATCACTGTTAAACCATATATTTTCCTTGTCCTTAATAGCACATGTAAACATCATAGTATAAAATAAAGTCAAACTTTAAAAGTCTCATAGTCTTTAAAAATTCCAATATTAAAAGTTTAAGGTCTCTTGCCAGGCATAGTGGCACTTGCCTTTAATCTCAGCACTCAGGAGGCAGAGGCAGACGGATCTCTGTGAGTTCAAGGCCAGCCTGGTCTACAAAGTGAGCTCCAGGCCAGCTGGACTAAAGGGAGACCCTGTCTCAAAAAGACCAAAAAAAAAAAAAGTTTAAGGTCTCTTTTTAAAAATTCAGTCTCTTAACTGTAGGTTCCTGAAAAATAAAAACTAAACAAAACAACAAAACAAAACAAACTGCTTTCTTATTTCAAAAGAGAAGAACTAGGGCATGGTTAAGATACAATCAAAGCAAAAACCCCAATTCCAGCAAAGTGAATTAAGTCTTGTAGCCCAGTTTCTAGCATCTGGTGCTAACAATATTCTCCCTTCAAAAGACGGGCAGCTCCACTTCTCCAGCTCTGCCATCTGTAGCACACATATCCTGTCCTGCACTTTCAGTGTGGCTCCACCCTATACCTGCCACTGTCTTTGATGGTCATCTCACTTTCAGAGTCTCCAATCTTCTGGGGTCTCCACTACAATTAAGGATACAGCTTCATCAATGTCCTTTCCTGGACTCTATTAAGGGACTCTGACTCTACTATACAATATCAGGCCTCTGCTTCTGTCCATGACCCCTTCAATCTTGGGGTCTCCACTGCACCCAAGGCTTCATGTTTACCAATGGCCACCCAGGGTCTTTATTCAGGTTCTCCAATCTTCCCACATAATGCCAGTCCTCAGGCTAGCTTTACGGCCCCTTCGCTATGCATTTCTCACAATTTAAAAACTGGTATCACATGGCATTTACAAAATATCAGCATTTACAAAACATTTCCTAAATTCTGCTGCCAACTTGATATGTAGCCTTATTTTCTCTAGATCACAGCTTCTGTGTACTGACCCTGAGAAAATATTCCCCAGATTTCACTTCAATGATTGTGGTCTGTTATTAGTCAAAATTCATTCTTCACCTGACCAACATTGTTACAGTAGAACAAAGATTCTTAATTCAAAACATTACCTGGTTGACTGAACAACCCTGGTAGGATATATCTATCTGATACTGGTAGGATATATCTATCTGATACTTCACAAGCTGAATCAGCATTGTCTGCATTTCAACATTTCTATCAAGCTCCCACAGGGAAGGACTTTGAAGCATAAATCGTGAAGGAAGGCTGCTTACTGGTGGGCTCCCATGTTTACATTCTTCTGTCTATCTAAGATAGCTCAGGCCCATCTGTATAGGAACAGTATCACATGTTTATTTCAGCTCTTTTCACAATAGCAAGGAGCTGGAACCAACCCAAATGCCCCTCAACTGATGAGTGGATAGAGAAAATGTGGTACATCTACACAATGGAGTTCTATGCAGCAGTAAAGAAAGACGGCATCATGAAGCTAGAGGACATCATGATGAGTGAAGTAACACAGTGTCAGAAAAACAAACAATGAATGGTATCCCTCATCTGTGGATGCTAGTGCCAATTACCTACTTGTAAGTATTTCTTGTGCACTGCCCCTTGAGCTTTTGTCCAAAGCAGCTGGGAGTGATGCATATTGGAAACAACAACAACAACAGAAAGGACTGCATTGAAGAACTAACTGAAACAGTGAACTTCTGCTCAAAACAGTCAACTTCCTATGGAGAATATTGAGAAAGACTGAGAAAGAGATGGAAAGCATGTGTGGCAGAATGCATGAGCTCTGGTGGGGTGGGGGGGACACGGGTCTAGATTTGATAAAAAAATAAAAAATAAATTAATTAAAAATAAATAAATAAAATGTGTATGTATATGAACTGAAAAAAAAGGAACAGTATCACTCAGAGTGAGCTGGGTAATCCTACATTAGTAATTAGTAATTAGTAATCAAGAATATACCCATTGATACACTCATAGACCAATCTATTGGAAGAAATTCTTTAAAGTTCCCTCTTCTCCAGTGTAACACATTGACAACCAAGATTATCTACCATAGTGTATTTTGAATTCAGGTTAAATTAATGCAGGATCTAGAGGGTTTTTTTTCACTTTTTTAGCTTTAAAAATCTATATTGAAGAAGCAGAGTAAGTTATAAATTTTCTTGATTATTGTACATTTTATTTAAAGTTCTTCAAATTATAGAAATTCCATAATATTTTTATTATTCTTTCTTGTTCTGGAAATCCAGTAACTTTACTAGAATATGAAAAACATTTTTTCCATGGAGAGTTAAATTCTGTTATGTAACAGTTTCCTCTGAAATAAAACCTTCAGTCTTGGTGGGATACAGGATATTCTAAAGAAGGTGAGACATTCCATCCTGACAGGAAGATTATCAGGCTCTGGAAGTGAACAAGTCAAAGCCTTCAGAAATTCCCTCCCTTCTCAAGCATAGATAAGCAATAAGTTCTGCTGAAAGATACTTTCAGACTGCTGAGCTGCCTAGAAAACACTGAACTGACTAGAACACTCTCAACTGAGCTGCCTGGGAGAGTCAGGGATCAATTCAACTGCCTGGAGGAGTCGCTCTCTAGCCTGTTGACATGTCTGCAAGTTGTTCAGTGAGCTTCACATTTCCAGGTGTGTTGAGCTATCTCTCATGTTTGGGTGAGCTTTCAGTGATGCAGTTGTTCTTGCATCATTTCTGTTCCTGTAAGTTATCCCTCTTTCATACTCCATAAAAAAAGTCCCAGGAAAACTTACCGATTCACAAATTTGGACTTTGGTGGTGTCTTTACTTTGGTTTCTTATTGGTTCACTATCTGGAGCCACTAGCCATTTGTTACCATCTTCTCAGGAAAAGTGTCACAGCATAGTTACTTCACACCTTCACACAGGTAACTGCTCCTCTGATTTCTATTGTGAAAGATTAATTTTAGCTGATAAAAAGCTAAAAAGGAAAAAAAAAAAACACAAAAAAACGTATTCTTTAAGCACAGGAAAAGCTAACATATCTACCTATTTATTTTTTGATTTCTTCCATTAAGAACGTGATTTCAGTGCATTGCTTCCAGATAAGTTTTCATTCTTGCTATTTTCTACACTTATTCTATTTATGGATGTTGCATGTTTTAATTCTGTAGTAAACATTAAAAAATTTTTAAACATTATCAATGGGATGTTATCCTTCTCAATTCCAGACCTGTAGTCTTGAGTTCCATTTTCCAAGAATCCCTGAACCCTGTCATCTCAACTCTGAAGTCTTTTGGGACACCTGGATCTTTGCTGACTCCAGATCTGTGTCTTTCCCTCCACCACCTCACATCTCAGATCTGCTTGAATCACTAGAATCCTTGCCTACCCCAGATCTTTGCACTTCCTAGACTTGCTGTCCAGGAATGAAATATGGGCATGCCACATTATTAGGACCCAACACTACGATTTACCTGAACAAAAAACTGACTCTTAAATTTAGTGTTTTAGACTAGGGCCAAGCCATAGGACACTCATTCCTTCAGCTAGCTTTGGGAACCACCTGTCTTCTGCAAATGTAGTGATGGAACTGTCTTGTCAGAAACCTTTTCTTTGGAACTATGTCCTTGTCGGGTCCATTCATACTTTATTAAAAAATGTTTCTCTTAGCTTCAATTTGGAGAATAGAGAGTTTGTCTGTTACCCTAATTTTAACGAGTTCAGGCTTTTTCTCCATATTCTAGAATATCTTTATGCATCCAAAGTATGCATGGTTTAGTGATTTCATTTATATGCTGTGGTTGGTTGGGCATCGTATGCCTTTTCACACGAATTTGATTAATCTCTACCAACAGAATGCATTTATCTTTCATGGTTGGAGTAATAAAAAGAGCTTGCCAAGAAATGAGATCAGGTGCCCAGCGTCACGATTGACACATGTGTACCGATCATTGGTTTGCAAATGTTTAATTAAAAAAAAAAATTTTTTTTTATTTTTTCGATGTAAAGTATATTTATATATTATGATATATATATATATATCACTCATTCCTACATAGAAGATCTCTGGGACACTAAAAAGACAAAACCAATAAAACATAGGTATAGAAGGAGAAGAAAGCCAGGCCAAAGACACAGAAAATATCATATTTTTAATAAAAAAAATAGAGGAAAACTTCCTAAACCTAGAGAAAGAGATGCCCATCAAGCTACAAGAAGCATACAGAACACTACGTAGGCAGAACCTGAAAAGAAACACCCCACAACGTATTATAGTAAAAGCTATTAATGTACAGAACAAAGAAAAAATACTGAAAGCTGTGAGACAGAAAGATCAAGTCACATGTAAAGGCAGGCCCTGCAGAATATCAGCTTGCTTTCCAATGAAGACTATGAAAATCAGAAAGGCTTGTATCCATGCACCACACATGAAGAAAGAACATATTCCAGCCCAGACTACTATACCCAACAAAGCTATCCATTGTAATAAAGTAAAAAGAAACACTTTCCATGACTGATGTCCAGCTCTACAAAGAATACTTCAGCCTGAAGAGAAGATTTAACATTCTCAAAGGGACACTTATAATTACAAGATTATCCCAGAAGAGTTAACTGAAAGAGGTCTAAGGATATACCAACAATTAATTAACATTGGTCAGTAAAAACTTATCCACTGAAGCTACCAGAAAACACTTGACTAGTTGGGCCTATGCATAGCCTGCTTTTTCATACAACCCAGGAAAACATACCTAGGTGTAGCATCACCCATAGTGAACTGGGCACTCTAATATCACTCAAAAGTCAAGAAAATGCCTCACATATATTACCAGAGGCCAATCCAATAGAAGAATTCAACTTAAGCTCTCTCTTCCCAGTATATAAGCTGACGACTGAAAATATCCATTACAGACACCATCATTGTTGTGAAGAGGTAACCTACAGAATGGGAAAAATTATTTAAGTTTCTATCTCTGACAGAGGTTAATACATAGAATATCTAAAGTATGGCTGGAAAGCATAGTAAGGTACACTGGCTACTCTTGCAGAGAATTTGGTTGTGGTTCACAGCAGCCACATGGCAGATAACCACCTGCAACTCCAGTTCCAAGGGATCCAAAGTCCTCTATTAACCTCCATGGGCATTGCACAACATGCGTACACTTACGTACATGTAGGCAATGCATCATATATGTAAAATAAAAATATAATAAATAAAATATTTTAAAATATATTTATGGAATTTCCAAGAACCCCCCCCCAAAAAAAAAACTAAACTTGAAAAAAATGTAGCCAAAAAATATGATCCAATTAAAAAATGGGGCAAAGCACTGAACAGGAAGTTCTCAGAGATTAAATGCAAATGGCTGAAAAAAACCTTACTAACATCTTTTAGTCATCATGGAAATGCAAATTTAAATTACTTTGTGCTCTTCTCTTACCCTACTCAAAATGATTACATTCCAAAAATAAACAAGCACCAGTCCTGGAGAGGATGTGGGGAAAGGAAAGGAGAGTGCAAACATATACAATTAATTTGGAAATCAGTATGGCGATTTGTCACAAAGCTAGAAATTGATCTCCTATATGACCCAGCCAAACTGCTCTTGGGTATATACACACAAAAACATTTCTATATCTTAATACCGAGATACTTGTTCAACTATGTTAATTACTGCCCTATTCACAATAACTAAAACATGGAAACAACCTAGATGTCCATCTACTGATAAATGACTAATGAAATTATGGCACATTTACACACGGAAGACTTTTTAAGGTGTCAAAAATGAAATTATACAATTCATAGGTAAATGGATGTAAATGGAAATAATCCTTCTCATTGTGGGAACCCAGACAAATGTCACATAGGTCTCTCTCATAGCTAGATGCTAGTTTGAATTCTTAGATGTATTTGACAGGTCATAAAACTAACAGGTGGAGGTGGGAGGGATTTGTGGGAGGTTTGAAAGAATACAGTGATATAAAGGGGCAAAGGGGAATAATAAAATAGGAAGAATTAAGTGGAGTTGGGAATGGGAGGGCAAAGTAGGGAGTAAGGGGATGGATGACTAACTCTAGAGACCTTTAGATAAAGCAATATGGAAACCTACCACTGTAGAAGCCTTGCCTCCTAAAGCATATTCACACACATTACAAAATGAGATTAAAAGGAGTTACATCACAACAGGGTGTCATTACTCCTACTAGAAGCCATAGGCTAGCAAAGTGAAAATCCAATGGCATAGATGGACTGTTTTGAAGCTGTTGACCAGGGGACCTATAGACCCTCAAATAATACTGGCCTTGCTCTTGGTTACCCACCAGAACTTGGCAGTAAGATTCTATTGCTGAAGACACTACATACATGAGCTGTATAAATAAGGAGAAATCAAGCTGGTGCAGACCTGAAAGTTTAATCAGTAATATTCAACTTACACAGTCCTGGAAGGTATATGTGTACTACCAGAAGAAAAAGTAATCATTAGTCTTGTCTGGCTATGAATCCTGCAGGCTTCAACAACATTGTGCCTGGCAAGATATGCCCACTGGTGAAATACTGGAATGAATATAATGTGGACAACCATTCACTTTCCAATTAGATTTAAGGTTCATTTTGTAAGACCTTACATTGAAATCAGCCCTAGGAACATATGGCTAGACAGCACAAACCATTGGGGAGTGCCTACAGCTAGTATTCTGCTAACTAGATATATTATTGAAGTCATCCCTAATGACTTACTGTTATACCTATAGATTATTACACACTCTCAAGTCTCTCACCAGGAAGCTTCCTAATGTAGTTGATTATGATTAACACAAAATCCCACAAATGGCCAATATACATACAATCAGAGTTATTACCCTGAATTGGACACCTATATCAAACTTTTGCAGGATCATTGCAGAAGAGAGGCTAAAGATTGAAAGAGCTGGAGGTGGTGATTGACCACAAGGAAACCGTTTTCTAAATATCTGGAAGGTTACTCATGTGAAATCACTAATGGTGATAGCATGCAAACATACCACAATGCTGTGGAGGGACACAAAATCTCAGCACAAACATGAAGAAGTAGGTAGCAAACCCAGTCCTTCCTGAGGAACTATTGCCACTCACTGGATCCTGGGAAGGGGAAAATATTTTTGTTTAAGGGTGGACTCTTATGTTAACCAGGCTTCAGTGGATAGATCCACACTGAAGATATTGTGGATATAGTTTTGACTCTATAGGCCTTAATACACATGTGCACGTGCACACACACGCACCACACACACACACAACATGCACACACACACACAAATATATATATATATATATATATATATGATATATATATATAGATATGTATTGGCAAATTGGGCAGGGGGGCTAATAAAGTTAGTGTAGATAGATGAGAGGATCATAATATATTGTATTGTTTGAAAAATGTAAGAAAAAAGGAAAATATTGATGGTAATAAATACAAATGATTTAATGTTTTTGTTACTGGTTTAGCACTTCTAACACATAACAGTGAAATAATTGAAAAAGACCAGAGGATTTGCTACTGAATATCTAGTATCTATGCACAATACCTATTCAACTAACAAATCCTGAATTTCAATGAGAAACTATTTTATGCAGCAAACTCTATCCATGTGAAAATGTTTGTTTTGCAATTTCCTTAGATACTTAGGCTCCTGAGACTTCCAAACTATTAAACAGATGCCAGTTTAGAAGGAGGGTGTTTTAAGCTTTATTTACTCACATAGCTCATTTTCAGTCCAAAAAATCAATAAAAGTTTAATTTGATCCTTAACTGAAATCAAATTTTATGCAGCATTAAGTTTAAACCTCCTTAGAGTATACAGTTAAACAATAATTTGAAATGACAAATTAAACTGTAAAACAATTTAAGAAAGAAAATGTCCGTTTGTTTTTAGCATTTAATTATAAGAATAAACATAGAAGTGGATGTTGAGGCTTATTATGTGAGTGCTATAACTGCATTTGGATTTTAATTTGCTATATTGTTTCAGTGTCCTATTTTCTTGATGTTCTATTAAGTAAATATAAGTTTATTAGAAAGATATTGTTTCTGCTAAATTTAGAAATCAGATTTTGTTTCCTTACATAACTGGATGCATTTATCATTTCAGCATGGCATGTCATCTGTTTGCAGCTACCAAGATAATGCAACTCTGTGTGGAAGCTCTGTGACCAAACTTCATCACTGGGTATGATGATCTTAGTGTTACTTTTCATGAGCTTACTCCCCTCTTAAAGCTGGTTTTCTGCTTCTGTGACTTCCTTATATTACTCCACTATAGATTTTAAAATATGTTAACTGACTGATTTTTCAACAAGAAATCATTTTACCAGCCCCAGCACTGACTTCCAGTCAGCTCTGTATTTCCAGGTCCTTTTTCCTGGAGGAAGATGATCCCTATATGTCACCTTTAAATATTCTGATATCTGGTTATTCCTGGACAAACTGTCAGCCCATGAAAGGAAACAGCCAGAATTGACCAGAGTCCAAAACAACAGCTCCAGAGAAAGTAGACTGTTTTGCCTCTCGTCCACCTGTGCCCCTTTTCTAAGCCTAGGGAACAACTTTCGGAAGAGGGGGTGTGGTAGAATATCAGGGCTGCGATTGGGGTGAATGGTGAAACTACAGCAATATAGACTGGACACTTATTTGATAAACTTGATTGTACATACAAGCCCCCCCCCACATGGATGGTGGGACCCTTAGGGTGTGTGGGTTTGGGTGCAACTGCTTGCAAATTGGTTTTACATGAAGGATGCTTGTACTCATAAATTATTACTTATTGTCAAAAAATGAAAAAAAAAGAGAAAAAAAAATAAAATAAATATTCTGATATCTCTTATGACAAACAATGGCCTTAAGCTCTTGGATTATGACAAATAATTATGACTCAAATAAAATTTGAGGTCTCTTACAGAAAAGTATTTCTTTAGATATATGGTTTCTGAAAAACTGGTGATTTCAATGCAAAGTTGCTATTTGCATTTCATTATTTCCAGGAGACATCAATAATATTCAGTGAGCAGTAAATTTGCATAGCACTGTTTCCTCATCATTGTCATAAATATCATTGCCTTTGCTATTATTATGAAAAAGTGAAAGTAATAACATGCTGTTTCAAAGAGAAATGTCAATGTTGTACAAACATATAATATACCATGATATTTTATATTTATTATATAGTGGTAATTTGAGAATATTCTTCCTACTTAAATTAAAGTTTTGGGATAATGCTATTAGGGAATAATTTCTTATAAATAAAAGAAAAACTGAATAGTATAAAATTGGCTACAATTTTAAATAATCTCAGTTACCACAGAGATACTTCAATATTTTTAATTAAACAGGAACTTATTTTTCAGACCCTCCCAAGCATAAGAATATCATATTATATCTTGAGTTTATTTTAAATGAATTTTCGCCTTTGTTCTTCTTGTTAGGGTTTCCTTTAAACATGCTTCCCTTTTAAATGAGTTTTCATTTAAAAAGTGATTACATTTTAATAAATGAAACTGTTTTCTAAAAACAGATGGCATCCAAATGTTTTAATTAAACAAGATAAATCTCTGTTTTATGTTCCTCCAAATGTGATGATTTCACTTATCAATGAACATGGAAGGGGTCTTTTCAGAGAATAAGGCAATATTAGTTCTACCAAACACAATTATTTCACTTTCCTTTCTCTAGGACCACAAGCTACAAATCTGCATGAAAATAGATGTACATTAACCATCAAATGCAAGCACAACTTCAGGTGAATAACTTGGGTCCTGGCAATCAAATAATGAGGCAACATATTCCTGTAATTGTGTGACAAGAATTGCCTTAATTAAGGTGCACTGGAAAACCATTATGTGCTTTTTAGTTCACTTTGTTTTAAAATAGATATTTAATAATCAGTTCAACTTACCCCTGCCCCCCCCCACCACCACCAACAGACACATTGGATCTATCAATCTGAAAACAGTTTTTAATCCCAAGTGCTCGGATTAATGTGCCACTTCACCTGGGAAAAATTTTATCTTTTTAAACTGTTTAATCAGATTACAAAACCAGAAGGCACACAGTTCCACTAGCTCCATTTACTAAGACAGATGGGCCATCTAAGGCAAGGGATATTTATTAGCTGACCTAAGATGAAATGGCTCCCAGGTAGCAAGGCGGGAACTTGCAAGATGTGATGGGGTCAAACAGACATAAGTGAATTCTGCCAAAGAGTCCAAACCCCCATTGTGTCACACCACAGCATCAGCCTCTGTTTACTAATCTGTGGGGTCATCCACTCTATATCTGCAACATTCAGCAAGTTACAACTGGGTGAGACTGTTTGGTGATCAGATCTGAGGTGTGCACTATGAGGATTTTTTTTTACAGAGAAAGCATTGTAATCTAGGCTTTAAATTGAATAGTATTTAAAAAATGCACGTCTTCACACTTGCAAAAGAAGTTCTTTACTTACTGAACTATTATCCCAGCAAATATCAATTATGTTAGTACCTTAAACTTCCATATTAGCATGCCTTACCAAAATCCAAATTTTTTTATATGTGTATTTTAAGTTTTTTAAGAAAAAATTAATCTCTTCTGTTCCTTAGCTATTGTTCTTTGAAAGTGCCTTGATTATTTTTCTGGCAATTTTTTTTTTACTTGCTTGACATTTTTCTATTGTAGACATATTTTAATACCATATGTTAGCATAGCATAACTTGTATGCTTTTGATCTTTTAAAATGTGTTGATAGATTTCTCTAATTTAATAAACTTAATTTAATTTGCTGGGTGCTGTGGTTTGTATGTGATATGTCACATATAGGCTCTCAAACACTTGATCCACTGCTATTGTTTTTATATTTAAAGTTTTAAAAGTTTATATTTTCTTTTTTACTTTTCCCTTCCTAGATTGTGATTTTTATGTTCGGATAATTTAGGTGATTTAAATTTTCTGCTGGGCACATGTGAAGGTACTGGGCTGTAGAAGTGTAATTGAAGAATGATGGAAAATGGGGCCTAAGAATGGGAAAGGTCCAACGTCAAGGCCTGGGTTCTCAGGACCACGTGTGGAGTCAAGACCATAGTTGGACCTCAGGGGAGGTCAGAAGTCCATTCTAGAGGACTACTGCCCACAAGACTATAATCTGAAAATGGCAGGGACTCTCCCTGCTCCCAACATATGCCTAATACAGAGGCAAAGCCAAACATGTACAACCTGAGACCAGCAGATTCAGGGTTGTGGGGAATAAAGCCACTCAGAGAGTACTAAAACTATTACCCAACATCTGGAAGTCCTCCAGTCTCAAATCTGCTCCACTATCCACCAGAGAAACCATTGCTGATGGTTGAGGACCCCAGGTCCAGCTCACAGGCAGGGACCATAGCTCCAGGTACACAGGAGGAGATGGCAGCTCCAGCTCACAGAAGGGAGCAGGACTCTGGTTTCATAGGAGGGGACCACAGGTCCAGGTCTAGAAGATGACTAAGACTCCAGGCTCATGGAAGACAGCTTCTGCTCACAGGAAGGGAGTGAAGCTTCAAGTTCATGGGGAAAAAAAAAAACCACAGCTCCAGGTCATAAGAGAGTACCACAGCTTCAGGAACAAGGGAGGGACAACAGCTGCAGATTCGTGGGAGACACCCAGAGTTCCAGTCTCCTGGGAAGGTTCATAATTTCAGTTCTGCTGATTCCTACTGTTTTCCTGTCTCTGTCAATGTGTTCATGTGATTATACTTGTATTTAAGAAAGAACATTTTGGTTTTTGTGCAGCAACAGAGGCAACAGTTACTTCTTGGCTTAAGTTTCTCATTAGAGGAATATAAATAGTGGAGAACATCATTTTCTCTTTTCACAGATGGACCAAGTGTTCTCCTTTACATGGTCAAGGATCTACTTGGCTCTTTTGGTGTCTGCTGTTTTCGTACCTTCATCTATGGTCAGGGGGAATAAGTTCAGACATTTTCTTCTTGGCATCACATTTTAAGTCCTCTGATTGAAACACAAAGGTCATGTTCTATAGCCTGGGCTGGATCCCTGAGAAAAGATTCTTGCCATTCTCACCTAAGCATGCTGAGAGCCTGTGTCATTTTGGATCGAAGTTATTTTCTTTCTTCCTTTCCAAACACTGAGTTAAGAATTTGGAGCTAGATATAAATACACGTAAGGGCAGAAAAGTGTTCGTCCTGTGATAAAGTTCCTCCTATCGTCCAGCACATGCACTCAGCCTTTTGGAAGCCAGCGTGCCCCAAAGCCTCAGGCCAGCTGCCTGTGGCCTGCCTCACTTCACCATCTTGCTTTCCCCATCCCTTCTACAATTTTTCATTTTTTTCAGAATGTTTAATGAGTGAAATTAAGTTTTCCCTATATTTCATTGTATTATAGTTCAGTTTAACAATTTTACATAAATTTAGTACTACTGGAGCATTCGTATACTTTATTATAACTAGAAGTTCAAATGGAAAGTGAGTTATCCCTTATTTCATAGGCTCTTCTAAAAGGTACATTTATATCATTTCTTTTTAATTATTACTTTACAATGCAAATGCATTTATTTATTATTTGTGTGTGCATGCATGTGTGTGTGTGTGTGTGTGTTTGTCTAGGCTAGTATATCATTTCACCTATGTGAACATAAAAGGACAAATTTGTGAAGTTGGTTTTCTTTTCAAACTTTTATATGGGTCCAAGAATCAGAATTAGGTTTCCTTTTGCATTCTTGGGTGACAAGCACTTTTATAGAGTCAGCTCACCAGGTCCTATAATGAAAAACAAAGATACATGATTTTCATAGACAATACCTAATGTATACATGTAGCGACATGGTAAGAAGGCATATTTTCTTTTTTTTTTAATTTAATTTAATTTATTTATTTTTTATATGTATGAATGTACTATCTGCATGTAGGTTGGTGCACCCATGTCATGCAATGTTGCGGAGGTCAGAAGAGGGTGTTGGATTCCCCTGGAACTGGAGTCAAAGATGGTTCTCAGCCGCCATGTGGGTGCCGGGGATTGAACCCAGGTCCTCTGTAAGAGCAGTCGGTGCTCTTAACCACTAGGCCATCTCTCCAGCCCCAGAAGGCATATTTTCAATAGAAGGATTTTGCAAGCTAAAATGCTAAAAGAAATATGTCCTTGGAAAAAAGACTTTTAACAAAATTCAACCTACCTTCATGATAGAAGTTGAGAGGAATCTAGGGATACAAGAAATATATGCTAACATAATAAAGGCAATAGACAGCAATGAAACAGTTGACTCATACTAAATGGAGAAAAAGCTAAAGCATATCCATTAAAATAATAACAAGATAAGGATGTCCATTCTTTTCCTCACTTGTCAATATTGCACTTGAAATTTTAGCTAGAGAAATAAAACAAGTGGGTGAAATTAGAAAGAAGTCAAAATATCCTCATTTGCACAAAAGGCTCTAAAATTCTATCAGAAAACTCTTAGAGCTGATAAATACATTTGGAAAAGTAGCAGGGTATAACATTAGCACAAAAAATTAGTAGACTTCCTATACATCAAGAACAAACATACTGAGAAAGAAACCAACCAGGGAGTAGCCACAAAACACATAAAATACTTGTATTAAATCTACTCAAGGAAATGAAACGCCTGCTTACTAAAATTTTTAAGTCATTGAGGAAAGAAATTGAAGATACTAAACGATGGAAAGATCTCTTATGCTCATGGATCAGAAGGGTTATTATGTGAAACTGGGCATCCTACCAGAAAAACAATCAACAGATTCAAAGACATTCCCCTTAAAATACAACACAATTCTGCATAAAAATTGAGAAAAAAATAAATTTCACATGGAAGCACAAATGGTAATGGTCACTGTACAGAGAATAAGGGACTATGCAGTGCTTACACCTAAATAGGACATCTATATCAAACTACTGTTTCCCAAGGCTCAGGGATCACGGTGGAAGAAGAGGTGAAACAATTGTAAGAGCGAGAAGTGGTGGGTAACTACAAGGAAACAGTGTTGTCCAGAGTGGAGCAGTTGTTCATAGGAAATTAGGGTATGTTCAAATAGGAGAGGGTGTTGTATTATGATCAAAATAAATTGTATGAAATTTTCAAAAATTCAATAAAATAAGTCCTTGACATCTATAATTTGAGAGGAGACACATATTTTCCAAAACGTTTATCACAAATGATGTATTTTTATTACATCCTCTCTCATTGAATATTTTGGTGTCTAGATATATGCATCATAAAGTGACTCCAATATGGGTTTGAAAGAAGTAAAGATAATCGATGCTATCTACAAGCGTGATTTGTTTTTTGTTGTTGTTGCTTTTGTTTTTGTTTTTGTTTTTTTTTTTTTTAGATAGGACCTCCCAGTAGTCCCACCTAGCCTAGAACTTGTAATGTAGACTAGACTTGCTTATCATAGAGGTCCACCTGCTTCTGCCTCCCAAGTTCTGGGATTAAAGGCATGCACCACCACATCTTGCCTAAAGTGTGTTAAATGAAAATTTATTGAAGTTGTTTCTAATTGCAAAGTGTGAATAAGAGTAAAAATATTGGATGCACTTGCTGTAAATGTTTAAGAATAAAAAGTAGAAGTAAGAATTGTAAAGAATCACACAGTATAATTATATATATAATATATATATATATATATATATATACCACACACACATACATATACACATGAGTTCTGTTCTCAGCCATGGTTTTCATAGCATTTTGGTGCAAAATATGAAATAAGACTTCATGAAATTATTATTAATGAAATACTATTAAAACTTGGAAAACAAGTGCTGTCTAATGGTGAATATATCAGGAAAGTTTCAGGGATATGTTTACATTCCTTCAAAATGGCAAAGAAAACTAGGCTAGGGTGTACGATAAGGTTAAGATGTGAAAAAAAATAAACCAAGGTGTATACAGAGAGTAGATAACAGATCACCTTAAAATTCTCTCCCACATTAAAATGGATAAATACAACCAGAATTACATGGGAGCTAGACTGTAGAAGGAGTTGATGGCAAGGATTCCCAAAGACTTGGCCTTGCAAAAAGGGAAAAAAAAAATGTCGGTTGACCACTGATACAATTGATCATATAGTGTGCAGTGTAAAAGATGAAGATGTTGGATAGACCAGAGGCACACAAATTTGTGTTACCTTAGTCCACTCATATGTTGGGTCTTGTACCTTAAGTGGTTTAATTTTCATTAGAATACAAGATTATCTCCTTACATATTTTAAAATGAAATCAAATGAAATCTGGAGCTACCAAAATCTTTTATTGTTCTACAAGGAGAGGAAATCCTATATAAAGTGGCCAAACTGCTCTAAATGACTATCTGTCCCCACATCACCAGCCATTGAATATAATTGAATGAGTGCCTTAGGACAGTCAGGAGAGTGAGAACATGTGCCCCATAATCACAGCAGATAACTTGCATACCTATTTCAGTAACTTGCATGTGTCTGGCCAGTTGCAGCCAGCCATAAGACTATTCTTTCTGCCAAGATGATAAATGAATCTGAATGTTCCACATATTTATCATATCCTGACTTAGTCATTATAATGCACTTTATCTGAATATTAACACAGCATGCAAATAAAGCTGTGGTAAGCATGAAATAGATCGGTTTACCCACTAGTGGGAGCAAAACCCTCAGAAACATAAGGCCAAGCAGTCACCATGTCTTCCTTATATAACGGTTTATGCAAGGGGCCCTTATTCCTCTCCTAGTTCATATAACCATGAGTCATATGTATTTTTCAAGTAAAGAATCATATACAATAAAAAACTATTTTTGACCATTTTATTAACTAGCCATCACAATTGAAACATCTGAAACTACACTAACCTTAAAGAAATTCTTAGATTACCAGATTTAATAAACATCTGATGTTCATTCCTTTGAAACTTTGGTAAAACATTCAGTGTTATTTACTCTTCAACTATTATTTGTATAATTTTAAATGGTTCCATTAAAGCAAACCATTTCTTCCCCAGTATAAATCTCATGCATAGGATATCACAAACAAATCCTTGGGTGAATAATACCATACTATTTATTGAATAATAAATAAATTAAAAAGTGATTTTTTTCTAGTCAAAATTATGGTGAATTCTAAAAAACACAATTAAGGATTATTGAAATCTTAGTAGGAATACTTTACTCTTTTGAAATTTTTGGGATATTTAATCTCATTCTCTGACCTTTGAGTGAGCTGATTTCCATATACCTCAGAATTTGTATGCATGTTCACACACCTTAGAAGGCTAGGAGGAAATGAATTTAATATAGGAAGCCATTGTTTATGGAGAAGATGTACCTGGAATTTTAGAATATACAGTTGCATCTTTTTACATTCCAAGTTAGCTGAGAAATATGCAGAAAAATTTAAATCCCGTGCTTTGCTTTTTATAATTCTGAGACATGAAAATGAGAGCTAAGATCTTGTGAAATTTGAGGAAGATTTGCTCTTACATACCAAATTTAGACTTTTGATAACAGTGAAGAAAACAAAGTACTGCCTGGTTACTTGCTGTATTCACATTATTATACATTCCCTGAGATAACATATATTAAAATAAAAATGACAACTAATTGGAATATTTTTTCTTAATTTTTACTGAAATTTTGTGCACTTCATAGGACATATCTTAGTCAAATTTAGACTCTTTCTCCTTTCCATTCTCCCCACCCCACAGAACTAGTGCATTCTGCCATAAATGTCTTCTAACTTTTTCTCAGTCTTCTTAAATTTTTCGATGCAGGAGTTTACTTTCATGGGCAGATGTTTACTGTTTCTGTAAGTTCTTTAAACAAGTCTTTTTTATTGTTGTTATTGTTGTTGTTCACTTTAATTTTATATTGCAACAAAATATGCATGTATATACTTCACACATATACCTAAATTATGACATCTGAAAATAGACTATAGGTTAATTCCAAAACATGTTTAGGGATTCAAATTTTAACAGTAGAGTTGCAAGTAAGTAAAAATAAATATTGCTTTATATTCATAAAATACATAACAACTTGATGTATGCTTTAATGTACTTTTTTATAGTAACACCAGGTAATGTGGTATTATTGATATTAAAAAAGAAAAAAAATACTCAGTTTGCCCTATACATAATCATTTGGTGCTAGGATCCACAAATGAGGGAGACCATACATTGTTTAATTTTCTGGGACTGTGTTACTTTAATTAGCATAATGGCTTCTAGCTCCATCCATTTACCTGGAAATTTCATGATGTCGTCTTTTTTACCACTGCATAGAACTCCATTATGTAGATGTACCACATTTTATTTACTCATCAGTTGAGGGATATTTGGGTTGCTTACAGCTCTTCACTGTTGTGAAGAGAGCTGCAATAATATGGTTGTGCATGTATCTCTACAATAGGATGAATCTTGTGGGCATATACCCAGGAGGGTAGGACTGGGTCAGGTGGTAGGTTCATTTTCAGTCTTTGAAGAGTTCTCCAGCATCCCTTCATGCTTAAAGACCTAGAGGGAATTGGACTGGAGGGATCATTCCTCGATGTAATCAAAGCCACATACAGGAAACCCACAGCCAATATCATCCTAAATGTGGAAATGACAGAAACATTCCCTGTAAAGGTTGCCCCCTGTCACCACTCCTCTTCAATATAGTGCTTGAAACACTTTCTAGGGCAATAAGGCAAGAAAAGGAAATTAAAGGAGTAATAATTGGAAAAGAAGAAGTCAAGCTATCCCCTTTTGCTGATGATATGATGATACTTAAGGGATGCTAAAAACTCCACCAGAAAACTCCTAGAAATTATTAAGAGCTTCAGTAAAGTGGCAGGATACAAAATTAACCTAGAAAAATCAGTAGCCTTTCTTTACGCCAACAACAAGCAACTGAAGAAGGAATATAAGGAGATCTTCCCATTCACAATAACCTCAAAAACAATAATATACCTAGGAAAAAACCTAACCAAAGACACCAAAGATCTCTACAACAAAATTTTAAACCCTTGAAGAGGGAAATTGAATAAGACATCAGGAGATGGAAAAACCTCCCATGCTCATGGATTGGAAAAATTAATATAGTAAAAATGTCCATTCTACCCAAACTCTTGTATAGATTTAATGCAATCCCAATTAAAATCCCCAACAGTTTCTTCACAGGCTTGGGAAAAAAAGGTTCTTAATTTCATTTGGAAAAACAAAAGACCCCGAATAGCCAAAACAACTCTGAGTGAAAAGAGCAATACAGGGGGCATCTCTATACCAGACTTCAAACTATACTACAGGGCTATAGTCTTAAAAATAGCTTGGTACTGACACAAAAACAGACCTGTTGACCAATGGAACAAAACTGAAGATCAAAACTTGGGCACATACAATTTCAGCCATCTCATATTTGACAAGGGGGTCAAGAAGACACAATGGAGGAAAGACAGCATCTTCAGCAAGTGGTGATGGCAAAACTGGATCACCACTTGTAGAAGAATGAAATTAAACCCCTACCTCTCACCCTGTACAAAAGTCAATTCCAAATGGATCAAAGACCTCAACGTGAAATCCAAAACTCTGGAGGTGATAGAAGAGAAACTTGGCAGCAGACTACAAGACGTAGGTGTAGGAAAAGACTTCTTAAATCAGACAGCAGCTGCACAAGAAGTAAGGTCATCAATTGACAAATGGGACCTCATTAAACTCAAAAGCTTCTGTACATCAAAGGAAACAATAAAGGAAGTGAAGAGAAAACCCACAGAATGGGAGGAAACCTTCACAGCAGATACATCTGACAAAGCATTAATCTCCAGAGTATACAAGCTACTCAAAAAACAAAGAAGAAAGAAAACAAATGAATCACTCAGAAGATGGAGCAAAGATCTGAACAGAGACTTCACAGAGGAGGAATTAGAGATGGCTGAGAAACACCTTAAGAAGTGTTCAACATCACTAATAATTAAGGAAATGCAAATTAAAACCACCTTAAGATACCACCTTACTCCAGTAAGACTGGCTAGGATCAAGAAAACAAATGATGCCAAGTGCTGGAGAGGGTGTGGGGAAAGGGGAACACTCATCCATTGCTGGTGGGAATGTAAACTTGTGCAGCCACTATGGAAAACAGTGTGGAGAACCCTTAGAAGACTCAAAATGATCCTGCCATTTGACCCAGTCATACCACTCCTGGGTATATACCCACAAGACTCATCTTACTGCAGAGATACATGCACAGCTATATTTATTGCCGCTCTGTTCACAATAGCAAAAAACTGGAATCAACCCAAATGCCCCTCAACTGACGAGTGGATAGAGAAAATGTGGTACATGTACACAATGGAATTCTATGCAGCAGTAAAGAAAGACAACATCATGAACTTTGCAGGTAAATGGATGGAGCTTGAAGACATCATGTTAAGTGAAGTAACACAGTCCCAGAAAAACAAACGACAAATGGTATCTCTCATATGTGGACGCTAGTACCAATAACCCAGTTATAAATATTTCTTGTGGAGAGGGATGCACATTAAAAGAACAACAACAGAAAGATTGCATCAGAAGGCTGACTGAAATAGTGACTCGGGAGGGGTGGGAGGGGTGGGAGAGGGACACGGGTGTATATTCGATTGGTGCATGTTTAATTGACATGAGTTCAACAAGTATCCAGTTTTGCCCAGACTCTGTCTACAAGATACATGGTGTTTTAGGACTTAGTAAAAGTAAATATGGGCATATTGGACAACATTGGTTTGAAGACTGATAAAAACGGTAATGCATCTGAGTTAATTGGTGATATAAATTGCTCTTGTCCACATTAGCTTTAACTAAAATCTGTATAACAATTACTTTGGGATTGGTATAAACAAATGTTCTCTATAATTTTGCTGTCATATAGTATCACCTGGTAGCAATCTCTTTCACCTATAGGATGATTTAACTCAAAAATGAACTTTGTTTCCCAAGTTAATCACATACAGTAACCCAAAACAGCATGGGTGAACTTGATGAAATCTGTGCCTTGATTCCACCCTATAGGTATGTATAAAACAACTGCTTTTTTGAGACTCATGGGTCAAAACTAAACACCTTAAATAAAAAAGGGGGATATAGATAGATATGAAAACTTTTTGTCAAAAAACCTTGCAACCCAAATCTTAAAACTAACTATGGGAAAGGATTTGTATGTTCCAACAGGCCAGAGTATCACCAACTTAATGGCTGAGAAAGAAAATGCAGCTTTGCAGTGAGTAGGATGTACCAGAAAGTGCCAGCAGAAGGATTGACTCCTCTGCGCATTGAAGGGAAGAAATGCCTCAGATTGCTGCAGACATCAGGCCCCTCTGTGGATCCTACTAGTAACAACTATTTTTTAATGATTCCTAACGAAGCTTACCTTCTAGGTGCTGCAAAGGTTTTAATACAAGAGACTTTCTTAACTCCCCCCCATAGAATAAAGAGAAATAAGAGGATGATGAGGTCATTCTCCAGCTGTAGATTGGAACCAGCTGTTATAGAAGTGTTCTCTTGTAAAATCAGTAAAACTGCCTTCTTTAATTGACTAATGGACATAGAAACTGTGAAAAGGATTATTTTCTATTCAGAACCAAATATAATGCTAAAGTCTCCTTAAGCTATGCACCTAAACAAAATATATCAATACAGGAGCTCTGACATCAACAATGGATTATTCTACCAAGGAGATGTTGGCCAGGGGATCCAAGCCCCCACAAATGGTAAAGGCTCCTTGCCTCCTAACTGGGATATCTGCAGGAAGAGAGGCGATAAGGCCCTGCTGTTGAAGACCTGATACAAACATGGAAAAGATGTATGGAGACCGCACTTGCAAGTATACAGATGGTCTCTGGGATGCCAGAGAGTGTTACCAAAGACCACTAAACCAATAAAGCAAATATAGGTCTCCTTGAGTCAAGCAAGACTCCTCCGTCAGCACCAGCTACACCTCATCTGCCTGGAAATACTGTGCAGCAGTGGCAGCCATATGTCTGTATATCCCAAATCTAATTGGCTATTGGCTCTCTCCTTGGAGGAATAACCCACGGCTGATGTCACAAGCTTACATCCTCTAATGGTTAGGAGATGTTATAAACCACACGAAGACCCTGCCATACTTGACAGAAGAAAATGTAGATCATGAATTGACATACCATCCAAACATCTGTGTCTATACCAAAGTAACCTACCATAACAATTAGTACTGTTTAAATACCCATATATCTAATTGTGTGTGCTTCATTAGTAGGATCGAAAGGCTATATATTATACTGTTTAAATACCTAAATATCTAATTGCATGTGCTTCATTAGTAGGATCGAAAGGTTAAGCCTGGACAAGCTGGCAGCCCATGAAAGAAAACAGCCAGAACTGACTAGAGACCAAGACATCAGCTCCAGAGAAAGTAGAGTGTTTTGCTTCTCATCCACCTGTGCCCCTTTTCTAAGCCTAGGGAACAATCTGCGGAAGAGGGGGCGTGGTAGAATGTAAGGGCTTCGATTGGGGTTAATGGTGAAACTACAACAATATAGACTGGACACTCATTTGATCAACTTGATTGAACATACAAGCCCCCCCTGCTGGATGGTGGGACCCATGAGCTGTGTGGGTTTGGGCACAACTGCTTGCAAATTGGTTTTACATGAAGGATGCTTGTACTCACAAATTATCACCTATTGTTAAAAAAAATGAAAACAAAACAAAACAAAAAAGCAGAGAAAGATGCAGAAAACTTACGGCAGAATGCACGATCTGCGATGGGTAGGGGTGGGGTGGGGGGAAGGGAAGGGGATATATGCCTGAACTGAATTGGAAAATGATGTATGAAATACACAAAGCATCAATAAAAATAAATAAAAATAAATAAAAATAAAAATAAAAATAAAAAAATTAAAAAAAGAAAAAAAATAAACAAATAAAGAAAAAAAGAGAAAAGAATGACAAGCTCCAAAAAAAAAAAGTGGAAATACTAAAGAAATCACAGGATGAAATGATAAAGGAAATCGAACACTCATACAATCACCAGGAAAGGATGGGAGAAAGTCTCTGTAACATATTGGATGAAGGAGAAAATAGAATATCAACACTGGAAGATAAAATAGAAGACCAAGAAGTCTCAAGGAAATAATATGATCTATAATGATCTTTAGTGTCTTTGGTCAAGTTTCTTCTGAGATATTTTAATATTTTTGGAGGCTATTATGAATGGGATGGTCTCCCTGTAATTCCTTCTCCAATTGCTTGTTGTTGGCTTAAAGTAAGGCTGATTTTTCTTTATTAATTTTGTAACCTGCCACTTTACTGAAACTGTTAATTGTTTCTAAGAGTTTTCTGGTGGAATTTTTGGCATCTCTTAGGTAAACTGTCATGTCATCTGTGAAATGGGATAGGTTGACCTCCTCTTTTCCAAATGGTACTCCTTTAATTTCCTTTTCTTGTCTTATTGTTCTAGCAAGCATTTCAAGTACTATATTGAAAAGGAGTGGAGATATGGGACAGCCTTGCTGGGTTCCTGATATTAAGGGGAATGTTTCTAATTTTTCCCTGTTGAGAATGATGTTGGCTGTGAGTTTGATGTATAGGGCTTTAATTATGTTGAGTAATGTTTCCTCCACTCCAATTCCCTCTAGGACTTTAAACATGAAGCTGTGTTGAATTTTATCAAAGACCTTTTCTGCATCAGTTAAGATGACCATGTGGTTTTTCTCTTTCAGTCCATTTATGTGTTTTATGACATTTATTTATTTATGTATGTTGAATCATCCCTGCACCTCTTGTATAAATCTTGTATAAATCTGACATCTTTTTGATGTGTGCCTGTATGCAGTTTGCAAGTATTTTGTTGAAAATTTTTGCATCTATGTTCATTAACTAAATGGAGCTATAGTTTTCCTTTTTGGTTGTATCTTTGCCTAGTTTTGGTATTAGAGTGATGCTGGCTTAATAGAAGGAATTTGGGAGATTACCCTCTGTTTTTATCCTTTTGAATAATTTGAGTAATAATGGTTATAAGTCAGTCCTTTTTAAATGTCTTATAGAATTTTCCTGTAAATCCATCTGGGCCAGGGCTTTTTTTTTTTTTTTTTCTTGGGAGGTTTTGTACTACTGTTTCAATTTCCTCATATGTTAAAGGTCTGTTTAAGGTATCGATCTCTCCTTGGTTGAGCTTTATCAATTTCCATGATTTCAGATATTCATCCATTTATCTTAGGTTTTCAAATTTAATAGTCTATATTAAACATGTATAGCTTTTAAAATTATTCTTGTATAATTGTCTGGATCATTTCCTTATCTGTTATTATTTATCCCATTTCAGCATGAATTGTGTTCATTTAGAGTTGCTTTTTCTTTCTTTTGGTTAATTGGGCTGGAGGTCTATTTATCTATCTTATTTATCCTTTCAAAGAAACAGCTCTTAGATTTATTAACTCTTTGTATTTTTTTTTCTTTTCTTTCTTAGTTGCAGTGTTAGTTGTTTTATTTGTGCTCTTTCTGGTTTTTGTTGTTGTTGTTGTTGTTGTTAGGCACTTAGAGCTATAAATTTCCCTCTTGGGACTACTTGTAAACTGTCCCACAGGTTTTGTTGTGTTGTGTTGTGCTTTTCACTTTGTTCCAGGAATACTTTTATTTATTTCTTCATTTCTCCCTTGGCCCATTTATTATTCAGGAGTGTGTTGTTTTGTCTCCATAAGTTCTTGTAAATAGTAGGGCTTCTTCTGGTGTTGATATTAAGCTTTATTGCATTTGGTCCTGTAGAATATGTGGAATTATTTCTTTTTTTTTTATTTGTTGAGGTTTATTCCGTGTCCCAGTATATGGTTGATTTTGGAGAATGTTCCATTGCATTCTGAATAGAAAGTATATTCTTTGCTGTTTGGGTGGAATATTCCATAGATATCTGTTAGATCCATTTGGTGTACTGTATTCTTCAGTTTAGAAATTTGTTTATTCTTTTTCCAACTGACCTGTACAATGAGCTCAGTCCCCCACTATTAGTCTGGTGGGATTTATATGTGCCTTAAAGTCCTGCAGAATTGTGCTTATGAAGTTCAGTGTGATGACATGTGCCAGGCTCTGTCTTATCACCCCCCCCCAGGAGCCAGGAGGTGGGCACCTGGCATGAGATTCCTAGCTGTGTAAGCTGGAAACTGGAGCTATAGGGCATTGGGAGATGGCTTTTTGCTTTCAGAAGTCCAGTGCTGGACGTCTAGGATAGAGAATATGGAGCCTGCTTAGCTGGAACTGGAGCTCCTGGGAGCTGCAAGCCAGAGCTCAGTACCCAGGTGCTGGGCACCTCCGACAGGGCTCTGCCTTGTTCCATCAGCACAGTGCAGAAGAGGCCCTCTGCTCCACGGGGTCTCTAGATTCCACTTGGTTCCGTCTGTGAATGTGGAATATTCTTATGTCAAAAATCCCAACCATCAACTCATGTCATTTTCCACAATTCCACAATATCTTTCTATAAAGATGTGCAAATTATTCATATTTTAATGATATTATGTGCTACAGACAAAAGGCTCTCACAGAGATAACACTGAATTTTAATCACAGAGCCTGCTAAAGTACATACTTTAAGAATATAATGTGGGGGCTGGAGAGATGGCCTACCGGTTGAGAGTGCCGACTGCTCTTTGCAGAAGACCCGGGTTCAATCCCCAGCACCCACATGGTGGCTGAAAACCGTCTTTAACTCCAGTTCCAGGGGAATCCAACACCCTCTTCTGACCTCCGCGGCATAGCACGACAGGGGTGCACAAACCTACATGCAGACAGTACATTCATACACATACAAAAATAAATAAATTTTTTTAAAAAATTAAAAAAGAATATAATGTGAAAAAATGACTGTCCTTTACATTTTTATTCACATGAAAATAATTAAATAACTTTTTTTCTTTATCAATAACTGAATAACCTTTTTTATTTTCTGTTTAGTGTTATGATTACTGAAAAGGTGGACGATAAAGAAGAGTTGTTTTTCTGACTTCCTGAGTCTTTTGCTTAGTTTCATATCCTAGAGTGTTAAAATATTTATTTAATATCTTACAGCCTATTTCATCACAAATGAATAAAACTAGAAATCAACAAATAGATAATTATAATAATACATAGAAACTGAGAACATTGAAGACATATTATAGAATTAATAGTGGATCATTCATAGGAGAGAAATGAGATACTTAAAATTGGATGAAAATGAAAACACAGTGTAACAGAAATTATGACATACAATAAACGTGGTTCTAAAAGGAAATCCATACTTATAAACAGTAACATTATGCAGCTGCATGCATGCACAAGACCTTCATTAGCTATAACCAGTTGAAATTCAACATGGATGGGGATGAGCTCATGAAGCCCCACTCTCAGATGAGGGGCTATTCCCAGTTGATGACTGCTTTGGGGGGAGATTATCAGTTTCCATCAGGTATGTGTTCCTGCTGCCCATGCCCCAATGCATAGCCATATAATCTTGGACCTGCCAATAGCAACAATTGAACTCACCATTAAAAAATATGAGTACATGAAATTGGAAGAGAGATGTGGTGGGGAGATCTGGCAAGAGTTGGTGGAGAAAAATTGGGGAGATGTGTTTGTTCTAAATGCATTCTATACATGTATGAAATAATCAAAGAATGAATAAAAGTATCCACTTTTCTGTGTCTATTTTGTGTCTAGTTATACCTCTGACAGACAGTATCTGGCATATACAAAGAACTAAAAAAAAATAATAAACCTAAAATTGGAGCAAGTAACTAAAATAATTCACAAAAATGAAATGAAAATGGATGAGATATACTTTTTAAAATTCAACATCTTTAGCCAAGAAAGAAATATAAATTACGACTACTATAAGATTTCATCTTACAGTATTCAAAATGACTAAGATCCAAAAAACAACTGACAAGTGCTGATGAGGATGTGGGGAAAGGGAAAAACTGATTCATTGTTGGTGGATGTGCAAAATCGTTTAGCCACTATAGAAATCATTGCTGAGAAACCTGAAAGTGTTAGCAATAGGTCTTCCACATGGTCTAGCCATACCACTCCTGGGGATATATTCAAGAGACTCTATTCTATTATACAATTAGGTTTATTGCAGCTTTATTCACAGTAATCAGAAAATGTAAGCAATGTAAATGTCTGTAACTCATGATTGGATAATAAATAGTATGGTACATTTTCACAATGTCATATTATTCACCAGTAAGAAAAACAAAATTAGGAAATTCTCAGGTAAATGGATGGAGCTGGAAACAACTGTCTTAAATTAGGCAGCCCAGACACAGAAAGCCAAACAGTATATTTTCTCTCATAAGTGGAAGGATTTTTTTGAATCTTTGTTATGTATATTTCAATTGGAAAATCCACAGAGGTCAAGGAACTAGTTAGGGGTCATGAGGGTGGGGGCCCTGCAAGGGGAGACAGAATGTAGTCCTATAAAGGAGGAAATGTATTCCTATAAAGGACCTAAGGGGAGTAATGGGATAGGAAGGAGTAAATGGGGGTGAAGTGGGAAGGCAGAGCAGAGGAGTGAATATGGTGAGCCATATGAAGTCTGTTTGGAAAACTAATATGGAAACCCACTACTCTAGAAGCTTCTTAAAGTGAATATATAATGTAATATAATATAATATAATATAATATAATATAATATAAAGTATATATAAAGTGCATATATAAACATATATATGTATAAAGTGTATAAATGGAGAAATAGAGTTACCCTGCAATGAAGGGACAATGCCCCTACCAGAAACCAGGAGGAGCAAACAAAATCTCAATGCCAGAATGAACTTCCACTTTTGGAAGTCTGAACAGGTTATGCCCATAAATTTTTGAAGAATATTGTCTATTGAGATTGCTTTTATCAATTGAAGGTAAGACTCTATTGTTAAATAAACTACGTAGATGAGTCATAAAGAAAGAGAAATCAATCTGGTACTAACTTCAAAACTTCATGTCTATCAGTTCCATTTGTGCTACAAGGTGTTATACACAACTATGCCCAATGGTAAACTCTCTCAGATAAAGCAACAACTGACCTAGCAAAATATGCCTACTGGTGCAGAAGTGACCAGAATATTATGAGAGTAAACATACACTTTCTGATTAGATTTAAGGCTGCTTCACAAGAGGGAGCTCATAGCCCACACTGTTGTCAGACCTAGGAACCTATGGCAAGACAGTGCACAGACCACTGGGAAGAAACTGGTGCTATTATTCTGGCAAGTGGGTATTGTAGTAAACCAACTCCTAATGATATATTATGCCCATAGATTAATGCATTTTTAAACAATCACCAGAGATGCTTCTTTATTAATGGAGACCCACAACTCTTCAGCATGCAAAGTATAAGAGTCTGTGTGATGCTTAACCCTAAATGTGACACCCAAATCACGTTGCCTCCCCTCCAAGGCTCAAGAATTTCAGGAGGGAGGGAAAAAATATTCTAAGAGCCAGAGATGGTGAATGATTGCAAGAAAACAGTGTTTTGCAAGCATAAAGGCAATTATACATATGAACTTATAGCAATTGAGACAGCATATACAAGACCAATGCATGCTTGATGCAAATGAACTCCTGGCACAGAATTGGGGAGGTGGGTAATAAACCCCAACACTACCTGAGGAGCTGGAAACAACTGACAGTTGCTTGGAGATGGACAGTCAGTTTTCTTTATCAGTGTGAAGATGGTTGGGTTAACCAGGTTCCCAGGAATGGACCCATACTGAAAAACATTTTTGGACACAAACATTTGGGGACACAAATTAGGCTTGATAAGCTTCACAAAAAGAGGACATAAAGTCAAGCAGAGAAGTAGTCAAATGGTAGTGGAGGCAGGAGAATGGCATCTGAATATGATCAAAATACATTATATGAAAGCTCAAGGAATCTATAAACTGTATACTAAATAGACATATATAAAAATAAAGAGCAAATGTTCCATAAACATATGAAAACATATTTTAAATCCATAGCCATCAGGGAAATATAAGTTAAATCTGCAATGAGATTTTATTTTATTCCAGTCAAAATGGCTATAATGAAGAAAACAAATGTTAGCTTGGATGTGGGGTGGAGGGGAGAACCCATATACACTGATGATGGGGAAAATTATGGATAAATTATGTAAGTATATTATGGATAAGCCATTATCCATATATCAGTATTAAGATCCCAGAAAAACATAAAAATAGAAATGCCATAGGATACATCTATAATACCTCTGCGTATGTACCAAAGCTCTAAGTCAACCTGTCAGAGGATGCCTGCACATTATACTTGTTGCAGCACTAGACACAGTAACCAGCTGCAGCACTAGTCACAGTAACCAGCTGGCATCCATAATTATGTCATTTATAATATGGGTAAAACTGGAGGCCATCATTTTGTATAAAATCAGGAAGATCCAGAAAGTCAAGAATCACATGTTTTCTCTCACTTATAAATCCTACATTCTTATAGATACATAAACAGAAATCTATAAATATATGTATGCATACATATGTATGACATGAAGCCTGAGAAGAGAAGGATCATACCCAAGGTTATGGGAGGAAGCAAACGTGGAGATTATGAGGCAAGCATATGGTCAAAATGCATGAGGTACTTGAGATAAATTGTCTTAATCAAGCCCAACCCCATGTGCAATGAATATAAGTCAATACAATACTAATTACCACGGTAAACTGGTTCTGAATATCATCTGTAATGGCAATGTTCTTTTTCTTGACACCTGGGAATATACAGAGGCAGAAATAATTCACTGAGTATTGGCCATCCAGATCACATGTTGAGTAGCCAAGAGAATGTATTTTCTAGTATCTTTGCATTTCTGTGCCCCCAAATTTATTACTTAAGATGGGATGGTCCCTGAAGTTTCCTCCATAAGCAGGCATTGTTGCTCTTCATACACTGATGTTAATGAAATTACAGTGCATGGATTATTTCAACCTATCTTTTGATCTATGGTGCATGAAATGGGAAGAAGACTCATTACAGGAAGAAGACCCATTACTCAACCATAGCCTAAAACCTGAAAACAACATTCATGGTATCTCAGTAATTCTCAGGACATAGTTTTGTTTTTCACTCATAAATGGGACTGTGTAACTTTTATTTTAAAATTACCATTGGCTTAAACCTTTCTTGTGTGCTTTTCCTGATTTGCTTTGGTTTGAGTCTTTTGTACCTTATTGCTTATCATTTATTTCCAGTCACAGCTTTTTACCTTACCCAAGAAGCATTCTTTTTGTTTTTTAGTTGATAATTATTAAATTTTATTTATTTTATTTTATTTTATTTTTTTAATTTAATTTTTATTGATGCTTTGTGCATTTCGTACATCATTTTCCAATTCAGATCAGGCATATTTCCCTTTCCCTCCCCCCCGCCACCCCATCCCAGATCATGTATTCTGCCATAACTGTCTTGCATCTTTCTCTTTTTTTTTCTTTTCTTTTTTTTTCATTTTTTAGCGATAAGTGATAATCCATGAGTCCTTCGTGATAATCCACGAGTCCTATAAGTGATAATCCAAGCATCCTTCGTGCAAAACCAATCTGCAGGCTGTTGTGCCCAAACCCCCACAGCCCCGCCATCCAGTGGGGGGTGACAGGTTGTTTGTTCAATCAAGTCTTTTTAAATTAATTTTATTTATTTCTGTATGTGTATGAATGTACTGTCTGCATGCAAGGTTGTGCACCCGTGTCGTGTAATGCCGCGGAGGTCAGAAGAGGGTGTCGGATTCCCCTGGAACTGGAGTTCTCCTGGAATTGGAGTTTATGTGGGTGCTGGGGATCAAACCCGGGTCCTCTGCGAGAGTGTCGGTGCTCCTAACCGCTAGGCCATCTCTCCAGCCCCACCAAGAAGCATTCTTATACTTAACCTTATTTTATACTATTTAATATTTTATTACATAGAACTTTGCAAAGATAAAGTAGCTACTTAGAGAACAGAAATCTTAATCTCTTGCATAATCATTGATTTTACCCTACACTTAAATTGTTTAGTCTTGTTTATTTGTTTAACAAATATATTTTAATTGTTACTAATTTTATTTTAAATAATATATTCTTTTGAAAATCCACATTAGATGAAATCTTGGCATACTAAAGACCCTTTAAAATAGAATTGAATTTTGAAGAGGCCAGGGAGGCTGTTTTCTAATATCTCACCTCAATACCATCTCTACAAAATATGGAACAAGAATTATTGGACACAAAGTTGGAAAATGGCCAGGGAGTAGGTTTATCTTGATATTTTTCTCAAAATTCTGAAATTTTGATAGCTTGTACTGTTTACATTCTCTTTCTGTAGAATATCCCAAGCTATGAAATTTAATTGTGCAATACTGATTTTAAATATACAAATAGATTTTATGATGAAGGTTATATCTTGGTTGCTATGGTGATATGAGTTTAGCTTAGCACTTGGCCAATTAATTTTGGACAAAATTACCATAACTATTGCAGTATTATAACTTATCCTTTGAATGGGAGTATTTTACCCTGAATGTGCTTAGCACTGATAAACTGGAATTACTATTTGAAGCTGAAGAATAGTTTGGAGACCCATTGTGTGCTGTCCTACGAAGACAGCACATGCTGTTGGTATTTATTTTTAGTGTGAATTATTGTAATAAATTATGATCACTTGAGCATTGAAATTTAAGTGGATGATTAATGGAGTATCTATTCAAAATGATGGATTAGCATGCTCCATAATGATAGTCTTTTATCATCATGATTTATCTCCCTTGCACTAATGTAGTCAACATTTTAAACACATAACTTTTAGACAAAATTATATGTTTTAAAAATATTTTCAAAGTAATACAGGATGATTTAAAGCTGAATTACATTTTTCCATGAATAGACCTGCCATCCATTAAAATTTTCTACTTCATCCTTTTATTAGGGTTAAACCCACCATTTTTTTTATCTTGAAATTTCAGTAAGAAATAAGAAAACTTATAAAAAAATTTCTGTGTCTGTAAAATCCTTACTTTAAAGCTATTGGTACAGTTCTCTTTGTTTCTAAAATATCTTTTATAATTAAAAAATGACATTAGTAACTCTTGTAATGGTAAATTATGCAATGACTTAATATTAATTTTTGTTTATATGGGACAAGATCTTGTTATACAGCCCAGGTTAGATGTGAACTCATAATCCTTCTATCTTTACATGCTGAGTGGTGTTGTTATGGATTTAGACCATAATGCCTAGCAGATTTACCGTTTTTAGTAAAATTTTTACTTGAATACTCAATAAAAACTGTTCTCTCTTGGTGTCCTTCACAGGCAAATTTTAACTGAAATTAATGCAAACTGTATTCATTCCATGATTTATACCTCCCTTGAAGTTCTAACCACATTTGTTAGTGAATGTCTCCAACTTTTTTTCAAATATTAGGATACTATGGATTTTTTTAGATGAACTCCAAAATTTATAACTTCCTCAAAATGCATACTGATTTCAGAAATTAACTGAATGTTATCTGAACATAATATTTGTCTTTGGAAATCTAACTTATTAATGTAAATAGACTGGAAGAAGAAAAAAACACATAGTCACAGCAAAGCAGCTGCAACCATCTCAACCTTCTCATTATTAACAACATAAATAAATAGTGTGCAAAAGCAAGAGGAGATGCTTAAAGATATATGAATCTGTAGTACTTCTGAGAAATACAACATAGACCCAACTTAGAAAAACTAGTAGAATGCTGCCTAAACAGAGAGGTTACAGGGCAAAATGCCTAAAAATCGCAGGTTTCAAAAAGGCAGCCATTGGAAATAGGTTAACAGCTAAGAAAAACAATATCTAAAATGAAGGAAATTTGGACCAATCTGATAGAATGATTTCATCACTGAATTAGCCTGATATAATAGGATTAACCACTAAATGGAGGAAGACAACAAAAACCGTAGTTCTTAAAAATGTAGCATTTTAATGTTCAGTATACTGTAAAAACACCCTATCTATAAAGAAACGTGAGTCTGGGGAATTCAAGTGATGGCAACGAATGGTAATATAATACAGAAAATGGTATTAGCAGTGAAAAACAGAAAACAACTTATAAATAGGGTCAAATATGACTATAACAAAGGAAGAAAAATTTCACTAGAGTAACAAAATTACAAAATGATACAATAGGAAAATTATTCTATCTGAAATGAAAATTAAATCAGTCATCTTAAACTGATAATTAGGGATGGAAAGTGAAAGAGCCAGTTAACTAAACAAAACAAAACAAAATAAAACAAAAAAAAAAACAGAGAAAGATGCAGAAAAGTTACAGCAGAATGCATGATCTGGGATGGGTAGGGGTGGGGTGGGGGGAAGGGAAGGGGATATATTCCTGAACTGAATTGGAAAATGATGTATGAAATACACAAAGCATCAATAAAAAAAGAAGTAAATTAATCTAAATATCAGAAAGCAAAAGAATGAGCACTGATTCAGTGAATGAGAAAATGACAGGCTATTCAATGGATGGGTAAATTAAAATCTATAAATAGGAGAGATAAAGAGAGAGAAATAAATAGAGAAAGAAAAAGAAATATGGGGAAGAAAAGAAAGAGGGAGGGGAGAGAGATTGATTAGTTCATTGGTTTAAAGAACATTGTTAGAAGAGTCCCTAAATTTGGTAAAATAATATTGCACATCTATGAATACATGCCACTGCTAAACTGAATGAAATGTAATGAGAATCATACTAGGCAAAACAAACTTTAAAGTATCACAAAGTAGAGAAAAAAATCTTGAAAACAGAAAGATATAAGTAATTTTTAATTATAATCTGAAACAAATCCAGTGGAAACTATCAACAATTTAAAATGATGGAGCAAAAACTAGCCAACTCAGAATCCTTTATTCAGCTAATATACTGCACAAAAAGTGAGATTAAGTAACTTTTAGACAATTGAGAGAATTCATTATTGGAAAAAATAAAACACAAATGTTAAAGAGATTTAGTCTGACTGAACAAAAGTTGACATCAGAAGACATTTCAGAGCTACAAAAGAGAAAGATGAATACCTAAAATAGTGAGCATGATTGGTAACTTTACGTATATGAATGGATACACAAATAATTTATACACATATATAATCCTACATAGATACAAATTCATGTTCTGTATTAATCTCGTTAATATCTTCAAAGCAAAAATTATAACATTTTAGTACTTAAGTGAACATATAAAATTTATGAAGTAATGAATCTGTTCAACCAAATCTTCAGAGCCTATAGGAATTTATTTTTTATTGTATGTATATATTTTCATGTATTTTTCTCTTTCATACTATTAAATATTTCTGATCCATAGTTTAATTTTTATTTACTATGTTGTTCATGGATAGACCATTATGGTTTGAATTTTATTTTAAATATTAAAAGTAGAACACAATTATGGTATTATTTGTTTAGTAATTTTAAAATATTAAAACATTTGTGCACCAGGCGTGGTGGCGCACGCCTTTAATCCTAGCACCTGGAGGCAGAGGCAGGTGGATCTTTGTGAGTTCAAGGCCAGCCTGTTCTCCTTTATTTTTGCTTTAAAAATAGAGCCATGACCTCCACTTTGTATATATTTTCCTATTTAATGCTTCACAAATGTCTTTTCAATCTATTAATAAAAAGCAAATCATTTCTCTCACTGGCTACATAATATTCCACAAATTTAGAGAAATATCTCTCCAATATTTCCAGATTTTTCTATCCTAAACAATTTTGCACTAAATACAATATATGCTATACTTACATGACTTAAATTTATCCATACTATATGTAGTTTTGTATGTCTTGTGTATATTTCAATTTTAATACACCATACAATGAATTTTCTTTTTTGAAACAAAATACAATGGTAAATTTTTAGGTGAAGATGTGAGCTATGTTTATTTTAATATATAAGAGAAGCTCTGTGAATTTTCTATTGTCATAGTTTTATTAGAGTATTGATAGTTTAAAACTAATTTTGTTGTATATTATGTAGACAGTCACATTCTGGTCATATGAGTTAAAAATAAATTTGCTGATTTTTTTTTCCCAAATAACTTCTCAATGTCTTCCCTCTCAGAAAGAGAGAGAGAGAGAGAGAGAGAGAGAGAGACTATAAACTTTATAATTTTTTAAAAATTTTATCCTTTATTTTGTGCTAACCTGAATTAGAACACATGCTTTTACTAAGGGTGGGAGAACACATAGAAAATAAAATGCTGTAAAAATAAAGTTGTGTACTAAATAAAATATGTGAACTAAGACAAGCAAATCATTTTTAAAATGGGAAATGTGATCAGAATTGTCAACTTTATTTCACCCTTTTCTCTGAAGATGTTACCCACAAATGGAAGTATTTATTATATCATAGACACTTTAAAAAGACTTATGTGTATGTACGTGAGCCTGCATGAGTGTATGTGTACACATGTATGTGTACACATGTATGCAAGAGCCTGCAGAGCCCAGAAGAAGGCATCAGGTCCCTTGGAGCTGAGGGTACAGACAACTGTGAGCTGCTCATGTGAGCTCTGGAAATCGAACCCAGGTCCTTTGCAAAAGCAGTATGTACTCAGATCCACTGAGCTATCTCTCCAGCCCATACTGCAATCATGTTTACAGAACCTGTGAGTTCTTGTATTGAAGGAGCTGGGAAGAACTGTGAATTGTTCTGTTCTATCCTTTGGAATTTTTCTAAAAGTTTCGCAACAGGGAGGGATGAAGACATGATTAAGGGGTGGTACACTTGCAATCTCCTATAAGCTCTAAATTTCTGTGATTGCTTGTTGTATTTTCATGCTTTTTTGATATCACAAGTTTCATTTATGTTATTTTGATACTATGTGTATTATAAAGTTCAACTTAAAATAAAAAAAGCATTCTGCTTAGAAACTCCTGGAACATATGAATCTTGAGCAGATTTTCTTCTGCCTATTCCAAACCTATTTAGCTAAGATAATATATGTAGATCAACATTCCTCACACCAAGGGCACCCCAAGAGCACAGACAAAAATAGCGCTTGATCTCAGGAGTCAGTCTGCCTTATAGGAAAGAGACTGATAGCCAATCTAAAATATTTTATATTAAAGTAAAATCTACTATAGATAAAATAACATCTACATAAATATGTCATCTACAACAAGCTTTATAAATTTTAAGTTTTGGTGAAGAAACTCTTTGAACTCCTAGTTAAATTATTAGACCATCTGGAGTTTATTTCTGATAATGTGTGAGAAAGGCTCCAAATTATATTTACCCAGATGGATAACTAATTTTGCCAACATCTTTTATTAAATGTCCCATCCTTTTGACATTACTATATTACATTTGGCAAGCAGTAGTGTTTTATAGATAGAGGGATTTTTTTTCTGGACTTAGTATTAAGAGCTATTAGTCTACTTCCATGACACTATACTGTTTATTATGTTGTGTTTTTATCTAGTTTCATAAAAATGACCTCTTGACATTCCTTACGGTCCCTAATTTTCACACATCTTATGATAATAAAGTTATATGGTTGGTCAGCTTCTTTAAAAAGAGTAAAACAATTCTTGATTCTCTGATTCGAGCAACATTACTTGCTTGGATTGCGGAAAGCCTGCTGATTCTTTCTCCTTTTACCTGTGCCCTCTGCCATTCTACACTATAAGACATAACATCATATGGTCAGAAACTCAGGGCACCCCCTGCCTCTCCTCATGCTCAGAGTTTCTATCTTTCCTTATCTTACATAGAATGAAAGCCAGAGAGTCCTTAACACTTCACAAGAGCCTTTACCAGCAGTGGCCTCTGATGACTTGAGGCTGCGTTTCAGTGGCCTCTGGCTATATAATACCCCAGATCCTGCCATCCTTACCTTGCTTTACTTTCTAGTTCTTGAAACACAGGATTCTCCTCTTGAGTCTGTTGCTTACTGTTCATACCTTTCCTTCTCCTTGTGATTACAGAATGTGACAAATCAACGCTCCTCATTCACATCTGGACTGAAGTATGCTCCCTCTGAGAGTTGATTCCTGAGCATTATGTCTGAAATAACGTATCAATTCATTTGTCAAGTGTCCTACTTTTTTATCTGTTCCTCATGTCATGGTGCATACGTAGCACTAAGACAACTTCTGACAAAGCAGAGATACTCTCAAAGTACAGGCTGTGTGTTGTGTCAGCCTGTGCATCCTGAACAACCAAAATACCAGGTAAGATGTTATTGAACAAACTGCCTGGGTGAATAAATCAACATTTTTTCCTATGAAAAAGGTCAGTCAAAATTTTAATAAAAATTGCATTCCACTTAACTGTATGAGGTTTTTTAATTAAATCAAATTTAACTTAATTTTGAGAATTTCATATAAGAGTATTGCATTTGCATTATTTCCACCTCTTTCAGTCCTCTCCAACCCTACTCATATATCCAGCATCCCCTCAAAATTTCTTCTCTGTAATGATCAGAAAATCTCCATTTTTGAATAGAGGAAGCATTTCAGTTTCTTTTACTCTTAGCTCAAAGTTGCATGGCAAACTCCAGACGGCCCAGATCACTTCCCCTTTCCCCACTACTGAACAGTTGCATGTCCAAACCTTGAAACATAGACATAATTTACTGCTGAGTTTTTGCTTCTGTAAGTTGCTTATCTTGCTTAAAGGCACCCTGACATTTATTAGCTGGGCCAAAAAGCTTTGTTCTCCAAAAGTTTTTGCCTCCCCTTTAAAAAGTTTTCAAGGCTGCAGTCAGATTGGCAAAGCTGTATGCCAGGCAGACGGTCGTAATTGGACACCGAGACTGTTTGTCAGCAGCGCTGTTTGCTGTTGTTGTTTCTTTTTAATAAATTTTGATGATTTACATTTGCCTTTGGCTCTGAGGCCTTTCCTAGTTTTCTAAAACCTCCATAACATTTGGAGGCTGGCATGAGATAACTGGAAGACCCCAGACCCAGGGCTGTTGGTCCAGGAAAGACCCGATATGGGGGTTAGCCTGTTATTACACTCAGCGGCCCGCAGAAATCCCAGATCACAGTTGTCATAAATTAGGGGCCCAAGTTTAGGTCGGGCCTCATATGGGGGCGAGATTTAAACTCGGAGGCCCATGGGAACCTGAGGCTGTGACCACTGAAAATTCTGTAAACTCTGAAAAAAATTAAAAGTAAAACCTGCTGGCTGACAAGAGCTTGCGATATGTTCAGTTGGTGAGTGGGTTTGGGAAGTCCAGACATCTGGGGAGGACCTAGAGGAGATCTGCCAAGATTGCTAACTCCGCCAACCGGGACAGAGAAGATGTTCTCTTGAATCCCAGGTTTTAGGTATGTGAGTGAAAGGTGACCACCACATGTCTGTTTGTCTGGTCCTCACTGTCTGCTTGAATGTGTGTGCTCCTGCACGTTCCTTGTGTTTGGTCTGGTAGATTTGTGTTTTGTGCAGCATGAGATAGCTGTGGAGTCCTGGACCAGAGCCTCTTGCCTGATGAAGCAAGACAGAGACAGAGAAAGGATGTCCAGATCCGGTAAGGTCCCTCCCAGGTTAGACAGACAGGTAAAAGCCAGCACAGTCTGATCTCCCACAGGAGAGCGCATACAAAGTCTAGGTAGGGTCCTAAGATTGCACTGGCCTCCAGTCAGGAAGCAAAGGGGACCTTGTGATTCCAAAGTGTTGGTCCCATCTAGACAAGAATAAGAATTTAATGGTACTAACTAGGAAACAACTGTTTTAAACTCTGAATGATTTGTATGAATGTGAGAGTGAGAATAATGGATCCACAGTTTTGTGTAGCTACGGACTCTGCATGGGCCTCACCCTGCAGCTCTGCAGAGAACATGTAACCTATACGGGCACTCACCTTCTGGTGACTGAGCAGGAGTTTTATACATTTTGCCCTAAAGTAAGATCTCTCAAGACACCGAGAGGCATCCAGCCAGGAAAGCATCTGAATGAGGGAGAGACTAGCCCTCTCCACTCCCTCTTGTACACAAGTTACGTACAGCCCAGGCACATACAAAGTTTCAAATGGGTTTTTCCAAGTCTAAGAGTCAGACCCAGACTGTTCTCCAGGTGATGCTGGCCAACTTAAAAACTAGGCTATGTAGGAGAGTATGGCATTAAGATAAAACCCTCTAAGTTGAGAACTTTCTGTAAAGTGAAATAACTTGATGACAGGCCATTCTGGGAAGAATCGCTGAGTCCAAATGGAAGCTTCTTGAACCCTAAACACAGGCTTATAATTACCAGAAGAGAAGGGAAAACTACCCCCATCGTTACGAGATTCTGGAGAAAGCCCCCCCCCGCCCCTACTCAGATTTAAAGGTAAAGCACCTACTTATAAAAGATCATCCTAATCAAACTCCAGGGTCCAGTATGCTGAGCAGAGTGTAGGAATTTGGCAAAGTTAGGTGGATGGTCTCCACTTTCTTATTTACTTCCCTCAAGTACTGAACAGAGAGATAATCTCTGGTATCTGGCTTAACAATGGAGAGCAGAGGAGTATTCCAGGAGCATTGAACCAAGATCATTACCTCTCTGTTTTCTGATGCCACCCTTAGGGTCTTTAGAAAGTGGGTATTGTTTTACCTTCACTGGGGAGACCTAGCTCAGGATTTGAACAATTATAGATAGCCAATGTGAGGCCAGTCCAGCGAGACTGGTTTCTGCCCACACTCCTGGGAATTTAGGCATTAGCCCTGCAAGGAGGGCGCTATGAGTCTCCAGCCCTTCTGGGCCTTTCTCTGTTATTTTCTGTTCTTCTGACTGAGGGGAAATTGCCCGAATGGTTGGGCATGAGGTTCTACAAATCAAAAATAGTCTTTTCATCAAATGTAATGGTGGCACTAAGTTTTATTCTTGTGCACAAAACTATTTGTATTACTTTTGTTTTTGGCATGCTCAATCATAAATTTGGCTATATCATACATCTTTAAATTTATTAAACATTGTCTCTCAGTCTATTAAATGTTCCACAAAACTTTTAAGTGCTAATTGTTAATACACAACATTATTTGGTTATTTAAAGATCTTATTGTTAAATACTTTTTGGTTTGGATTTGCTTTCAAAATGGTTATGTTAAGGGATCTCTTTCGTTCATTTACTTTGGAAGTATTTTAGTTTTATTTATTTTTCTCCTTAATTTTTATAGAGTTTTTGTACATTTCATACAACATTTCTTAATCAAATTTAGACCTGTTCCCCCAACCATACTCCCCTCAGCAGAGTTCATGCATTCTGCCATATATGTTAAGTCCCATCTTGCATCTTTTTCTCAGTCTTTTTTAACACAGAAGTTTACAGTTTTGGTCAGTTCTTTGAACAAGTCTTTTTTTGTTGTTGTTGTTCCCTTTAATTTTGTAGAACTCCAAATATATATATACACAAACACACACACACATGCACTCCATACATATACTAAAATTACAAACTCTGAAAATAAGCTCTATGTTAATTCTAAAACAAGTTTAGAGTGGAAGTCTTCACCAGTGATCCATCTGGCAAAGGTTCAACATCCAGAAAACACTTTATGTTTAGGGGTTTAAACTTTTTCTTTTAATTTTATATTACTACTAAATATGAATATATACCTTCTGCCCATATACATTAATTACCATGTCTGAAAGTAAGTGGTAAGTTAATTCTAGGGCTCATTAAGATATTCACATTATGGGGCTGGAGAGATGGCCTAGTGGTTAAGAGCACTGACCGCTCTTACAGAGGACCCGGGTTCGATCCCCAGCACCCACATGGCGGCCGAGAACCATCTGAAACTCCAATTCCAGGAGAACTCCGGTTCCAGGGGAATCCGAGACCCTCTTCTGACCTCCGTGGCATTGCACGACACAGGTGCACAAACCTGCATGCAGACAGTACATTCATACACATACAGAAATACATTTTTTTAAAAAATTAAAAAAAGAATTTAAAAAAGATATTCACATTATAATATCACAGTGCTTTCAGATAGAAAGAAATGTAAAAATAACATTGCTCAGGTTTTCTTTCAATTTGGGGATTTGGTACTAGCATCCACAAATGAGGAAAACCATTCCCCGTTTTTTTTCTTGAGACTGTGTTACTTCACTTAGCATAATGGCTTCGAGTTCCATCCATTTACCTTGTAATGTCATCTTTCTTTACCACTCCATAGAACTCCATTGTGTAGATGCACCACGTTTTTGTTATCCACTTGTCAGCTGAGAGGCATTTGGGTTGGTTCCAACTCTTGCTATTGTGAAAAGAGCTGCAATAAACATAGCTGTGCATGTATCTTTGTGGTAGGATGAGTCTTGTGGGTATATAACCAGGAGTGGTATGGCTGGGTCAGGTGGTAGGCTCATTTTGAGTCTTTCAAGGGTTCTCCACACTGCTTTCCATAGTGGTTGTACAAGTTTACATTCCCACCAGCAGTGGATGAGTGTTCCCCTTTCCCACAACCTCTCCAGCACTTGGTGTCTTTTGTTTTCTTGATCTTAGCCAGTCTTATCAGAGTGAGATGATATCTTAGAGTGGTTGTAATTTGCATTTCCTTAATTGTTAATGACGTTGAACACTTTGTAAGATGTTTCTCTGCCATCTTTACTTCCTCATTGTCTGAAAAGACCTAGAGGGAGAGTATTTTAGTTTTAATGTTCAATCTAGTTTATGTTACTTTAAAACTTTAAAGGCCTAAATATAGTTTGAAAGTAACTAAATTTCTGCTGGTTGTAGGTTTGATTTAATATATTAACTCCTCTTCAGAGCTGGGAATGAATTTTTAGACTGACAATTCTGTCTCATCTTATCCGGGCTTGTCCTAAGTTTTGTTTCTTCAATGAGACTCTATAAGTGGGCAGATACGTCTTCTTTTGGGCAAAGGTTGTGTGCTTTCTTCCTTAAATGAAACTTGGTTAATCTGGGCCAACTGAATGGTCTTAAACAACCTCCTCAAATATAATCAAAGATTAAATTACTCAGTATATTTCTTTTAAACCAAGAAAAAGTATGCTTCTTAAACATTAAAATTAAAAGTTCATACAAGATATTGTTTAACAAGTTTAAAGCTTCAGACCTTCACCTTGTTCAACATGCAGTGTCACACACAGCAGAAAATAAGTCCATTATTGGGGCTGGAGAGATGGCCTAGCGGTTAAGAGAACCGACTGCTCTTGCAGAGGACCCGGGTTTGATCCCCAGCACTCACATGGCAGCTGAAAACCGTCTGTAACTCCAATTCCAGGAGAACTCTAGTTCCAGGGGAATCTGATGCCCTCTTCTGACCTCTACGGCATTGCACGACAAGGGTGCATAAACCTACATGCAGACAGTACATTCATACACAAATAAATAAAATTTAGAATATAACTTTAAAAAAAATAAGTCCACTATTGTCAAAATTCAGTAATAAGGAAACTTCTTGTCTAGAAGCCATTTAAGAGGTAACTCACACTTTGACTCTAGCCTTTCCAATAGCTTTCAAAATGTCTGAAAAGCAGATCCTGAGTCCAACAGATCCAGTCCTAAGATAAATGGATACTTTTGAAAGCCCTCATCAAGAAATTCTAATTTGATTTGATTCTAAATGGATTTCTAAATTTGAAATTCATCCTGTTACTTCTTCACCACATCAGTCAAGGGCTTTCTTTTGTCTATAACTATATTTTGGGGTCTTTAGGTAAACATATTGAACGGGTAACCCAATGGCCATATACGGTGTCTTGGTTCCCCATGAAAGAAGTCAGAGTGTCCAGTGCCCAAATTCCCTGTTGGCAATTGGATTAAGTCTTCAGAAAAAAAGAGTAATAAAAATGAGAGGCAAAAATTATCTAGGTAGTTTAGGATCAAGATCCCCCAAATAACTTTCTTTTTTCTCAGCTAAGAACTGGAGGTTTGCTGGATCTCCCAGTAAACTTATTGTTCCAACATAGTTAGCATGAACCAACAATTTGATTTATATTATCCCAAGCCAGTGGGGATGCAATGATCAGAAAAACTCCATTTTGCATAGAGAAACCTTTTGAGCTAATTTTACTCTTAGCTCGAAGTTGCATGACAAACTCCAGGCAGCCCAGACCACTTGCCCTTTCCTACCTACTGAACAACTAGTTGCATGTCCAAACTTTGAAACAGACATAATTAACTGCAGGGTTTTTACTTCTGTAACTTTCTTATCCTTCTTAAAGGCACCCTGACATTTGCTAAGTGGGCCAAAAGTGCAAGGCAGCTTTACTCTGTTGGCCTCCCCTTTAAAAGGTTCTCTCTTAAACTCATTTGGGGCTGTGGTCAGATTGATAAGACTGTATGCTGGACAGATGGTTGCAATTGGGCACTGAGACCATTTGTCAGCAACACTTTTTTTTCTGTTTGTTTCTTTTTAATAAATTTTGATGATTTACATTTGACTTTGGCTCTGGGGTTTTTCCTGGTTTTCTAAAAGCTCTGTACCAGTCATCTTCCTTGATTGCTTCATACACACACACAAACACACACACACACACACACACACACACACACATATATATATATATATATACATACATATATATATATATATATATATTATACATACATACATATATTACACTCAGCCCCTTTTGTGGTAATCACGTATGTGCCCTAACCTTTCTTGAGGGCTTCCCACATTGCAATATGTAATTACTTTGTGAGCTAGTTCCTGGAGAAAACTGATTATCCTTCCTCAGCATCCATTGATTGTTTGTTGCTCTTCATCTTGAGGTGAGACACTATCAAATTTCACCATGGTATGTCAACTGGTTGTATCATTGTGCAGATCTTGTATGAATACCATACTTTACAAATTTTATTGATGTAGCTTCCTTACCATGTCTATAATAATTATATTACATTTTTTGTTAATTTATATCAAACAATTTAAAATTCTGACAGTTCTGCAATGCAGTTTCCTTTTATTCTCACTTTTTAGTATCACATTTTACTTTAAACTGTGCACTGAGAAATTTATTTTTAATTATAATTCACACTAAAACTGTTATTGAGTACTTTTCCCTTTGGTTCAGGGAGTAAAAGAACTTGCTGTTAAGTCTGGTGACCTGAGTTGGATTCCTAGCATCCACTTGGTAAAAAGAGAAAACGGATTCCCTCAGGATGTCCTTTGAACCCCACATGTACACCATGGAATGAGCTCTCTCCCACCCCAAAAAAGTTTTTAAAGTTTTTGAAGATATGTAAATCTAAGACCTTGTCTTTGGGATTTTTAGGAATGAAACATTAGAGAAATAATTTTTAATCTATAGCCATTTTCATATTCCTTGTTATGATTACTTTTCATATTGGTGGTAATCAGGCTATGCTGATTTCTCTGTGCTTTTCTTTAATCCACTGCTTCTATTTCCCTGTGGTTTGAAACATTTGCTGATTTAATACTGTCAGATTTGGTTTTGGACTTTGCCAATCGTATTGTGCTCTGAAATACATAATAGCTGAATGATTCCTTAGTTATTCCTTAAGTAGAACTATTTCACTCTGGTTGATGCTTCCCTCTCCTCTGCCTTCCTGGAGATCTGGATTAAATGTCCATTCTGTGTGATCTCATAGAATCCAGCCTTAGCTGTGTAACATTCCCTTGTATTTTTACTGGGCTGGGGTTTAGCAGTGAATCACCTGACTAGTAAAAGACCAAGCTTGGGGCCAGGTGTTCTTTTCTATGTGCTGGAGTGTTAGTGGAAGGCAGGTTGGAGCAGCAAGAGGACGCTTCTGTGCTACTCAGGAGTGCTTGATAAAGCAGACTTTGGTTTCCATCCTTAGGCAGAGCAAGCAGCCCAGGTGATGTCAACCTTTGTCTGTAGAGTACCACCACACTGCTGCATCTGACTTCACAGTCCTCATTTTCCCAGATACTGCTTCCTGGATCCTTATCTGATGCTGCAACATATTGGAACCTTGGTAGTCAAAGGTTTATTTTCCACTCCCATTTGCCTAGTAGATCTAACGAGGATACAGATTCCAATCGTCTTCCTTTCACAAGTCTTTTCTCTATAATTGCCTTTTATCAATGCAAGAGGGTATACATTTTTGAAACTTGTGGAAATTTGGAAATAAGATATTCAGAATTATCTGACAAATGTGACTAATATTCCAAGCCCTCCTATTTTCACCTCAAATATAAAACTTCCTGTTTACAGCCAATAGTTATTTAATATTATGTCCCATAACCATAGCACAGCCATGCTTCCTTCTTCATACTCCTGAAAGAAGCTGGTCACATCCTCCTTGTCAATCTCCTGGGTCATGTCTTCTGGTAACAAGCATGATATATACAGTTCCATATCAGACCCAGGTGTTCCTGTTCCATGGAGAAGGCATCAGGCAGCAATCAGAATGCAATAGCCCCAGGGGGAATTTTGCCTCTTCCAGAGACTGTGCAGAGCGGTGTAAGCAGGAAATGATGGGGCACTGCTATGGCTGAGGAGATTCAGGTGCAGATGAAGAAATCAAATAATTAATGATGGAACTTTATTCAGCCATAAATTAAAATGTAGTCATGAAATTTATAGGAAAATGGGTACAATTGGAAATTGTTATGTAATGTGATGAGAGCCAGCCAGATTCGGAAAGACAAATACCACCACACATTTACTAGATTTGTGTGTGTGTGTGTGTGTGTGTGTGGCGAAACTAGAAAGGGCATGAGAGAGAAGATAAAAGGAAAAAAGAAAGTATGGAATGCATGTGACTGGAAAGCAGAAGGCGTGTGGTTGGGGAGAGGAAAGATGGTGACAAGGGAATGCAGGAGGCCATTGGGGAAGGGAGACCAATACAAGCAGCATTTTAAAATTCTCATTACTTTGAAGGCTAACTTAAAAATTAATTTTCATATGCAATGTTTACAATACTACAAAATTAACGAATCAGCTAAGTGGATATTATAAATGTGTATTATTCTGTTTTACATTCTTGAAATGAGAAACTATGATGATACCTAAAATAATGAATTATCGGAACAAAAAGAAGCTTCAAAACTTAGCCAGTTCCCAGTAAGTTTCTATGAGGTAGCAATAAACAACCTACCAGATGGCATGATTACAGAAGTAATCAAAATTTTATGAGCATGAATTTGGAACTTTAGGAGTTCGTCTGTTGCTACCGTGGTGCTAGAGATTTTAGTGAACTGTTAATGAGAGATGCGCAAATAAATTAATTTTAGAGACTCAAGGAATTATAGCTTAATCTCAGAGTAGAATTCTAATTTAAAATATCACTGTTTATCGATAATGTGTCTTTTAAGAAAAAAATAGTGATATAAAGTAGGTAGTGTTTCATCAGGCATGGTGGCACATGACTTGAATTCTAGCACTTAGGATGGGAAGGCAGGTGGATCTCTGTGAGTTCAGGGCCAGCCTAGTCTACATAATGAGTTCCAGGACAGTTGGCACTACAGGGAGACCATGTCTCAAAAAGACAAAAAACAAATAGAAAAGAAAAGAAGAACTGAAGAATTTAATCTCTCACTAATGTGATCTAAGAAATATTTCTTTACAGTGGTATTCTGGCCCCTAGATGCTTGTTGAATTGTGGTATATAATGGTCTCACTGATAATTACTAACACATTTAAAAGATATTAGACATGAATCATGTCATGTGACAAGACCCTGTCCTGGTGATCTCCTCCTCGGGAGCTCTGCTCTGTTATCTGGCTTTGGTTGGTCCAGCAGGATTTTGAGCTGATTTCTCAGGCTGCAGCTCCACAAGTGCCCTGCAGCTATTGTTAGTTGACGTGATCAGCCTAGTTAGTTAATTTTACACTTGTTAAGTGTCTCTTTGGGGAATAATGTCTCCATATAAGATTTCTTTAATGTACAAACCTCTTTCTCCTTAAACATCTTAGTAAATCAGACCAAAGTGCTCATATCACCATGACTCGTCTAGTATACTCTCTGTATTAACATTTTCAGCCAGAAAGTTCTCTCATAATTTCTCCAAACATTTTATTGTAAAATACCCTCCTGAATATTGCATGAGGAACTCACTGGGAACCAACTCTAAAGACTAATTTTCAATAACACTTCTGTTGTTCCATCCCCCAAATTGTAAAAGCAATATAAAAAATGTTCTGGTTTCATTCTATTGCTGTGGAGTTACCATGGCCAAAAACAACTTAGGGGAGGAAAGGTTCTATTGCAGCTCAGAGGTTCTAGTTCGTCACTGAGGGAAGGCAGGGCAGGAATCCAAGTCTGGAACCAGAAGACGACAGCCCTGTTGCTATCCCATATAGTAGTTCAGACCAAGGAACTCATTGGACATTCAGTAGGAACCATGGAGAATGAATGCTTGCTAACTGGCTCTCAGGCTGGGTTCACATTTCTAGCTTTCTTATATGATTCACAAATACCTGCCTAGGGATGATATTGCCAGCATCAATTAACAATCAATATGGGCTGCCACAGACATGCCCACAGCTCGAATTGATGGGAAATTCCTCATAGGGACTCTTTCTCAGGTGGTTCTAGGTTATGTCAATCTGGCAGTTAAATTTACCTAGGGCAGAAAGAAAGAAAAAAGAAGTAAGAAAGGAATCAAGGAAGAAAAAAAGAAGGAAGGAAGGAAGGAAGGAAGGAAGGAAGGAAGGAAGGAAGGAAGGGAGAGGGAGAGAGAGGAAAGAAGGAAGAAAGAAGGAAAGAAGGAAAGAAGGAAGGAAGGAAGGAAAGAAAGAAAGAAAGAAAGAAAGAAAGAAAGAAAGAATGAGAAAGAAAGAAAGAAAGAAAGAAAGAAAGAAAGAAAGAAAGAAAGAAAGAAAGAAAGAAAGAAAGAAAGAAAGAAAGAAAGAAAGAAAGAAAGAGAAAAAGAAAAAGAGGGACTGGAGAGATGGAGCAGTTAAGAGCACTGGCTGCTCTTGCAGAGGACCCTGAGTTCAATTCCCAGCACCCACATAGTGGCTAACAACCGTCCTAACTCCAGGTCCAGGGAATCTGATGCCCTTGTCTGACCTCCACAGGCATTGTCCAATACAGGCTCACTTACATACATGGAAGGAATACACTCATGCACATGAAATAAGAATAATAGATAAATATTTAAAAAGAATTGGAGGAGGGATGAGTGAGGGATGAAGAGAGAAGCAACAAAGCAAATGCAACCTCTCTCTAGGCTTTTTTACTTCTGAACTTCTGAGCATATTTTTCACTCAAGGTCACACCTTTGATTTTGGCTTTAGTATTAATTAAATTAACTTCAGTTTTAAAATCTTGATTATACCACTAACTGATTCTTTCATGTTTCCTGTTCACTTGTTTAGTTATTGATCAATTGAAAGGTTAGTAAACTATGTGACTCTCTAACCCAGTTTCAGTGACCAATGCTGCCCATGCTGTTCTCAATTCTTTTTGTCCACTTGAGGCATATTTGCCCATGATGTTAGATTTTCCAATTTCTCCCAGGTAATTTCTTCCTCATGTTACTCAGATAAACCAAATATTCCCTCATTTGGTACAAACTTTTGAAATCCAGTAAAGAAAATATTCAAGTATACTGAAATGTCTCATCCCAAAATGATCAATACAAACCTCAGATGATGTCTCAAACATCTGTTATTAGGATTAGGGTTAGCTATTGGTATTCCAGCATAGTTGATTCCCTCACCCACTTACCAAAGTAACACTTAATAATTGTTTCATCAGTCTTCCAAGATTTCTTCTTTGTAGCTATTTGAGTTTGAATACAATGATAAATTGTAAGCAGCAGGCTAAGAACTCCTTACTTTTTCACCACTTACTATGTAAACTTACCCAAGTTTACTCTATTTTCCTACCTGTTGGCATTGATGAATATGTTGGTCAAATTGGTACCCTCTGGGTTTGTCCACATCATAAGCTCTGAAGCCTATAATGCATTACTGAGCACAGTAGAGTGGACTTTGATGCTATGACTACTCATCGAATTTGTGATGCAAGACTTTCTGGAATTTTTCACATGGGCCTAATATTATCACAAGGGACAGAGTAGAATAGGAATGTATGGGGCTGGAGAGATGGCCTAGCGGTTACGAGCGCCGAACGCTCTTGCAGAGGACCTGGATTCGATCCCCAGCGCCCACATGGTGGCTGAGAACCGTCTGAAACTCCAATTCCAGGAGAACTCCAGTTCCAGGGGAATCCGACGCCCTCTTCTGACCTCCGCGGCATTGCACGACATGGGTGCACAAACCTACATGCAGACAGTACATTTATACACATACAGAAATAAATAAAAATTTAAAAAAAGGAATGCAGGAAGATACATTTTGAATTGGGGGCTAGTTTTCAGTTTGCATCCCTCAGGGCACCATGTGGATGGGAGTCAGGGGATTTCTCTGACCCCGACCCAAGCAGGAGGGTGATGCTAAGTGGGGCCATGGTGTGCAGTGGTGCGGAGTTGGGGGCCTGTGATTGTCTCTGGGAGCTGACATCATTTGGCTTATAAAAGCAGGCTGTAGTGGGCAATAAAACAAATTCTCCATTACCATCATTACAGAAAGGAGGCCTGCATTTCGTTCAGGTGGCCAGTCGTTGGAAAGGGGTTCTTGAACTACCAACCTGGATAGCTGGTGTGGTGAAGTGAATTGTGAGTGGCATAGGCTGAAGATAGGCCAGCAGCCTGAATTTCCTGTCCAGGGGTCAGCAGTCTCTGGGCAGGTGGGAAATCATGGTCAAGAGTGGGAAACGTGTCTCGTTGTCCCAGGCTAAGGACCAGAGTTGGAGGGACTTCTCAGGCCGGACTCTGGAAATAGCTTGCTGTTCTCTGCATTGAGAGGCCAGTTTCCTACAGTGGGCGCAGGTGGGTACTGTGTTCCCCTTTCCTTAGTGGGGCTGTGCGGTACCTGCTCATTGCAAAGGAAGCTTTCTACATACAGAGGCAGAGGAGTTCCAGAAGGAAATGTGAAGTATGGACCAATTTTTAGAGTAGCATGGTGCTATGGTCATCTTAAAGAGTACTACAAGTTAAGAAATCTTAGTGGACTCCAACAACTCATGAAAGCAAAGGAACAGATCTCACCCACACTTCAGAAAAAAAATAGTGTATTTAACTTAGTGAGACCGGAGTCAGACTGCTCAACAATAGAACTGTACGATAATAAATGAATAGCAATTGTACAGTAGCAATATATAATAATTACCAGAAACAAGAGGAAGGAGGTCAATGGACAGAGGAAATATATATATATATATCTCCACCAAGGACTGGGAACCATCTCTTTGCAGAGAAACAATCAGGAGAGGTCCATCTGTATCTGATCCTCGGGGGATAGGACATGACTACAGCAACTAGCTTCCTATACTGATAACAATGCCTCCTCTAACAAAGAATTGACACATTGGTTTTTCTTTGTTTCTTCAGATAAGGTCAATTAGCTCACACTAATAGACAAAGATAAATTTAACATGAACTATGAATACAAATGCTGTCAAATTTTCCTACTTGAGGTTTGATTACTTATGTTTTAGCATGTCATGGCTTATGCCTGCATTGTTATGCATAAAGGGAAGACTTCCTGTTTGTGAAAACTCTTAGTCCATTACCTGTGATGACCTCATGTTCTACTTTGACAATTATTGATAATGAGAGGATTTGCTTTCTGTACTACATTTCTGGAAGATGGAACTCTTTTTAATAACTCTAAGAAATTGATAATGGGTTAATATACCTAACATAAGCTCATGGCAGATAACATTGAGGGAGAGTTAGTTTTGGAAAAATAGTGGGTGAGAAGCTTCAATTGCATAATGATAAAGGGTTTATAGACACTGTTGATCTATGGCTCATATTTAAGCTCAATTTTCTATCACTGAAACTCAGGCTTAGAAATAGTCTGGGGCCTCACCTGAAAGGAAAGAATAAAATATTACAAACTCAGCATGCATATGTATCCCATTGGCTCAGTATTGCTGTCTTTACTGGGTAATAATATATTAACTTTGTTACTTAATATTGATTATATAGTAATTATATATGTGATATGGGAATCAACTACCAAGTGAGGTTACTAAGGTGGTTAATATTTCATTATATATTCTAAAAAAGTTGCTTAATCCATAATGCATGCTAATTATAGTGATTTCAGAACTATAGATGAAGGGAAATCTAAGTTAAAAAAAGAAATTTTCCACTGAGTTAAAAGTGAAATATAGCTGGGCATGGTGGCGCACACCTTTAATCCTAGCACTTGGGAGGCAGAGGCAGGTGGATCTTTGTGAGTTCAAGGCCAGCCTGGTCTACAGAGTGAGTTAGTTCCAGGCCAACTGGGGCTACAGGGAGACCCTGTCTCAACACTAAAAACAAGTGAAATATAATAACTTTATTATAATAAATGTTAACTCCAGTTGAGAAACTTTACTGAATATGAATGCACTTAATATTTGTTCCCTTTGCTTAGAGACAATACAAAACATTGTTCTCCAAGACTGTGATTTCAGTATAAGAAGACTATCAGATATGAATATAAAATCATAAAGGTTTGAACAAAATATGCAAGCACAGATCATGAGCCTTTAGCTTTGTCTTGTGGTTACAAGGAAGCATAGATGAAACATCTAATAAACTTATACTTGGTAGTTGCATAAAATATGAGCAAAGCCAAAGAATCATTTTATAGTGGTACTGTGAGGTGTTTTGATTTCCATTAATTAAGAACTGAGGGGTGTGTGTATGTGTGTGTGTGTCTGTGTCTGTGTCTGTCTCTGTGTGTGAATTTAATGGGTGCACAGAGGCTTAAACATAGAATAATTTAAAAGGCAGATGGGTTTGCTCCTCAAGGGAAACCAGTGAAGCATTTTTTTCATGTGATCAACTTGACAATATTTCATAGAGTTGAATCACACTCGGTGGCAATTTATAGCCTGGGGCCTAGGGCCCTGTGGTGTTTGAATGGGAAATGTTCCCTGTAGCTTCATGTATTTGATAAAATTTCCCCAGTTAATGGTGCTGATTATGATTAAGGATAAGGAGGTATAGACTTGCTGGAGGAAGTGTATCTCTTGGGTCACTTTTGGGGAGTTTATAGCTCTCTCTCTCTCTCTCTCTCTCTCTCTCTCTCTCTCTCTCTGTCTCTCCTCTCTGCTTTGTGTTTGCTGTTGAAGATGTGATCTCCCAACTTCCTATAATCAAAGGCATGTCTTCAGCTCTTTACCCTGCCATGATGGACTCTTAAGCCTCTTATTTCTATAATTTTCCTTCTGTCCTGGTTTTTATCACAGTGACAGAAAAGTAACTAAGGCATTTCCAACTAGGGGCTGGGCTGTGCACTTCAATGATGCAGGGAAGATGGATGGAACCAGAAGATTTGTGGAATTAAGTTCGGAGAAGAGAAGATGAGCAGTTCACTATAACCTGCATTATCCTGGAAGCACCGTGCCATGTACATGATGTAGCATTGCATCGTTTTAGTTTATAAGAGAAAAAACTCTTAGATATGTTACATATATCACATAATAAATAATAAAACAAACAGAATAACACTGTATGTCCTGTTACTGCTGATTAATCACATTCCAAACCCACTTTTGATCATATTTTGGTGCTTCAATATGTGTGTATATATGTTTGAAATACTGTAGATTGAACTCAGGGCCTTACACATGCTAGGTAAGTTCTGAACCACTGAGGTACATTCAGAGCCTTAAATGTACAATTGTAAAGTTTGATAACTGCCACTGAACATTGCATAGTTTATTCATGTGACATTGATATAACTATGTTCTTCCTTCTCTATACTGAGAGATTCACATAATGGAGATACAATTTATAAAAGTGGGGCTGGAGAGATGGCCTAGCGGTTAAGAGCACCGACCGCTCTTACAGAGGACCCGGGTTTGATCCCCAGCACCCAAATGGCGGCCGAAAACCATCTGAAACTCCAATTCCAGGAGAACTCCAGCTCCAGGGGAGTCCGAGACCCTCTTCTGACCTCCGTGGCATTGCACAACACGGGTGCACAAACCTGCATGCAGACAGCACATTCATACACATACAGAAATAAATAAAATTAAAAAAAAAATAAAAGTATCAGGGATGTTTAACATGGGTTAGGAAATAAAGACTATTTATTTTGAAGAAATCCTCACCGATTAGACTCTCTGGTAACACACTTTTGGAATGTATAACCATGGCACAGGACTCAGTCATAGATGTTGCTGGGTATAATATCATGATGCTGTGTTTCAGGTCTGTCACCAAGGTGGAGCTGGCTTGACTCATATCCATTAATTCGGTCACCCTAAAGGGAAAAAAAAAAAACTTTGGTTTTTCTACTTCTTCAGTATTGGTCTCATAATTTGCAGGAAAACATGACGGGATTACTCAGATGTTGTCAGGAAAGATGCCAGTGAAGAGTGGGTTTTCCATGATAAGAACAGATGTGATTCTGAGAAGACACGTATTGACCAGAAGCTAGGGAAGAATGAAGAAATAATAGCTAAGTTTACTCACACACTCCTCAGAAATTATGGAATCCCAGCATTTTCAGATAAGTTGAAAGGATGTCAGAAAAGAAGAGCTTTGAAAGCATTAGTTCCCACATAAATGTCAAAGAAGAAAATATCTCTTAGAAATGAATTTCTCTCCAGAGAAGATTGTTGCTCCCCTAATAAAAAGAGATAATGGATTTAAAAATCAGCTTTGTATCACAAAATAGTCTTAGATATACAGAAAACTTGCAAACAGTGCAAGAAAAGGTGGGTAGTGAATCAGAGTTCTGGTTCACCTCTTGCCTAGTGTATTTTGTGGTTAATAAATTCCAATACACAGCATATGTATTGTAATTAGGGGAACACATTTGGTACACTGTGGTTAACTATATTCTTTACGTAATTCAGATTTGTTTGTTTTTTGCTGAAGCCATTTTTTCTGTTTGTAACTATTCTCATCTCACATCTTGTATTTTGTATTAGCAACATGATTTATCACACCCATAATTAACATTGATTACCTGGCTGACGCAGGTGTGTATATTTTTTCACCATGAAGTGACTGTTTAATTTTTCCTACTCTTCTTTTTTTGGAAGCACAAAGACCATTTGATTTCTTTGCAATTAACTGAAGGTATGAGAGTGTCTTGGACTCCAAGGATGTCTAAAAGAGATGTGTAAGTTTTCAGTGCACTGTGCAAATATGATGCAAATTCCTGTACTTATAAAATCTTTGGACATTGTGAACTGCACTCATACATACTGTAGGCAGTGCCACCTACACATTAGGGTCAAAATAATCTTTTGTATGTAACTTTTAAAACTGATAAAAATAGCTCTTCTACTGAAATACCTTGGAGATTTCACTCAATTTTTCTTTTGCAGTTGTAAAATAAAAGGATATTCTGTTTAACACATTTTATTGTTCTTATTTTGAATTTTAGAATGGCCTTTCCAAATTTGAGTTTCATGGTTAAGTTTATGTAAGCTTAAGAAAGGCTTGTGGTTGAGGAAGTCAAAGAAGATGATTCACCAAGAGATTTCCTATTTATGCAAGGAGGTAGAAATTTATTTTCTTTAAAGGTGTGAATAGAGTGGATATTCTTATAAGAGGATACAATATCTGAGCTATCTCTCATGGGCAAAACTTAATTTCGGAATAGATTATACATGTAAAAGTTAAAAGATTCTAGATGACATTATAGAAAAATTTCATACCTTGGGAATAAGGATAAAATTTTCAAACAAATAAACATTATAAAAGGTCTTTAATTTTTAAAGAGATAATAATACAGGCTATAGTAAAATAAATAAAATAAAATAAAAAGCTTAATTTTTTTCATTAAAGAATAATATCAAGTGGACAAAAATACAAATATGCAAGAGGGAAAAAACAGTATTTGTTTTAACATTTTTTTATTATGCTTTGTGCATTTCATAACAGGGTCATTTTCCAATTCCAGTTCAGGGCATATCATTCCTCCCTTACCCTTCCCCTCCCACCCCCCACCTTGCGCAAACCGAACGGGAATCAGTGCAATTCGCCATAACCTGTCCTGCAGTATGCTCTCTGTTTTTTTTTTTTTTTTTCGCGATTTTTTTAGCTATAAGTGATAATCCTGGTACAAAAAACACATCTTTCATGTAAAACCCAATTTGCAGGCGTGTTGGGGGTGGGGGTGGCCGTGTAAGCCCCCCAGCTCCCACCTGCCCAGCAGGGAAGTGAGGGGTTGTATGTTCAATCGAGTTAATCAAATGAGGGTCCCAGACTAGGCAATTTGCTGGTAGTTTCATCACACATTCCGACCCAATCGCAGCCATTACATTCCACCACCCGACCCCCTTTTCCGCAGAGTATTCCCTGGCTTAGAAAAGGGGCACAGGTGGATAATAGCAGAACAGTCCACTCTCTGGAAGCTGTTGTCTTGGAATTGCGGTGCCAATTCTGGTGCTGTTTTCCTTTCATGGCTGACAGTCTGTGGTCCAGGGATAACCTTTCAATCCTACTAATGAAGGCAAAGCAATTTAGATTAAGTATAAGGTACTTTAACAACATTATAGTTATGAGTTGGTACTTATTTTATGACACATACTGTTTAGATGAATTGTTGAGCCACGTAACTACAAATTTTTGAATTTTTCCTGGTTAAATATGCAGGGTCTTACTGTGGGCTTACAACATCTCCTAAAATGAGAGAGTAAGTTTGTTTGCATCAGCCATGGGTCATTCCTCCAAGGAGAGAGCCAAAGCCAATTAGATTGGGGATATACAGGCATATGGCTGCCTCTGCTGCACAGTATTCCAGGCAGATGAGGTATAGTGGTGGGACAGTGGAGTCCTTGCTTGACCAAGGAGACCATATTTGCTTTATTGGTTTAGTGGCCCTTGGTAAACACTCTCTGGTGTCCAGAGCCATCTGTACACTTGCTTGTGTGGTCTCAATGCATCTTTCCCATGTTAACGCAGGTCTTACAGCAGCAGGGCCTTATCGCCTCTCTTCTTGCAGGTATCACCAGTTTAGAGGCAAGGAGCCTTTTACCTTTTGTGGGGCCTTAGATCCCTGCCAACATCTCCTGGTGGTAAATAATCATTTTGATGTCAGAGCTCCTGGTATTGATATATTTTGCTTAAGCACATAGTTTAAGGACTTTAGTATAGTTTGGTTCTGAACAGAGAAGTAATCCTTTTCACAGTTCTTATGTCTATTAGTCAATTAAAGAAGGCCGTTTTACGTTAATCATATATAGTCACCCAAAACAACATGGGTAAATTTGATGAAATCTGAGCCTATATTCCACCCTATGTTATGTATAATACAACTGTCTTTGGAGACTCATGGGTTAAAAAAAAAGGGGGGTACAGTAGACATGAAACCTTCTCGTCAAAACCTGCAATTCAAATCTTAAAACTAATATAGGGAAAGATTTGTGTGTTCCAACAGGACACAATACACCAAACTTAACGGCTGAGAAAGAAAAGATACAGCTTTGCATTGAGTAGGATGGTACCAGAAAGTGCCAACTGAAATTGCCATCTGAACATCAAAAGGAAAAAGGCCTCAGATGCCCATAAACATGAACCCTCCGTGCCCCTATGTAACAACTATTTTTAATGGTCCTAATGAAATTACCTTCTAGGTCCGCAAAGGTTTTGATATGAGAGACTTTCTTGCCTCCCCCCCAAGAACAAGGAGAAAATATGCGATGATAGGTCGCTCTCCAACTGTAAATTGGAGACAACTATATAGAGGTAATCTCTATAAAACTGGGAAAAATATTTATAAAATATTTTAAATCTATAAAATAAACAACAAAGAATTCAAACTCAGCATAAATAAATAATTCTATATGGCAAATTATCCAATAAACATATATAAGAGATATGAGTAGGCATTTTATTTTTATTATTTTTATTTATTTTTATTTATTTATTCTGTATGTTATGAATGTACTGTCTGCATGCAAGTCCGCCGCACCCGTGTCGTGCAACCCGCGGAGGTCAGAAGAGGGTCTCAGATTCCCCTGGAACTGGAGTTCTCCTGGAATTGGAGTTCCAGACGGTTCTCAGCCACCATGTGGGTGCTGGGGATCGAACCCGGGTCCTCTGTAAGAGCGGTCGGCGCTCTCAACCACTAGGCCATCTCTTCATTTTTTATAGATATAAACATTTTATTGAAGTTTTGTGCATTTCATACATTTCTTTTTTATTCAAAGCCAATTTTTATTGAAGCTTTGTGCATTTCACACAAAAGTTCAAATCAAATCTAGACCCGTGACCCCCTCCCTGCCCCCACCCCACCAGAGTTCATGTATTCTGCCAAACATGTTTTTCATCTTTTTCTCAGTCTCTCTCAAAATTCTCAATTCAGAAGTTTACTGTTTCCAGCAGTTCACCATTTCGGTCAGTTCTTAGACCCAGTCTATTTGTTGCTGTTTTTGTTGTTGTTGCTGCTGCTGCTGCTACTGCTGCTATTGTTATTCCTTCCAATATGCATCACTCCAAAATATGCACATATGCATGCCACATATATCATAGGTTTTAGCATCTTCAACTTATTTTTTTTTCTTTATCAGGCTGAAATATGTCATTTTTGAAGGCTCCTCCTTGGCAAGCCCAAACTATCATCAGTTCTGCCCTTGTGTTCCACACTGGGGTTTTCCCTTCCCATGGTCACCAAATGAGGTCCAGTAAGCACCACATCCTGTCTTGATCTTCCTGTACTGGTCTCCCTAATACAGCATGGGTAGTCCAACAATGACAGTCTATACTCTGAAGTGGCTGAAACCCCAGTAGTAGCTCACCCCACAAGTTGGATGTCTCAGCAGTCCCCATCTGGCACTGAAAGTTTGGAGGATTCTTGGAGAGAAATGAGTCTTCAGTCCATATTGGAAGGTTGAAAAATTCTGTCTCATGTCTTTGAAGGATGGCAAAAGCAGTGGCATCCACAGAGTAGCTGAACTTGCCAGTAAGACAAGCAAAATAACTATGCTCTTTTTTTTTTTTTTACTTTTTTTGTCTTTTTACTAAGGTCTCTCAAGTTTTATAACTGAAGTACAATTTCTCAGGCCTTACTATTTATTTATTTCTGGTTATATTTTCCTTTTGGATGTTTAAGGCCACACAGCCCAGATTAACCAAGGTTTTTTGTTTTCTCAAGGTCAGTAGAGGATCTGGTCTTCAAGGGTCGCTCAAGGTTTTTTTGGAAGGGAGGGAGCCCCTGGCTCCTTTTGGCTTTTCATGTACCAGTTCCATCCACTTGAGGACAAAGTCAGGTCTTGCTAGACCAGGCTTCCCTTTTTGAAGCATAAGCAGACTTTCCTCTTTATAGACTGGACACTGGTTGAAGTCCCATTAGTGGATCTCTAAGACCTCCCTGCACAAAAAGGCTTACGACTCACATTTGCCACTTGCAGGACATTTCAAGAGATGCCCCCATGCATAGTTCCTTAGGACTTAGTCGACCTCTGAGGGCAAGGAACAAATTTATCCCTTAAGACCCTCAGTGAAAATGGTGTGGGCATTAAGTATGGTCGTTAATCATCCAGAAAGGCTACGTTACACCAGCCTGATACTTTTAACTACTGTGTAATAGTTTAGAAAAGGCAACAAAAAGCTAAACAGTCTTGTATAAGAAATACTAATAAGCACTCCCATAAAATAAATACTATGGTTAGACACAGTGTTATGACAAACTAGTTTTTTCCTCATTCTTTTGATCTTATATTATTCCAAAATATGCATACATACCCTCCACCCATATACTAAAAATTCCTAACCCTGAAAATAAATGGTAGCTTAGTTCTAGAACCTGTTAAAGGATATACAATATAAGAGCACAGTTGTTTGTAGATCATGAGAAATATAATATTTACATTGCTCAGTTTGCCTTAGAACTAGGTGATTGATGCTAGCATCCACAGATGAGAGATAACATTTATAGTTTGTTTTTCTGGGACTATGTTACTTCACTTAACATGATATCTTCTAGTTCCATCCATTTACCTGCAAAGTTCATGATGTCATTTCTCTTTACCACTGCATAGAACTCCATTGTGTAGATGTGCCACATTTTCTCTATCTACGCATCAGCTGAGGGGCACTTGGGTTGGTTCCAGCTCTTCACTATTGTGAAGAGAGCTGCAATAAACATGGATATACATGTATCTCTGCAGTACGATGAGTCTTGTGGGTATATACTCAGGAGTGGTATGACTAGGTCAGGTGGCAAGCTCATTTTGTGTCTTTTAAGGGTTCTCCACACTGCTTTCCATTAGTGGTTATACAAATTTACATTCCTACCAGCAGTGGATGAGTGTTCCCCTTTCCCCACAAACCCTCTGGCACTTGGTATCATTTGTTTTCTTGATCCTAGCCAGTCTTCTTAGAGTGAGATGATATATTAAAGTGGTTTTAATTTGCATTTCCTTAATTATTAGTGATGCTTAACACTTTAAGATGTTTCTCAGCCATCTTTAATTCCTCACTTGTGAAATCTCTGTTCAGCCCTTTGCTCCATCTTTTGAGTGAGTCATTTGTTTTCTTTCTTCTTTATTTTTTGAAGTAGTTTATATATTCTGGAAATCAACGCTTTGTCAGATGTAGCTGCAGTGAAATCCTCCCACACTGTGGGTTTTCTCTTCACTTCATTTATTGTTTCTTTTGCTGTAAAGAAGCTTTTGAATTTAAAGATGTCCCATTTGTCAATTGTCAACCTTTTTCCTGCACAGCTGCTGTCTGATTTAGGAAGTCTTTTCCTACACCTATGTCTTGTAGGCTGCTGCCAACTTTTTCTTCTATCACCTTCAGAGTTTTGGGTTTTATTTTGATGTTTTTGATCTATTTGAAGTTGACTTTTTTACAGGGTGAGAGGTAGGGTTTCAAATTTTTTCTTCTACAAGTGGTGATCCAGTTTTGCCAACACCATTTGCTGAAGGTGCTGTCTTTCCTCCATTGTGTCTTCTTGGCCCCTTTGTCAAATATGAGGTGGCTGAAATTGTATGTGCTCAAGTTTGGATCTTCAGTTTTGTTCCATTGGTCAACAGGTCTGTTTTTATGCCAGTACCAAGCTATTTTTATGACTATAGCCCTAAAGTATAGTTTGAGGTCTGGTATACAGATCCACCTTTATTTATTTTATCTTTTCTTTTTTCTTTTCTTTCATTTTTTTTCCTTTTCTATCTCTTTTTTTACTCACACTCTCGCCCCTGTCCCACCCCCTCTCTCCCCCCCCACCCCCTCCGCTCCTTCCCTTCTGCCCCCCCTGCTTTCAGTTCCTCTCTTCGTTTCCTCCGCTTTCCTCCAGCCTCTCCCTGATTGCCGTTGCCTGTTTTGAGCAGCAGTTCAATGTTTCAGTTTTCCGTCCGTTTCTTATGCTGCCGTCCCGTTACTACCGTGATGTTTGTTCAATTCTTGTTAGTGTGTGTGTTTTTTGGTTGTTGTCTGTTTCCCACTGCATGCCTCCACGCACCCCTGCTTGGACCCAAAGCTCAACGGGGCCATGCCACCAGACATCCGTACAACCTAGGTAATGGCCCTGCATCCACCGATGGGTTAGTCTATTATCGTTTAGTTTTTTCTGGAGCCTTGTGTTTCTGACTTCACTTCAGCATCGACTGTCCTCTAAGGCCTCTAGCCCTTTTGCCTGCAAACCGCTGCCTGTTTCCTTTCCTTTCCTGCTGCATCGCACTCCTTGTGTCAGATTTACCCCTTTTCTCTATCCCTCATCAGTTGGGGGCATTTGGTTGGTTCCAGCTCCTTGCTATTATGACAGCGCTGAAATAAACATGGCTGGCTGTATCTCTTGCAGTGGTCTGAGTCAGATCCTCCTTCTATTGCTCTTTCGCTCAGGTTGCTTTGGCTATTTGAGTCCTTTTGTGTTCCCTCAGTGACAATTACCGGATTTTTTTTTTCCCAAGCCTATGAAGAAACTCTTGGGGATTTTAATTGGGATTGTGTTGAATCTGTATATTAATTTGGGTAGAATGGACATTTTCACTATATTAATTTTTCCAATCCATGCGTATGGGAGGTCTTTCCATCTTCTGATGTCTTCTTCAATTTCCTTCTTCAGGGGAATAAGGGATGTAGAAGAAGTAAGCCCCTTTGTTCAACATACACTGAGCATGCTCAATTATAGCTTCCCCATGGAGCCAACCTGAAGTCTGCCTAGCAGCCTGGCAACAGATGATGCAGCCTCAGGCTGAACCTATGGGAGAAATGATACACCAACTGCCAGCCAACTGACACACTAACTGCCACCTGCCCAGGGACCAATAGGACACAGGGAGGGGGTATAGAGTTCTGCCTGATTCCTCTAATAAATGAGCCTGCTTTTGCCTTTCACCTGGCTCCCAGGGTCTGTGTTGTTGATTCCGTGCCTTCCTATCCCCGACCCCAAGGGTTCTATGTCAGGATGGCCTGCTACATCTGGCACCCAACATGGTGGTCTCTTTACCTATGCGGGCATGCACATTGATCACGTGTAGCTCCAGATGTAATTTCTTGTTGTTTTGGGCCCTCTTAACAGCACTGCATCCAAATTGAATAGGTCACCACTGCTCAGGACTCTTCCTCATTTGCAGCACTGTGGAGTGCCCCCATAGGCAGTTTTTTCAGTAGGTTGGACCCTATATGTTATATGTTCTTCATGAGGGGTGAGTGCATTGACCTTCTTTTGTCTGTTTTGTTTTTATTTTTATTTTTTGTTTGTTTTATTTGTGTTTCTCTGTTGTATATCTTAATAGGGAGGAACATTTATTTTGGTTTTGGTTCACCCAGAGACTCCATATGAAGACTGACCATCTAGGAGTCAGAACCCAGATTGGCACCCAAAAGGGTCTCTCTTGAGACACCATGTGGGCATATGGCCATGGCCTAGAAAAAACAGAGAAGTCCCCCACTAAGCACAAGACATTTGGTCTGATACACGATCTCTCACATCTGCTTGTTTTACTTTGGGTTCTGTTCAACTCGTCTCCCCCTAAGACTGGTGCTATGGGGGGGGTGTTGTCTTCTCACTATAAGGAACCTTAAATAAAGGCCCTGTTAATTACAAGAGACATGAGGGTCAATTACTCAAAATTAGAAGCCTTTTGGATAGAGGCAGGTCTGTCCCTGATCTCCCCAGAAAATATGTGAGAGGCAGACCTTTGGATGAAATTATTATAACTTGCCTGTAAAAGGGACATTGACTTGGGAGCTGTACCCATTCTCCTGGCTGTAATAGCAAGCCTCAAAAGCTCCTCTCTTGAAGGAGGTGATCGCTGCCCATAACAAACCCTGCAGGGAGCAGGCTCCCCTCTCTCACCTGTTAACAATATTTACGTAATATTTATTGTGTGTATATATGTACGTATGTGTGCATATGTGCATGTGTGTATGAATGTGTGAGTGCTTGCATTAATCACTATAACTTTCTAAATTCTTGTATTTAAAATTAAATTCCTGTGTATTAAAAAGTTGACTATAAATCAATGTTAACAGATTCAACCTATACAAAACTATTGTTTTATACCTTTTGGTGTTAATAATCTTTAACTGGGTTTATATAAAATGTTAATATGCATTTGTACAATACTAAAAATCCTCTGAGTTGAAACTGACCCTTTCAACTCAGACACAGCTCTATTAATATAGTCAAACTTCTATGGTTATTTATGTGATCTACTTGTCTTGATTAAGAATTACTAATAAAGGGCAGCTTGCCCCACCTCCTCCGCCTCTCTCGCTCTCTCCCATTCCCCCAAATAGTCCTTCTGCTGCGTAGCTCTTTTAGCGGTTGCAGCCGCCTCAGACAGTTGGGGGAAAAAACCGTTGTAGGGAGCCCTACCCTGGACAAGTGACGTATCCCCTTTCGCACCTGGACTTCTCATTTAAATCAAACAGTATTGAGATGGATTGGGTTATGAAACATAATGGTCCAAATGACGCTAGTGATGGGACAGTACGACTTCGTGAACTACCATTTGGTTGCAGCAAAGAGGAAATAGTTCATTTCTTTCAAGGTATATTGAGATCTTCAGGAGTAGCAGGAGTGAAATCAAAGGATTTTATGATCCACCAAGAAGATTGCTGGGACAGCAACCGGAACCATATGATAGACCGATAGAAGGAAGAGGGGGTTATTATGGAGCTGGGCGTGGAAGTATGTATCACAGAATGCGTTGAGGAGGTGACGGATATGATGGTGGCTATGGGGGTTTTGATGAGTACAATGGCTATAATAATTATGGCTATGGAAATGATGGCTTTGATGACAGAATGAGAGATGGAAGGGGTATGGGAGGACATGGCTATGGTGGAGCTGGCGATGCAAGTTCGGGTTTTCATGGTGGTCATTTTGTACACATGAGAGGGTTGCCTTTCTGTGCAACCGAAAATGACATTGCTAATTTCTTCTCACCACTAAATCCAATACGAGTTCATATTGATATTGGAGCCGATGGCAGAGCAACAGGAGAAGCAGATGTAGAGTTTGTGACACATGAAGACACAGTAGCTGCCATGTCTAAAGATAAAAATAACATGCAACATCGATACATTGAGCTCTTCTTGAATTCTACCCCTGGAGGAGGCTCTGGAATGGGAGGCTATGGCAGAGATGGAACGGATAATCAAAGAGGATACGGATCTGTTGGAAGAGTGGGAATGGGGAACAACTATAGCGGAGGATATGGCACTCCTAATGGCTTAGGTAGTTATAGTTGTGGTGGCGGCAGCGGCAGCAGCGGCAGTGGCGGTTACTACGGGCAAAGCTGCATGAGTGGAGGTGGACGGTGTGGGATGTACTGAAACAAAGCAACACATGAATCCTAGCACAGCATCTGTCTACTGGACTTTCTTACAGATTTCATTTCTTTTGTATTTTAAGAACTTTATATTGACTGAAGGAATGTGTTTTCAGAATATTATTTGGTAAAGAAACACACTGTGATGGGGAAATTGGTTTTCAGTAGGTTTTATTTGTTGCACATTTTGACTTAATAAATTTTTATATTCAAACCAACTGATGTTGATACTTTTCATATACAGTTAATCCTAGAGATGTGCTGCCTTCATGTGATTTGGGTTGATGTATTTTACTCTTAGGGCTACAAAAAGTAGTATAGTGTGATGTCAGAGGATAAACTTCTGCATAAACTGCAGGTCTTACAAAGCAGGCATCTGGGATAGACGTGAGTAGTTAGCAAAACCTTTTCTCCTGGACAGACTGTAAATATAAAGCCTAAAGATGACTTTGGGTGGCTTCAAGACTAAAAGTTCAGCTTATTCTGTATTCTTATTCCAATATCAGTTATCATGCATAGCTCTGAATGATCTAAGCAGTTATCTGGATTTTTAAAATACAGTTAGGAACCTAGGGGGGTGGGGGTGTTAGAAGTTGACATTATAGCCCTAGATTTCCAAGTCAAATCCCTCTTGCACTTAACCAAAAAATGTTTCCAGAGAGGATTCAGTGTTAATACCATGGGTGTTAAAAACAATTAAAAAAAAAAAAAAGAATTACTAATAAAATATACTGGTGTGGTAACAGTTAAATACTTTGTGGGTGTATGCCACCACCTGCTGGTTGCACTCCTTCAATGCCTAAGACAAAAATTCCAGCAAATTCTTAAGGTGTTGTAGGAAATGAATTGGTTTTAAGAAATATTTTATTTTAGATATAATTTAAAATATGGTTAAATGTGTATTATAAAGCATTTAACAGCTAGGTATTTTCATCTTTAAAACAGGGTTTTGTGCCAGGCCTGGAAAAACCACCTCCAAGGACTGAAAGAGAAATGATCATTATAAACCCATATCATTATAGTGATATGTTTAAAATAACTATTATTCATTTATATAGAGGTATTTCAGTAGAGATTTATACAGAAATACAAATAAACAATATAAGTTAATGGACTTGATTTCTCTGAAGTCACAATCTAGTGAAAGAATTTTAAGGAACAATGCATATCTAATTGATACGTGTTTAACAGGTATCCAACTTTGCTCCAACTTTGTCTACATATTATATGGTATTTTAAGACTTAGTTAAAGTAAAAATGTCTATATTAAACAACATTGGTTAAAAGGGTTTAATAAAAATGGTAATACATTAAAGCTATTTGGAAATACAGATTGTTGTCCATGTTTGTTTTATTTATAATAACTTTAAGGTTAATGAGTTGTACCTTTGTACAGTATCACCTTGTAACATTTTCTTTTAACTGTAGGATAATTTAACTAAAGGAATTAAGTTTACATTCCAAATTAAAAACATACAGTCAATGATAAGCAGTTTGGGTGAATTTAATGAAAATTTACACCTTCATTCCTGTCTATAGGTATGTGTAATACAGCTACCTTTTAAAGATTTATGGGTCAAAAAATAAAAACCTAAAATTAAAAAAGGGGAGGGGGATACAGTTATATATAAAATTCTTTAAGCCTTTTGTCAAATTTTTCAATTTAAATCTTAAAGCTAACTATGGGAAAGATTAGCATGTTCCCACAAGTCAAAACATCACCAACTTAATGCCTGAGAAAGAAAAGATACAGCTTTGCATTGTCCAGGATGGACCAAGAAATACCAGCAGAGAAGCTGGCCCATATGAACATGAAAAGAAAAAGTTCAGGCTGCCTGAGCCACAGGCACCAAACATCTCTGTGGATCCTATTTGAAACAACTGTTTGTAATGTGTCCTAATGAAACTTGTTTTCTAGGTGCTGCTAAGTTTAAGATGACAAACCATCCTATCTCTCCTTTTTATAGAAAGAGAAAAAAGTTTTGATGGTAATAAAGAAGACAACTGTTATGGTAACAATTTCTCATGGGATATGTATAGCCAGTCTTTAACTAACAGGCATAAAAACTGTATAAGATAATTTTATTCAGAGCTAGATGTTAGTAAAAATCTTTAAAGGCTTGATAATTTAACAAATATGTTAACAGAAAAAGCTTTGGTACCAGCAATGGATTATTCTGCCAAAGAAGTGTTGACTGGGGAATAATGGCTCCCCCAAATAAAGGCTATTTGTCTATAAATTGGGATACACATATGTGCATTGAGAACCTTGCTGCCGAAAACCTTGTGTGAGAATGGACGTCTGAGTATGGAAAGGACAAAGACCATGCTTGAAAATGGACAATAGACCTGTAAAAATGCCAGAGAGTGTTAACAAAGGCCACTGGAAAAAAACAGAATAATGGCCTACCTGAGTCAAGCAAGACTCATTGCTACACCACACCTGCCTGCAAGACATTGTACAGTTAATGGCTACAAAAGTTATTCCAAACCTAATTGTTGATTAGCCCACTCTTTTGAGGGAATAACATGGCTGGTATTAAACCCTTAGTAACAACAGTATAAAAAGCCTTAGTACATAGACTAATATGCCATCTGAATATTTGTATCTGTGCCCACAGAGCAACTTGCCATGATAATGCCATTTAAATAACCTTGCTGTCTCACTGCTTGTTAGTAGGATTGAACAATGATTTCCCAAAACAAACCATCAGCCCACGTAAGGAAACAGCTTGGGATAGACCAGAGTTCAAAGTGACACCTCAAAGAAAAATCACTTTTCATCCACTTTTGCCCCTTGTCCTCCAATGCCCAGGGATCAAATGCAGGAGGGGGCACATTAGGTTCTAAGGGCTAAAGAGATGGGGGTAATTTCTGAGATATCAAAAATGGACCAGACCTTTATTTGATCAACATGCTTAGACTCTGGGTACTAGAAATGAATGACTAATAAATAGATTTGTGTATATGTATGTACTGTCTATGTTCAATTTGATTGAGTTAGGATTTCTTTAAAATTAATTGGTCTTAGCTTGCAAAATGTTTATGCCTCTTTTCTCTGCCCTTATACTTAAAAAACAGGTTTGAGGCTGGAGAGATGGCCTAGCAGTTAAGAGCGCCAACCGCTCTTACAGAGGACCCGGGTCCGATCCCCAGCACCCACATGGCGGCCTGAGAACCGTCTGAAACTCCAGTTCCAGGGGAATCCGACGCCCTCTTCTGACCTCCGCGGCATTGCACGACACGGGTGCACAAACTTGCATGCAGGCAGTACATTCATACACATACAGAAATAAATAAAATATAAAAAATTAAAAAAAAAAAACAGGTTTGAGTGGCTGGCTATTCAAAGCCTACTTTCCTTTCAGATGCTACCTCCTCACACAGGCTCACCTTGAGTGGGATGCAAAGGCCTGTAGTCAATGATGGGTAAGACCCTATAAGCCAGGGCAACCTAAGACAGGCACGGAAAATACTGGACACCCCTGAGGTGGGGACAACAATGCCAGAGCAAAGAACTCTGGCTCCCACAAAGAACTCTGGCTCCCACAAAGAACTCTGGCTCCCACTGGGCAGCCTGAGAAAGTAAAAACAAAATGTTGGATATGTAGGAGAAGTAAGCCCTGCTGCTTGACATACACTGAGCATGCTCAATTATAACTTCCCCATGGAGCCAACCTGAAATCTGCCTAGCAGCCTGGCAACAGATGACGTAGCCTCAGTCTGAACCTATGGGAGAAAAGACACACCAACTGCCAGCCAACTGAAACACTGTCACCTGCCCAGCAACCAGTGGGATACAGGGAGGGGGTATAAAGCTCTCACTGATTCCTCGAATAAATGAACTTGCTTTTGCCTTTCACCTGGCTCCTGGGGTCTGTGTCATTGACTCTGTGCCTTCCTATTCCCACCCCCAAGCGTCCTGTGTCAGGATGGCCTGTTACACAGGGGGTTAAAATGTTTTTTTTGTAGAGTCTTTGATGTCTTTGGTTAGGTTTGTTCCTAGGTATTTTATTGTTTTTGAGGCAATTGTGAAGGTCTCCTTGTATTCCTTCTTCAGTTGCTTGTTGTTGGTGTAAAGAAAGGCTAGTCCTAGAAATGATTGAGCAGGCATTTTAAAGAATATCTGAATAGCTTTAAAAAAATTAGTAAAGGTGTTTAACTTTATCAGTATCCAAGGAAATGCAAATTTTAAAAACCAATGTGATTAATATACACTTGCCAAAAAAGTAAGAACCTCAATAGCAGTGCTAAGCATTTTCTTGCTGTGTAAAAAAGGGAAAGCTGTGAAGATGGACGTGAACCCAATGATCATATGCTGGTATGGACATGTACAGTGTGAACATTGAAAGAAGTACCTGTGATACTAGATTGTACATTAGCAAATCAGTAACAAGCATTGCTAATATGTGACACAATATTATATTATGCTGTGTTTCTCACATAATTTAAATATTAGCAGTTTTATACACATATCCTCAAAAGTCATATTTTAGGACCTTTTATATAATGCTTCTATTGATGTTTTGTGTACTTCAGACATCATTTCTCAGTTCAGTTTAGACATATTCTCCTTTCCCTTCCCCCCACTCCACCCCAGATCATGCATTCTGCCATAACTGTCCTGCATCTTTCAGTCTTTTTTTTTATGTTTAGGAATTTACATTTTCCTCCTTTAATTTTATATTACACTAAAATATGCATACATAGTTTTCCACTCATACACAGTGATTACAGAGTCTAAAAGTAAGTGGTGGATCAATTCTAGAGCCTGTTAAGATATTTACTTTTTAATTATGAAAGTTTGAATGAATATTAAATTAATTTGCTATAAGTTAATATTCAGGTTAAAGACATGACCTATCCAGTTTAAAAACATGAGGATTCTTTTGTCATCCCAATTACATAGTTGCAAGGCAAGAGTTTATTTTTTTCATAAATTGACAACTTGCATTTTTAACAACAGATGTTAAATACAGAACAGCATTGGGTTCATAATAATTTCTGTCTAGGGCCTTGAATACTCTAAATCAAGTAGACCACTAGACTTGCACTGTACCTAGCTATTTCCAAAAACAAAATTCAGTGTAGAGTATAGAAATCCCATAACACTCCCCTCCCCAACCAATACCAGCACATTGTCCTAGTACCATGATGTCTGTAGGAGTGATGACCTTATGATGAGCCGCCATTAATGCTAACAGCCAGGGAATTTACATCTGGATTTTCAAACTGAGTAGAGTATTCTGTCACCTACCCCTCATTTCACCATTATACACAGTAGTTACCCTGCTATAAAAATTATCATTGCTGTGCCTGTTGATTACTTCTAATCCTTAGAAATCAATGACTCTTGAATTCCATTCGTTCCTTCACTGAAGTGTATCTTGTTGCTTCTAAGATAGGGTAATTATGAAAACAGGCCTACAAACACTTGTTTGTACATTCTAGTGATACAGATTTTATTTGGGGATAAATGAGTGTTATATAATATAGAAGAATGTGTTTAGTTTTTTTTCTTTTGTTCTTTTTATATGGAACTTTTACAATTTTCAAACAATATAATTCCCTTACTGTCCACCACCCAGTCTAATATACTGAATTATATGTATAATAAGGCCAATAGAGTCTAATTTGTGTCCCCAAATGTACTTCAGTGTGGGTCCATCCTACTTATCAAGGGTCCATACTTAAAAGAGACTGTCTCTGCCCTTCCCAGTAGATGTGATTGGAGTTTCTAAGGCACTTAGATGGGGCTGGAGTTTCTTACCTACTTCCCCATGTCTATCCTGGGTGATTCACAAGGCAATTTGGCTCTTACAATCTTTCTACCCCCTGTTCTTGAGGTGCAGAACTTTGGTACTGGTCCTCTTCGGGGATAAACACTCTGCAGCCTCTTGTTTTCTGCACATCAGCCAGTTGTGTGTTTCTGTGTTAATTGTCATCTGTTGCATAAGGAAATTTTTCTGGTGACAGTTGAGAGATGCATTAATATATACATATAACAATAAGTCAATAAGAATCAGTTTAATATGATAAATATTTAGTAGAACACTAGCATTAAGTCTTATCCTATGTCCTGTGACCTGTTTATCTGCAAATCATCTGGTGACAGTTGAGAGATGCATTAATATATACATATAACAATAAGTCAATAAGAATCAGTTTAATATGGTAAATATTTAGTAGAAAACTAGTATTAAGTCTTATCCTACATCTTGTGACCTGTTTAGCCTCTGATTCTTAAGCCTGATATCAATGTAAGGTATGTTTACCATTCTAGGAAATAGACCTTAAATCTCATTAAAGAGTGATTGATTTTCTCAAAATATTTGTACTACTGTCTGTCTCAGTGCTGGTCATATATTTCCAGATCATCTGTCATTGACGGGAATCACAGTTGGGTAAGGATAATGTTTCTTTTTTCCTTCCACTAGCTTGTACAGCACCTTCCGGCACTATGAATGCCAGCCAGTAGAGATGAGGCTTTAAGTGAGCTTCATTTCTTTTGTTTGTTCCACAGTTCATATATGTAGTTTCTTAAGGAATAGGGTCTCACCATTCAGTTCTGGTGGGTAACCTAGAGTAGGTACAATGGCCAGTATTGTCTGAGGGTTTATGGGACTCCTGGTCAAGAGCTTCTACCTGGGGAGTCATTCTGGTATTGAGAGGTTTTTTTTTTCTATTATCCCATTATGGCTAGAAAGAGCAGTGTTCCTCTGTTATAAGTGTGTATAATTTTATTTTATGATGTATATGTACCTATTTTAAGATGCTTTCATAGAAGCATATTTCCATATGGCTTTTCATAAAGGCCATTAGTGTTAGTTCTTCCTCCCTACACTCCCTCCTCTCCCCTGCCCTCCCACTCATACCTCATTTAAACTTTCTCAATCTAATGCTCCTGTTTCCCCCTTCATTCATTACATTTTTCCACCCTCCCAGGAAGCCTATCGTAAGCACTTGGATCTTAACTTCAAGTCCTGAGAGGAAAGCAAGGGCCGCAGCAATAGCTTGTATTATTTGTACACAGACCAACAACTCAAAAGCAGGTTTCCCTTGCCTGGCACTTTGTTGTTGTTGTTGCACAGCCTTCACTCATACACATGTAGGCAGATCTATATTATACATGTATTTTTATTTTTTTATTTTTTTAATTAATTTTATTTATTTCTGTATGTGTATGAATGTACTGTCTGCATGCAGGTTTGTGCACCCGTGTTGTGCAATGCCGCGGAGGTCAAAAGAGGGTGTCGGATTCCCCTGGAACTGGAGTTCTCCTGGAATTGGAGTTTCAGACATATTCTTCAATATGATTATTAAATACCACATTTCTCACTGATTTTTCACAGCACTTAAGCATTACTTCTCTCTCTTCTCTCTGATCATAGAGAGCCCTCCATCCTCCTTCCCCAGTTAAAGTACCCACCTTTTCATTCCCCCCCAACTGATAAAGCCGGTCTTCTACTATCCCCCTCTCTCAACCCCCCACTCCACCATGGTTCCTTTCCATTTTCTTGACTCTTGTGGTTACATAAGGGCATATACTTATGTCTAAGGATTTGGACCTAGGGATCTATAATTGAGAGAGAACATGGGCCTCTTGGTGCTTACCACAGGCTGTGTTTCTACACTGACTGTATAGAAAGAGGAGGCAGAGCAAACCCACCCCATGTACACCTCAGCCTAGGCCACTGTGCCTGGTCTGTATTGTGAATGGGGAGACATGGTAAAAAAAAATTTTTTTTTAAAACAGAGAGAACATGTTTCACTAGTTTGCCCAAGTTCTCTTAGTATAACAATTTCTAGTTCCATCTATTTACCTGCAAATTTCATGATTTCAAGCTGTGAATAGAACTGCATTGAGCAAATGTGCCACACTTTCATTATGCTGAGGAACATGAAGGATTTTTCGATTTCTAATTTTTCTGAAAAAAAAAATGCACCAACAAATCTGGCTGAGGAAGTATCTCTATAGTAGGATATTGACTCCTTAGGGTATATGCCAAGGAGTCATAGAGAGCTGTATCATATGGTAGATTTATTTTTAGTTTTTAAAATGTTATTATAATTATCATTGTTTTAATGTATATGAGTGTATTGCTTGCTTATATATGAGTTCCCTTGTGATGTACAATGTCCCCCGAGGTCAGAAAATAATGTCGGATCCCCTGGAATTGGAAATAGACTGTCATGTGGGTGCTGGGAATTGAACCTAGTTCCTCTGTAAGAGAAACCAGTACCCTTAACCACTGAACCATCTCTCCAGCCCCTTGTTTTTTGAGTTTTTGAACAGTTCTCCATACTGATTTTCACAATGGCTGCACATGTTTGCCAACCCACCAGCAGTGACTGAAATACCTTTCCCCACATCCTCAGCTACATTTGTTCCCATTTGTTTTCTTAATCTCAGTTATTCTTTTTTGGGAAAGATGAAATCTTAAAGTAGTTTTAATTTTCATTTCCATAATTACTAATAATATTAAACACTTTTCAATGGATTTCTTAGTCATTTTATTTCTTTCATATTTTATGGATTGATTTTTATTTTATGTCTATGAGTGTTTTGCTTGCATGTATGTAAGTATACCCATGTCATTCAGGGCCTGTGGAAGCCAAAATCTAATTTTTGATCTCTTGAAATTGGAGTTAAGGGTAGATGTTAGCTGTCATATAAGTGCTGGAAACTGAATTCAAGCCATCTACAAAAGCAGCCAGTGGTCTCAATCAATGATCTGTCTCTCTAGCCCCTTTTATTTGTTCTTTTGAAAACTCTGTTTTCAAATCTGTAAGCCATTTTTCAACTGTATCAAGTGTTTTCCTGATTGCTTGTGTTTTAGATCTTTGGGTATTCTGGAAGTTAACACTCACAGATGTATTGCTGTCTATGACGTTCTCCCACTCTAGACTTTCTCTTCATTTGATTATTTCTTTGGTTGTACAGAAGCTTTTTAGTTTAATGAGGTACCATTTGTCAGTTTTTACCTTAATTCCCAAGAGATCAAAGTCTGATTTAGAAAGTCCTTTTAGGATACAAGGCAGGTATGGCAGAATGCGTGAACTTGGGTGGAGTGGGGGGCATGGAAAGGGAAATGAGTCTAAATTGCAATGAGAAATTATGTATGAAATGCACAAAACTTCAATAAAAATATTTTAAAAATCTTAAATGTAAGAAAAAGAAAGTCCTCTTAGGTTACTGCTTATGTTTTATTTTAACAGTTTCTGCATTTCAAGTTTTACATTGAGTTCTTTGATACATTTGGAGCTAAGTTTTATACAGGGTGATAAATAGAAGTCTAATTTCATTATTCTACATTTTGGGATAAGTTTTTTGAGTACCATTTGTTGAATGTGAGGATTAAAGACCGGATGACCACGTCCAATATCTCAATATTTTTGACATAGCATTTTTTGCTACTGATGATTGTTAACATTGTTTCCTAGATTGTGCTAGCTATTGATAGTTTATCTAAAAAGCCATTTTCATACTCAAGATCAGATGGGCTTTCCCTCTGTGCAATTTTTATAAATTTCATAGTTTTAAATTTTGCATTTAAGACTGACACTTTTGAGTTAATTTTTAAGAAGGGTATAGGGCTTGTATTCATTATTATTATCAGTAGTAGTAGTAGTAGTAGTAGTAGTAGTAGTAGTAAATAAAAATGATCAAATCTAGACTCAGCCGTTTATGCATGTTTTTAGGCCTTAAATTTGAGGAGTGTTCATCCTCCAACACTTTTTACGATGTGTTGGCTATCTGCCTTTATTCTCTACATAATCTGCATAGTATGCGCAAAGAGCATTGCAGAGATTTTAGCAGGCATTTCTGTGACTCTACAGATGAAGGTTCAAAGACCTGACCTTTATTATTACTATTTTTTGAGACACTGTCTCACTCTGAAGATACACCTGGGAAGAGGAAGCTTCACAGAGGAATTCATCTTATCATTCTTGTCTGTGGAAATTTAGTTGATTGCTGAGTGATGTGGGAGGAACCAGCCCAATGT
>VZQC01014580.1:265033-282238 GCA_009823505.1 Rhizomys pruinosus | reverse complement strand
TCAGTTGAGGGGCATTTAGGTTGGTTCCAGCTCTTTGCTATTGTGAAGAGAGCTGAAATAAACATGGCCGTGCATGTATCTCTGTGGTGGCGTAAGTCTTGAGGGTACATGCCCAGGAGTGGTATGGCTGGGTCGGGTGGCAAGTTCATTCCAAGTCTTCCAAGGGTTCTCCACACTGCTTTCCATAGTGGCTGTACGAGTTTACATTCCCACCAGCAGTGGATGAGTGTTCCCCTTTCCCCACAACCTCTCCAGCACTTGGTATCATTTGTTTTCTTGATCCTAGCCAGTCTTATTGGAGTAAGATGATATCTTAAAGTGGTTTTGATTTGCATTTCCTTAATGATTAGTGATGTTGAACACTTCTTAAGGTGTTTCTCAGCCATCTCTAATTCCTCACTTGTGAAGTCTCTGTTCAGCTCTTTGCTCCATCTATTGAGTGGGTCATTTGTTTTCTTTGTTTTTTGAGTAGTTTATATATTCTGGAAACCAATGCTTTGTCAGATGTTTCTGCAGTGAAGGTTTCCTCCCACTCTGTGGGATTTCTCCTTGCATGTATTCCAATGTGAGTTCCAAATGTCTCTTCACTGTGTTGAAGGCTTGCTTTGCTTGCCTCCTTCAGATGCCTTCCTGCTCTTCAGCTGGTCTTGGGAGATCTCCTATTGCTGTGTTCTTAAAGAGAATCATGAGCACTATGAAATGTGCAATACAGGGGGATCACTATACCAGACTTCAAACTATATTACAGGGTTAGAGTCATAAAAAACAGCTTGGTATTTTCACAAAACAGGTCTGTAGATCAATGGAACAAAATTGAGGATCCAAAACCTAAGTACATCCAATTTCAGCTACTTCATATTGGACAAAGGGGCCAAGAAGACTCAATGGAGGAAGGTAGCATCTTCAGCAAATGGTGTTGGCATAACTGGATCACTGGTGACTTGTAGAAAATAAAACTAAACCCCTACCTCTCGCCATCTACAAAAATCAACTCCAAATGGATCAAAGACCTCAATGTGAAACACAAAACTCTGAAAATGGTAGAAGAAAACTTTGGTAGTAGCCTATAAGACATAGGCATAGGAACGATTTTTTAAATCAGATAGCATCTATGCAAACAATAAGGTCAAAGATTGACAAATGGGTCCTTATTAAACTCAAGAGCTTCTGTACAGCAGAAATAAACAAAGAAGTGAAGAGAAAACCACAGAGTGGGAGGAAACCTTCATTGTTGATACATCTGACAGAGCACTAACTTCCAGAATATATAGGCTACTCAAAAAACAAAACAAGAAAACAAATGACTCACTCAAAAGATGGAGTAAAGAGCTGAACAGAGACTTCACAAGTGAGGAAATAGAGATGGCAGAGAAACATCTTAAAAAGTGTTCAACATCGCTAATAATTAAGTTTACAAGACTACACCCTGTGAATTACTGAGGTACTAGGCAGACCCTGGTATGGACCAGAGCCCTGAACTTAGTGGGTCCCCTTTCATTAGGAGCTCTTGGACCATGCATTAGATAGAATGTCACCTACCTTTCCAGGTATAGATGAGAGTGAGTGAAGTCTGTGGTCCAACAAGAGCAGTTTTCACTGTAGTGGTGTTTGGAACTGAATGTGTAGAAGTAAAATTGCTCTAGGTAACATCATTTTAGCAACTGTCTGGGTCCACAGGTTCTGATGGGGGTGAGGAGAATATTGGGTATGGCTCTGTGTTTCTGATGGACCCATGTTCTTTGATCTGAGATCAACTAGTGTACTGTTATATACTCTGGATTTTCAATGGCTTTATCAGATTCAGAACAATAGTTTTATTAACATGAATTATTCCTAGATGAGGTTTGAGGCTGAATTTCCTTCTTCTGAACTAATCTCTGATAGGTATGAAAACTCATGTAACCAAAGCTCTTGAAGTTAGGCAAATATTTTGCTTCCCACCTCTTCAAAATAATGAGGATTTTGTGAGATCAAATTAATTTCCTTCTCCTTGATATCCCTGTGACATTGTGTGTCAGGTTATTATATAAAATTTCAGTCCTCCCCTTGATTAGTTACTGCACAAATAATTGTCCTTAAGAGTCTTTTAAACAGCTTTAAATGACAAGAAACTCCAAATGCTTAGATGTTCATGTGAATTTCATCCATGTAATTTATCCTTTTATGTCTACTCTGGAAATACATTTTTGAGCATGTTTCTTATCCTTTGTTAATTATGCATATACACCATAATGATATTTAAAGAAATCAAAACTATATTTTTGTCTATCAACAAAGAAGTTACCATATGCTCACCAAAGAGATGTAAATAAAGGTCATATTGTGTCTTAAAGAAGCTGACAATATTTTAATGAAGAAAATGAAAATTTTAGGCCTAGAGGTATAGCTCAGAGTTAGAGGACTTCTCTACTTAGCATGTTTAAGGCCCTGGGATTAATCTGTACAAGCCTGAGAGTTGTGAATAAATTCTTAATCTCAACACTTGGGGGTTGGGGTAAGGCAGAAAGATTCCTTTCAGCTAAAGACCAATCTATGGTACATAGTGACTATCACAACAATCAGGGTTACATGGCAAGACTATGTATCAAAACAAATGTAAAATAAAACCCTTCATAAAAGTTAAAATAACTGGTAGTATTTTACTACTACTTAATATTGGAAATTTAAGGACACATCAATAAATTTTAAGTCATATAATTCTATTAAATCATTTTCCCACATTTACTAAGGTTATAAACTCAATATTGTTTTTATTTTATTTTATTTCTGTATGTGTATGAATGTACTGTCTGCATGCAAGTTTGTGTACCCTTGTCGTGCAATGCCGCGGAGGTCAGAAGAGGGTGTCGGATTCCCCTGGAACTGGAGTTCTCCTGGAATTGGAGTTTCAGACGGTTCTCGGCCGCCATGTGGGTGCTGGGGATCGAACCCGGGTCCTCTGTAAGAGCGGTCAGCGCTCTTAACTGCTAGGCCATCTCTCCATCCCCATAAACTCAATATTGTAACAGGTTCTTCATTATTTTGAATAATTTTATTGTTTTGTGAGAAAAGTATTGAATTTCAGGGAATAGAGGAGAAACAAGGTTTAATCTGATTTGTTTTGATAGGACAGATATTAGACAGCCTGAACAATAGAAAGGAATTTTTATTTAAAGTGAAATTTGATTCTTTATTAGATCAAAATGCAAAGAAACAAATATAAATGCTATAATAAACATTGAGGGAAAATTTCTAGCAGTCCTGGCATATCAAAATGATAAAGGCACAAGAAAATAGTATCACTGATGACCTATAAATTTTCCAAGAATATTTACTAAGATAGTCTGCCCTCAAATACTTCACATAGTTCACCCACATTCATCAGGAGGTCAAACTGTGGAATTGAGAAGGAAGCAAAACAGATAAGAAATGTCAGTTTACTGTATCATTCACCTAACACATTCATAAATTATGTCCAATTCCAGAGCCTCAAAAAGCTCATGACCCTTAAGTACAGAAAACTCAGGTAAATAAGTATTCTATAACAGTTTGATAAATGTTGCAATAGCAGCAAAGCTGTGCTAAGGTAGACAAGACTGTGTATATTAGAAAAGGGTATGATACTCCACTCAGAAAAGTCAACTTAGATACATTCTGAATTGCATTTAGGGCTCAGTCGGGGCAGGAGGAAACTAGGACAGGTAATGATAGGCTTCAATACTTAGAAAAACGTGACACATTCTTAAAGCAATACTTTTATAGCATGTCATAAGTAATATGAAGAGTGAGCACTTCATCTAAAGGATCTCATCTTAAACAGTTTGAAGATGAAAACATGGTGTGTTGCTGATTTTTGTCACGTTATTACAAACTAGAAACATGTAAGAAGAGAGAACTTTAATTAGAGAAATACCTCAATCAGATTGGCCTGGGCATGTTTGTGGAAAATTTGTCTAGATTGCTGGTTGATGTACAAGGGCCAGTCCTACTGTAGATGGTGTAAACTTGGGCTGGTGGGCCTGGGCTATATAGAAAAATAGCTGAGCAAGCCTTGGGGGAAGCAAACCAGCAAGTAGCATTCCTTTCTGTTCTGTACTTGAGTTCTTGTCTCCAGATTCCTGCCTTGAGTTCCTGACCTGACTTCACTCAGTGATGGATTGTGATTTGGGAGTTGTAAGATGAAATACTTTTTTTTTTTTTTGGTCTTTTCGAGACAGGGTCTCCCTGTAGCCCCAGCTGTCTTGGAACTCACATTGTAGACCAGGCTGGCCTTGAACTCACAAAGATCCGCCTGCCTCTGCCTCCCAAGTGCTAGGATTAAAGGCGTGTGCCACCACACCCGGCTGGAAATAAACACTTTTTAACTCTCCAAGTTGTTGGCTAGAATGTTTAATCACAACAATGTAAAAGCAAACTAAAACACAGGATTCATCACTAAAGCAAGCAAATAGCCCCAAACAATTTTATAAGAACATTGTTACAAAGCACATGGAAATTAGGAGAAAAGATATGTGCAGATAGCTGTGTAGTGTTTGAATAGAAAAATAAGAGTTTAATTAAATGGAATTGGAGATGTAAAGAAAGAGGACACTAATTGGATGCAAATGTGTATATGTACATAGACTATACACACACATACACACAAATGCACACACATAGACTGGCATTTGTAAGGTGGAACCATCATGGATAAAATTGATGTAATATGATGTTTGTTCACTCAAAGCTATATCCATCTGAAAAGAACAACCAAAGAGCACAGAACAACTAAACATTTTCAGGAAATCATGCTACTCTCACTGTATCTAGCTACAGAATTAAGTTCATAAATACTTAAATTATTCAGCACAGCCTATTTAATTTGTCTTTCTGAAGGACATAGACATATTAAGAAATAAAAATTTCTTTTAATAACATTGATGGGTCACAGAATCATTTAGACTCCTTCCAGCTGGACTTAGGGTTACCTTAATATAAAATCTATGTTAAACTACAAGGTAGGGGCCTCAGGTGAAACAAAAGAAGTTAATGTCACTTCAGGGCCACGTGTAAAATTGAGAGGTTTTGCAGTGTCAGTGACCAGTATCTACATAGGAACTACCAGAGATAGGTGCTAAAACCTGTTATACCTGGCTGGTCCCCTTGGCCATGCATGAAGGGTGGCAACCAAAAGTGGCATGCCCACTTGGCCAGCAAAAGAAATAGAAAGGATGTATGAGATATGATGTATCATTGATAGTATCTACCAGCAGAGGTTGAATTTGTGGCATCCAGTGTAGGTCAACAGCGTTTTGGAACACTGAGGATTGGTGGGAGAGCTGATAAATGACAGGAACTGCAGTGTCAAATCAGTGAGATCTTTTGTAAGAGAAACTAGCTAGTTAGGCAGCTTAGAGCTGTTGCAAAGCCAAAAGAGTCGTTCTCTCTGTACTAATGCCTTTATCTTTAAGATAAGATCGTTGTGTTTTCTCTTTGCTGTGGTTCTACAAAATCCTTTATTTAAAGCCAACAAAAGTCTCACTTGGCTTAGAATTGTTAAATGCTGGAACTGATCATTAAGAAACAATGGACCATCTTTTTGAAGAGGATTTTTTTTCATATGCTCTGATTCTCTTAATTGGGATCAAGGTCATTCCTATTTGAAAAGAAGATGAACTAAATACCTTCCTGAACTTACATGTTAAATTATTTAATGAGTCATTTTACAAGGCTGAAACATTGCTAAATTTCATGGAGATACGCACAACCTTTATTTAGTGTTGTTAACTATTGGATTTTGGCCTCTGCTCAAGCTGCTAGGAATGCTACGGTGTTGCCGGGTGGATGCAAACTGCATTGCCAGTGGCTTTGCCTTTCCATTTTTCTCTGGTTGATCATTTACATATGGGGTAAACAGGAAATGGAGATGTGCTGTTTATCAAGTTGCTGCTACATTTTTACAGAAAGGTTTTTAAATAATATTATTTTTTTTCTCTGAATTGAATCCATTATTTTTCCCTGGTGTAGAGAATGCGGAGGCCTGAACTCAGGGAGTTGCACATGCTAAGCACACACACCACTCCAGAGAACTTTGATGTTAAATCATTTCATTTTTCTCAATCATTAGACACTTATACACTTTTTTCTCAAAAAATCAATGCCATTTTTCTTTAAATGTTACCTTTGGATAAACTTGCCTACAGTTTGTATCATATTATATGGCTGCTTAATATACATATCTTCATATCACCTTTGAAGGGACCATGTTAATATTTTCTGTGAGATTCCAATTTTAGACTAATTACTGTTCAAGTGAGACCTAATCTAAATATCAAAGCACTAATTCAACTGATCCTTCTGGAGAATGTATGCTCAAGTAGGCAAGACTCATGGCCAATCAAGTAGAAGAACATACATCTTGAGCACCTCAGTCTGTTGTGACAAGAGGTCAGCTAGTAACTGGCTATGCAGTAATACCAGACATCAGCCTACGGATTTGCCTCTGCCTTTGCCTGTGACACAAATACAGTAGGAATGTGGTTCCATTTATATCCACCTTCAGCCTCCAAAGTTTCTTCTAGTCTTTATGATAATGCTATTGGAACGTACATGGAATTCCAAAATTTCCACAAGCCTTTTAGCAACCAATATCATGAGTTACACTCATCAATACTGCACACTCACAGATTTCAGAAGCAACATCATTCTCCAACTAATCCAAAGTTTTTTTGTACCGTCATAGCTTCAGAAAGCTACTTCTCTGAAGTCACTAAAAGAATGTCTAATTTCTTCAAGAATCTCAACCATATTAGCAAATAGAAAATCATTTGAAGCATAACTATCTATCAAATTCAATCTCCCAGTGTACATCTTTGGGATAACCTGGATTTTTCCAGCATTTACACTAACAGTTCATGTATCATGACCAGTGGTTTCCACTGGAGTCTGGCATAACAAGTCCAAAAAAAGCTAAATTTTAGGGCAATGAGATGTTCATAGATGAGTGCAGTTTATTTGTTTCATTACCTTTCACAAACATCAGTAGTTTTGGTATATAAAACTTATCATTACGTGATGTCAATATTACATTTTTACAATGTTTATTTTTATTTTATTTTTTTAAGTGTATAAGTGTACTTTCTGCAGGTAGGTTGGTGTACCTATATGTTTCAATGTTGCAGAGGTCAGAAGAGGGCATCGGATTCCCCTGGAATTGGAGTTAAAGATGGTTCTTAGCCACCATGTAGGTGCTGGGAATTGAACCCGGTCCTCTGCAAGAGCAGTTGGTGCTCTTAACAAATGAGCCATCTCTTCAGCCCCAATATTACTTTTGCAAAATAAAGCAATTGTTGTTTTTTTCAAACCACTGGAGCTAATTCAAATTTAGACACAATGGAAGCAAACTCTCAACATTTACTGCCAAAATGAGTTTTGACACTAGCTTCCTATAACTGAAAAAAAATGCAATTAGAGATTAAAGCATTTCCTTCCAGGTAATTTTTTAGTTCTATTTCTATGCTATCTTAGTTGAAAGAGGATCATTCAGGATTTTCTTGAACTACATAACAGTTCAAAGATTTTTATGATACTGTTCCTTAAACAGGTTGAGAGCCATGAGGCTGAGTCTCATGGTGGGTTTGGTCACACCACAATTTGCTTATGGTTTTGCTAAACCATTCTTCACACTTTCTTTTAATTTCAACAGAAATGGAATTCTATGCAGTGGTAAAGAAAGATGACATCATGAAATTTGCAGGTAAATGGGTGGAACTAGAAGAAATTATGTTAAGTGAAGTAACACTGTCCCAGAGAAACAAACGATGCATGGTATCCCTCATTTCTGGATGCTTGCACAAAGTACCTAGTTGTAAGGCAAACTGAGCAATGTTAATGTTACATTTTTCGTGATTTGAAAACAACTGTGCTTTTATATTGTGAATCCCTTAAGAGGTTCTAGAATTAACCTACCATTTATTTTCAGACTTTGGAATTTTAGTATATGGGTGGAGGGTATGTATGCATAATTTAGTGTAATATAAAATCAAAATGGAAACGTGAATCTTGAAATATGATTTGGAAATAACATACAGTTTGTTTTCAGATGACATAATTTTAGTATAGGTGAGACGTGTGTGTGTGTGTGTGTGTGTGTGTGTGTGTGTGTGTTTGTGTGTATACATTGAAGCAATACAAGTTGGAGGGAGCAACACCAACAAAAGAACCAGGACAAAATAACTGACTGAAACAATGAAGTTTTCCCCAAAACAATAATCCTCTGCTTTGAAAAAAAAACTCCGGAAAGACTCAGAAAAAGATGCAAGACATTATGGCAGAATGTATGAACTCAGGTGGGGTAGAGGGCAAGGAAAGGGAAATGAGTCTAAATTGGATTGAGAAATGATGTATGGTGTATGAAATAAAAATTATATATTTAAAAATAAAACTATATGTAAAGAAAAAATACCACATCACACCTCCTTAATAAAAAAAAAGAAAAGAAAAATTAATTTGACATTATACATTTTATATGTCAGGCTTATTGTGAGGAGTAAAGAAATCAAGCCCATGTCATAAACTTTTAGGTCACATAATACCATGATGTAGGTTCCATTTAAAGGTGAATGTGAAACCTGTGCATCATTAGTGTGAAATATCCATCACATAATCTGTCTGCCGAATTTCTATGTCTTCAAAAGTTTGATAAAAGGTCTGAAATCAACTAACAGATGGAAACCATCAAAAGTAATTAAGCATTGCAAATGCAAATCTTCTACACACAGCTGCACCAAATATTAAGTCATACATTTGACCAACAAGACCAGGGAATGACAGAAATGTATTTCTATCCAGAGTATCACATATTTAGTATATTCAATGTATATCTCTACTGGTTCTTGGGCCCTGGAAAACACATTCATGACAGAAATTCCACTGTATATTTAATAAGCCCTGTAAAATAGGCCTGAGAAGGAGTTTGAGTTCTAAATTCATTTAGTCTATAATCATCATTATCATTATCTTGTATTTTAGTTTGACTACAAAGATTGCTTCTCTAGCTAAGTCCATTTCATCAACTCAGCTTCCAAATAATTGAGGGCACAGAACAAAGTAGATTTATTCTTTTACAAACAGTGGCACTTAAAAGAAGCATAACATTGTAAATTTATAATAGTTAAATTTGTAATTAAACTTTCCATGATTGTGGAAGAATCACATTAATGAAGAACCTACACATTCAGAATATCTAATCTGGATGGTTAAACTACCCTCTAGAATATCTGCCTCCCTGATATCATCATTGTATTGTAACATTAATAGTAATTTAATTAAAATAATTTAGTATTCTTCTAATCAAAATTTATTTGTTCATTTGAAGCAACAAAGCAAATTCACTATTAGATTATATAATACATACTATTAGATTATAAACCACAGCATGAACTATATCTATAAATCCATGGCAATACAAATAAATATGTAAATAAAAAATGGAGGTTAAAAATTCCCACTTAGAAGAATTTAAAATAAATTTTGTAGGTGTCCTTCCTTTTAAGGAAGCGATGGCTAAAATCTCATGCCTTAATTATGGGCCTGGTAGAAGGACTGCCTTCTGAAGAACACAGAAATGTAGAAAAAAATAACTTTCTGGTAAATAAACCTGTCAAAGTTGACCTCAGTCCCATTGCCAAGGTCAACAAAAAACTGATTATTCATGTTAGATAGGAGGTATCGTTGTAATGAAGTGATGGAAGTGGTACTTGTGCTTTGACATTCCTTCAGATCTAGATCATCTCAGACAAATTTCTATAAAAGGCACCCTATAAAATTCCGGGTCAATATCTTTTAATTATCACATTTCATTAAAAATAAGAAACATCTAAGAAATTGACATAGCTAAGGTGAAGAGTAAAGACACAGAATAAACAAATATAGCATGGTATCTGATGAGATAAGATACATTATGTAAAATCTGAGGAAACAAGTAATGCACGTACTTCACTTAAGGTAACATATTCATAGTGTTTAATTAGTTATAATAACTATACCACAACTAGGGCAAGATTTATAGCCACCAAACTGAGTGGAGAATATGAATTAACTAAGTTTTACATAGATCTAAAACTATTTTAAATTAAAAACTAACATTTAAAAATGCGTGCACACTTATTTGGAAAAGTCTCTGCTATTCATAACCTGGTATGATTAGGAACATAGGTAGGAGAATGTTGCAATAGATCATTGATTCAAATCTCCAATGTGATATGTATTTCTTCCTCAATTGTTAGGATTTTTAAACTTTTTCATTTTCAGGCATCAAAACTATATTAAATATAAATAACAAAATGAGGAGTGACAACAATGTTGTCTCCTCAATTTGTTATTTATATTTAATATAGTTTTGATGCCTGAAAATGAAAAAGTTTAAAAATCCTAACAATTGAGGAAGAAATACATATCACACCCAAATCTAATTGGCTATTGGCTCTCTTCTTGGAGGAATAACCCATGGCTGATGCCACAAGCCTACATCCTCTACAGGTTAGGAGATGTTATAAGCCACAGTAAGACCCTGTCATATTTATCAGGGGGTAAAAAGGTAATTCATGGATTAACATATCATCCAAACATATGTGTCTATGCCAAAGTAACCTACCATAACTATTAGTGCTGCTTAAATACCTATATATCTAATTGCTTGTGCTTCATTAGTAGGATCGAAAGGTTACTCCTGAACAAACTGTCAGCCCATGAAAGGAAACAGCCAGAATTGACCAGAATCCAAGTCAACAGCTCCAGAGAGAGTGGACTGTTTTACCTCTCATCCACCTGTGCCCCTTTTCTAAGCCTAGGGAACAACCTGCGGAAGAGGGGGCGTGGTAGAATGTAAGGGCTGCGATTGGGGTGAATGGTGAAACTACAGCAATGTAGTCTGGACACTCATTTGATCAACTTGATTGAACAAACAACCTGTCACCCCCCACTGAATGGTGGGACTGTGGGGGTTTGGGCACAACAGTCTGTAGATTGGTTTTGCACGAAGTATGCTTATACTCATGGATTATCACTTATAGCTAAAAAATGAAAAAAAAAAAAACCTGAAAGATGCAGGACAGTTATGGCAGAATACATGATCTGGGATGGAGTGGGGGTGGGGGGGAAGGGAAAGGGAAATACGCCTGATCTGAATTGGAAAATGATGTACGAAATGCACAAACCATCAATAAAAATTAAATTAAAAAAAAAAGAAATTGGTATTCTAAATGCTTCTTTAAACATTTAAATATACCTTTCACAAGCAGAGGAAATTATCTTCAAATTAATTTATTGGCTTTTCCTTGTTATGTGTCAACATGTTCTGATCTGCATGGCCTTGATCATGACGGCGTGTGTAAATCTGCTCCCAGGAACAGCTTGTCAATTGTAATTATAATATATCACTGTTTTGTCAAATAAATACTTTAAGGTTTTGGCTGATTGCTTCTTGTTAGGAACTCCCATAGCACTTTGTTCCTAATCACAGGTCAATCACCATGAAGGTTTCCATGAACACTTCCACCCTTTCCATTGTCATCTCTGTACCTGTGGTAAGCAGAGAAATGCTCACCCACAAGCCCTCCTTTCCTAGCTGTCAGAAGCTGGTGATATGTCACATTAAAAACTGGAATTTAGGATGCAGGTGGAATTTAGTTGTTAATTTCAACCTGCAGATAAGGAAATTAAGTTATTTATATTTGTATTATTATGGACTCAAAATACTGACAAAGGACCTTAAAAATGGAAGAGAAAGGTGAAAGATAAGAGTCAACATTAAGTGGCAAAATTGCTGGCTTGAAGGTGAAGCCTGGGTCTCGAGCGAGGGCCTAGACCAGCCTCTAGAAGCAGAAAGCACAAGAAAGTGGTTTCTCCTATGAAGCCCACAAAAGGCTGCTAATACCTGCATCTTAGTCTATAAAACACATTTAGACTTCAGAACTATGAAACCAACAGAAGACAAAGCTGTGTTGTCTTTAATGGTTGGGAATTTCTCATTGCAGTCATGGAAAAGTCATGCTCCCAATATACCTCATGCTGTGTACACATTGAATAATTCAATCTTTTTAAATGTTTTTAAAGACAATTTTTATTGAAACTTTGTGCATTTCATACGAAATTTCCAATCAAATCTAGACCCGTTCCCCATCCCTGCTCCCCATCCCACCAGAGCGCATGCATTCTGCCAAACATGTTTTTCATCTTTTTCTCAGCCTCATTTAAAATTTTTGATGCAGAAGTTTACTGTTTTGAGCAGAAGTTCACCGTTTCAGTCAATTCTTTGACCCAGTCTTTTTTTTTTATTAATTTTTTTTTTTAAGGATTCACAATATAAGAGCACAGGTGTTTTCAGATCACATTAACGTTGCTCAGTTTGCCATACAATTAGGTAATTGGTGCTAGCATCCACAGATGAGGGATATCATTCATTGTTTGTTTTTCTGGGACTGTGTTACTTCACTTGGCAAGATATCTTCTAGCTCCATCCATTTACCTGCAAAACTCATGACGTCATCTTTCTTTACCACTGCATAGAACTCCATTGTGTAGATGTACCACATTTTCTCTATCCACCCGTCAGTTGAGGGGCACTTGGGTTGGTTTCAGCTCTTTGCTATTGTGAAGAGAGCTGCACTAAACACGGCTATGCATGCATCTCTGCAGTAAGATGAGTCTTGTGGGTACATACCCAGGAGTGGTATGGCTGGGTCAGGTGGCAAGTTCATTCCGAGTCTTCCAAGGGTTCTCCACACTGCTTTCCGTAGTGGCTGTATAAGTTTACATTCCCACCAGCAGTGGATGAGTGTTCCCCTTTCCCCACAAACTCTCCAGTACTTGGTATCATTTGTTTTCTTGATGACCCAGTCTTTTTATTGTTGTTTTTGTTCCTTCCAATCTGCATCACTCCAAAATATGCATATATTCATGCTATATATGTATATATATATATATATGTATATTCCAATCTTTTAATGTGATTCATTTATTTTTGCATGCCTCTTTGCTCCAAGCATCATCGATATTAGATGAGGAGAAATAGACTCTTTATAATTATAATGTAACAATGACATATAGTGGCCATATTTTGGCCAAATTATTCCAGAAAATTTGAATGACATACAGCATAAAACAGTAATCTTGGATTCTGAGATAGAGGACATCCTTGGAGAAAGCTCTGTTTCTCCATTTTAAAGTTTCTCACTTATAAATGAAAAATGTGGTTTTTATAAGTTTGAAAATTTCTTTGTTTTAGTGTTATAATCAAGCATAGCTCAGAGTATTTCATCACAAGAGAAAGGAAAACAACAAATGTTTTGTCATTTTTCAAATTTTTAAATTTATTTTTCATACTTTTATTCAGCTTTTATATATTTCATACAACAATTTGTAATCAAATGTAGACTCCCCTCCTCCACCCATGCTCCCACATCCCTTTACCAGGCCTCACTCACTCTGCCATACATGCTAAGTTCCAATCAGTCAAACACTTTACCCAGATGTCCTTCAGCACAAATTCATCCACTGGAGTCTGTTTAGCTATCTAGAGATCATGTGGAAGATCTGCTCCCCTTCACCCATCAGTGGTCGGTTTCCAACAGTTCTCAGCATAGGGCTGCCCATTTCCCTTGCACCATTCTGGGACATTGTCCAATTGTGTTGTCATAGGTCTTGTGTTCGACCTCACCATTGCCAGAAGTTCACATGAGCAACATTCTAGTGGTGTGAAAGCCTCTGTTTTACTATGTTCATGGACCAACTCCTGCTCTTACAATCTTTCCATCCACTCTTCAGAGATGGTCCCTAAGTCATGGGTGGGTGAGATTTAATACAGGAGTCCTATCCAAAGATGTACACTTGGGAGTCTCTTACTTTCTAAAACTTGTGGCCTTCTTTGTGCATCACACTCTGTTGTATAAAGAAACTTTCCTGGTGAGAATTGAGGAATGCACGGTTATTCTTTCCACCCCTTTTCCACTATCTTCTATGAGTCTTAAGTGTAGAAGTTCTGGTGTAGATATATCACCCATGGGTGACCATATCTCAGATGTGTATCCTCTATGTGTGAAGAGTTGTGGAACTCTGCAGTAGCCTCCATCTGTTCTAAAAGAAGCTTCTTTGGTGAGTGGTGTACTGTGCATTTGTCTATAAATATAAGGATCTATATTTAGGATACAAAATTTCATTTGTTTAAAGAAATGACACAGATATGGTTTTCTCTAGGATCTATGACCTCTCTAGTCATATCTATTTGGCTATTACTACAGTGGCACTCATGAGTTCGCTGCCACTGATAGGGTTTTAAGTCCAATTAGCTAGCTATTGCTTACCTTCCAGATAACAATTGCTACAGAAGCAATTGAGGTAGTTTGCTGTAAAGTTATTATGGATAATCAGGACTGAGCTGACAATAGGTTGATTTTCTCTCTTAGTAACTTACATAGAATCCTCTAAAACTATGAGGGCTCCTCTTCAGGAGAAAGCTTCCAGGTCAGTTCCTGCTCCATTGCTCTAAGTTCTGTGTTCGAATTGCATTCTGTCTTCAGCAGTGAAAAGAGCAGCAACAAATATGGATATACTGTAGGAGGAGTCATTTGAGTATATAGTAGGGACTGGTATAACTGGATTGTGTGGTAGATTCATTTTTAGTTTTTTTTTTTTCATTTTTAGTTTTTAAGAGTTCTCCACACACTGCTTTCCACAGTGGTTGCATGGGTTGGGTTTGCAATCCTAGCAGCAGTGAATGAGTGCTGCCCCTTTCCCCACATCCTCACCAGCGTCTTTTGTTGTTTTGATTTTAACCAGTCTGACTGGAGTAAATCAGAATCTTAAAGTGGTGTTTTTATCTACATTTCTATAAATACTAAGCACTTTTAAGTTGCTTCTTAGCCATTTTTATTTCTTTGTTTGTGAACTCTCTGTTCAGATCCATAGCCCATATTCTATTGGTTTTTATTATTTTCTTATTTCTTTGTTTTTTGAATTCTGGATATTAATCCTCTATCAAATGTGCAGCATGTTAACAATTTTCTCCCATTCAGTAGGATTTTTTTTTTCTTACCTTCCTTATTGTAGCTTAATGAGGTCACACTTGTTGACTGTTGACTTTAATGCCTGGGCAACTGTTGTCTAATTTAGAAAGTCCTTTCTTACACCTATATCTTGGAGGGTACTGTCTATGATTTTTGTAGCAGTCTGACAGCTTCAGGTTTTATATTGAGATATTTGATCCAACTGGAATTTACTTTTGTGCAGGGTAAAAGATAAGGTAGAATTTCATTCTTCTACAGGTGGAGATCCAATTTTGCCACTACCATTTATTGAATATTCTGACTTTCCTCAACTGTGTGTTCTTTGTACCTTTGTCAAATATCAGGTGACTGAAATTGCATGTACTCATGTTTGGGTCTTCTATTAGGTTGCATTCTTGGTAGGTGTATTTTTCTGCTAGTATAATACTGTTTTTATAACTATTCCTCAGTGATAGAGTTTGAGATCTGATATGGCGATCTCCCCAGCATCCTTATTTGTCCAAGATTGTTGGGATTATCCAGGATCTTTTGTAATTCCATTTGAATTTACCATTTTTTTCTAGCTGTGTGAAAAATACCATGCGTATTTTGATTGGCATTGTGTTAAATCTATATATTTCTTTCAGTACAATGGTCACTTTCTTTTTTTTTAAATTTTTTAAATTTATTTCTGTATGTATCAATGTACTGTCTGCATGCAAGTTTGTGCACCTGTGTCGTGCAATGCCGTGGAGGTCAGAAGAGGGTGTTGGATTCCCCTGGAACTGGAGTTCTCCTGGAATTGGAGTTTCAGACGGTTCTCGGCCGCCATGTGGGTGCTGGGGATCGAACCTGGGTCCTCTGTAAGAGCGGTCGGCACTCTTAACTGCTAGGCCATCTCTCCAGCCCCACAATGGTCATTTTCAAAACATTAATTCTACCACCCCATCAGCATGGTAGGTCCTTCCATCTCATTCTGTCTTTATCTCTTTCCTTAAAGATTTGAAATTTTCATTGTAGACATCTTTAATGTGTTTGGTTAGATTTATCCCTAAATGAATGGGCAGGTTACTTTGAATGATTTTTCTGATTGCTTATTATTGGTATATAGAAATGCTATGGATTTTTGTAAGTTGATTTTTCAACCTGCCACTTTCATGGAAGTATTAATAATTTCTAGTTGTTTTCTGGTAGAATTTTGGGGATCTCTTATCTATAATATATCATATATTCTATGCAAATAGTGATAATTTTACATCTTCTTTTCCAGCTCAATTTTTCAGTCCAGTTTATTAGACCCTTCACAGTCTGTCTCCCTACCCCACATATGCTCCCCTTTCTTCCTTGGTAAGTCTGTGACCCTGACCACTGTGTCTTCATTCTCCTGCTACCTGAGCTACTCTGAATTCCTTGCCTCCTATCCCCCCACAGGCCTACTTTTACTCTTGGCACCCCAGATCTCTGGATTACCTTCTTAGTCCAGATCCTCCCATGGCATCCTGATCCTCTATGTGCAGACCAGTTCAGTTTTTCAATCTAGTTTGTTAGAACCTTCACAGACTGTCCCCACCTCCACCTCGCCTTTGGATTCCTGAGATCAGCCTTCTACACTGGCAGTCTGTATTTCAAACTTGCCTTAGATTCTTGAGACCAGCCTTCTTCACTTCCTGCCTACTATTCTGACATGCTGTCCTAGTTTGTCTTCCATTGCTGTGACAAAACACTCTGAACAACACCAACTTGGGGAGGAAAGGGTTTATTCAGCTCACATCTCCTGGGTCACAGTTCATCACTTTGGGAGCCCAAGGCAGGAACTCAGGGCAGGACCCTGGAGGCAGGAGCTGAAGCACAGGCCATGGAGGAATGCTGTTCACTGGCTTGCTCCCTGGCTCATGCCCAGCTTGCCTTCTTATACGGTACACAACAACCTGCCCAGGGTGGCACCACTCTTGTGGGCTGGGCCCTCACACACTGCTCAACCATCAAGACAATACTCCACAGATATGGCCACAGGCCAATCCAATGGAGCCAATTCCCCAATTGAGGCTCCCTCAACCCAGGTGTGTCAAGTTGACACTAAAGCTATCCAGCACAATTGACCCCTTGTCAACTTGACACACAAAACACATCACTATTAAACCACCACCTTTCCAGTTCTTATCCCCAAAGTATGATGTTAACATTAATCACAACCTAAGACAGTACA
>VZQC01014580.1:202648-263284 GCA_009823505.1 Rhizomys pruinosus | reverse complement strand
GGAGGTCAGAAGAGGGTGTTGGATTCCCCTGGAACTGGAGTTCTCCTGGAATTGGAGTTTCAGACGGTTCTCGGCCGCCATGTGGGTGCTGGGGATCGAACCTGGGTCCTCTGTAAGAGCGGTCGGCACTCTTAACTGCTAGGCCATCTCTCCAGCCCCACAATGGTCATTTTCAAAACATTAATTCTACCACCCCATCAGCATGGTAGGTCCTTCCATCTCATTCTGTCTTTATCTCTTTCCTTAAAGATTTGAAATTTTCATTGTAGACATCTTTAATGTGTTTGGTTAGATTTATCCCTAAATGAATGGGCAGGTTACTTTGAATGATTTTTCTGATTGCTTATTATTGGTATATAGAAATGCTATGGATTTTTGTAAGTTGATTTTTCAACCTGCCACTTTCATGGAAGTATTAATAATTTCTAGTTGTTTTCTGGTAGAATTTTGGGGATCTCTTATCTATAATATATCATATATTCTATGCAAATAGTGATAATTTTACATCTTCTTTTCCAGCTCAATTTTTCAGTCCAGTTTATTAGACCCTTCACAGTCTGTCTCCCTACCCCACATATGCTCCCCTTTCTTCCTTGGTAAGTCTGTGACCCTGACCACTGTGTCTTCATTCTCCTGCTACCTGAGCTACTCTGAATTCCTTGCCTCCTATCCCCCCACAGGCCTACTTTTACTCTTGGCACCCCAGATCTCTGGATTACCTTCTTAGTCCAGATCCTCCCATGGCATCCTGATCCTCTATGTGCAGACCAGTTCAGTTTTTCAATCTAGTTTGTTAGAACCTTCACAGACTGTCCCCACCTCCACCTCGCCTTTGGATTCCTGAGATCAGCCTTCTACACTGGCAGTCTGTATTTCAAACTTGCCTTAGATTCTTGAGACCAGCCTTCTTCACTTCCTGCCTACTATTCTGACATGCTGTCCTAGTTTGTCTTCCATTGCTGTGACAAAACACTCTGAACAACACCAACTTGGGGAGGAAAGGGTTTATTCAGCTCACATCTCCTTGGTCACAGTTCATCACTTTGGGAGCCCAAGGCAGGAACTCAGGGCAGGACCCTGGAGGCAGGAGCTGAAGCACAGGCCATGGAGGAATGCTGTTCACTGGCTTGCTCCCCTGGCTCATGCCCAGCTTGCCTTCTTATACGGTACACAACAACCTGCCCAGGGTGGCACCACTCTTGTGGGCTGGGCCCTCACACACTGCTCAACCATCAAGACAATACTCCACAGATATGGCCACAGGCCAATCCAATGGAGCCAATTCCCCAATTGAGGCTCCCTCAACCCAGGTGTGTCAAGTTGACACTAAAGCTATCCAGCACAATTGACCCCTTGTCAACTTGACACACAAAACACATCACTATTAAACCACCACCTTTCCAGTTCTTATCCCCAAAGTATGATGTTAACATTAATCACAACCTAAGACAGTACAACCTTAAAAGCCCCACAGTCCTTAAAATGGTCCGAATGCTTAAAAAGTTCAGTCTATAAAAGTCTCTTAACTGTGGGCTGCTGTAAAATCCCAAAACAAGTACTGTCTTTATTTCAAAGGGAAGAATCAGGCACTCTCAAACAAAACCTAAGTCACACAAAGTACGTCAAGGCGTGGACACCTGGGATTCACTCAACGTCTTTCTGGCTTCAAAGGGTTTTCAGCAGCATCCCCCTCGTCCTCCTCTGCGGCCATGGCACACCAGCGCATTTCGCAGGCCCGCAGGCGGACTCCAGTCCACCACACTGCCGCTGCTCTTGGTGTCGTCACCATAGTCCGGGCATCTATCTCCAAAAAAGCTGGGGTCACCACTGAAACTGAGGAAGCACCTTCACCAATGTCTCTTCTGACCTCGTCCTGGTGCAAAGCCGCGGCTCTCCATGACCCCGGCAATCCTGGGGTCTCCCACGCAACCGAGGTGCACTTCCACAATGGTCTTTCCTACCTCTCACAGTGCCAAACTCAGCCGCAGCTGCTGGTGACCCCCCTCAAATTTGTCAAAAACAACCAGAACCATATAGGAGACTCTTACAACACTACCAAGTTCTCTGCCTCTGGCCTGAGATGGAGGCTCAGGCCCCCCTTCTGGATCACAGCTTCTGTGTGCTGACCCCTGAAGAAATTCTTCCCAGAAGATTTTCACCTCAGTGATGCGGTCTCTTGTTACTTTACAGCTGATTTTTCAGCCCCAACTAACCAACATCAATTGCCCCAGTAAAGAAAAGGGCTCACTTCAGGTTCCGGTCTCTTATTACTTACAGCAGATTCTTCAGCCCCAGCTGACAAGAACCCACAGATTCACAGTCCTGAGATCTCGTTCCCCTTTGAAGCTTCACAGCCAGGCCTCCATCTTCTATAAGTACTTCAGAAAAATTGCTCCAAGCTCCACAGCAACAATCTTTAGACATTCAATGATCTTCCCACCCAAAGTTCCAAATGCTTCCTATCTGCAATCCTTCCCCAAAACACAAGGTCAGGAGTCCATCACAAAGCAATGCCCCACTCTCTGGGTACCAATTTCTGGTTCGAGTTGCATCACTTTTTCTGGTTGCTGTGATAAAACCACCAGGAACAAGGGAACTTAATAGAAGGAAGAGTTTATGGGCTGGAGAGATGGCTCGCAGTCAAGAGCTCCGACTGATCTTGCAGAGAACCCGGTTCGATCCCCAGCACCCACATGGCAGCTAAGAACCATCTTTAACTCTAGTTCCAGAGGAATCTGAGACCCTCTTTTGACCTCTGCGGCATTGCACGACAAGGGTGCACAAACCTACATGTAGACAATACATTCATACACATAAATAAATAAAATATAAAAAAAATTAAAAAAAGAAGGAAGAGTTTATTTGAGCTTACAATTGACAGTTCCAGGGAATTAGAGTCCATTGTGGTAGGAGGCCTGGCGGCTGGATCTGGAGCAGCAGATCGACCGAGGTTCACATCTCGCAAAGAGCACAGGAAGCGGAGAGAGCGACTGGAGACCACAAGGCTTGTTAAACTCACTAAGCCTGCCCCCAGTGACATACTTCCTCTAGCACGGCCACACCTTCTAAGACCTCCAAAAACAGTGCCACCACCTGGAGACAAATGTCTGAATACTTAAAGCCTATGGGGGACACTCATTCAAACCACCACATCTGCCTACTACTAAGATCAGCCAAACACCATGTGAGAACGTGAAGCACACACCAACTAACCTGTCATACTGAGAACAAAATCACTGAGCTACATCCATGGTATAAACAGGATTGAAACTCAAATGAACAGAGGAAGAATAGAATTTTCTTTCAGACACACAACCAACAAAAGACATGTGAAAAACCAAGAGAACATATCCCCCCCACTAAATCCACCAGTCCTATAAAAGAGTACTACAATGAGAATTACCCAGAAGAACCCCACAATGCAGAATTTAATTTGCTAAATTTCCATTCTGTTCTTTGTCAGCAGTGATTCACTGTCTAGTAAAAGTGCTGCACTATGGGGTGCTACATTCTGAGTAAAATCCTGTAGTCTAAAGTATTTTCTCTCATAATTTGCCATAACATACAATGTAATGTAAAAGTTTTTTTGTCCTTTTCAAATTTACATTTTAAACTGAAAGTTACTCCTTTTTGTTGTTATGACTTTTTGTATATGAACAGACTACCAATTCACTATTTGAAGTTAGGTCACAAGCATCAATTACTGAAAGTCAAAGTCATCATGTAGAGTCCTGAGTCTGAAGAGAGAAGAAAAGATCTGTTCATACATTAGGTTTCTCTAAATGCTTTACTTATAGGTGGCTAATACCAGTCATGCCTAGTAACAAGTCATCATTTTAGACCACATAGAGGAACAGAAAAACACATATGATTATTTTTATTAGCAACCATATTTCATCTTGAGTTTTTAAGAGAGCCTCAGTCTTTGTCTACTTAATTTCCTTTTATAAGATGCAGTAAACAGGACATAATGGAACTTTAAAAAATTCTTAGCTTCAAGGTATTTATATTCTCAAAAATATTTATGCAGAAGAAAAATAATACTCTTTAAATTTTGCCTTAAATAGGCATATTGAATTCAGATAATATTTTAAAAATAAGACTGTAATCTTCAGTTTTAGATGAATCATAGAAATGTAGGTTTTATTTTTCAAGGGAAACTAAAGAACTTCCTTTAAGAATTGCAGAGATGGCCTAGCGGTTTAAGAGCGCGACCGCTCTTGCAAGAGGACCCCGGGTTCGATCCACAGCACCCACAAATGGGGCGGCCGAGAGCCGTCGGAAACTCCAGCTCCAGGAGAAACTCCAGTTCCAGGGGAATCCGAGAACCCTCTTCTGACGACCTCCGCGGCAATTGCACGACACGGGGGCACAACTGCATGCAGACAGTACATTGATATGACATACCGAAATAAATAAATAAAAAAATTAAAAAAAAAGAATGCAAGGGACTGTTTATACAACTATTGTAGCCCCATGGGGCGGGAGAGATAGCCTGGAAGCCGAGCGGTTAAGAGCAATCGACTGCTTTTGCACAGAGGACCCGGTTTCGATCCCCCAGCACCCACATGCTGCTAAGACCGTCTATAACTCCAATTCCGGGAGAACGCCAGTTCCAGGGGAATCTGGAGACCTTCTTCTGACTTCTGGCGGCATTGCACGACACGGGTGCACAAACCTACATGCAGACAGTAGAACATTCATACACATACAAAATAAAAATTTAAAAAAAAATTTTAAAAAACAACTATTATAAGACCCTACAAAGAAGACAGAAAGGCTCAGAGATGAGTTGGAATTTAGAAAAAAAAAATAGTGTAAAGCGGTTTTTTATATCCTGTGAATTCCCTCCATCCCAGTCCCAAAACACAGAAGGGGATTCAATGGGTCACCAGTGCAACTTAATAGTTGCTTCTTGTAGCAGCAAAGGTGTAAAGAAATTCTGCTTAAATAACATGTGAGAAATATGTACACATAGGCTAACTTGTGATAAGAGAACAAAGAGATGTTAAAGATGTGTACTTTCTAACTGGTTAAGGTTTCTCAGGAGTGAGAGGAAGTCAGCACAGATTCTGCTGTGGGCAGTCCAAGAGGCACTGTAAAATGAGGAATAAATATGGCAGAGAGGAAAAGGATGTGTCAGAATGGAAGCAGCCTCGGACAGAGATACAGTGGCAAAAGCTCGTCCACCAGCAAATGGGCTCAGTGAAACTGGCAGCTGTAAAGCACTTCCAAGCCAGGATTGGGATATACAGGGTCTCTTTTTTCTCTACATAACACCTGACATCAGCAGGGTGAGAATCCTCAATCTCCCAGGTTGGTAGAGGCACCACTGTAAGAAGAGGAATGTAAATGAGTCAGCCCATTTCCGTAAACACCACATAACAGAGAATATCACAAATATTCACTTGACTCTCCTGCTTTTTATAACGAATAAAAAACTATATATAATATATATATGTATAAAGTATATATGAATTCACATATAAAATACAGTGAGTGCATATATAGAATCAATTACTGTTTCAAACATTTTTTATGAAATCCCTGTAAGGGTGTTTGAATGTACCATATGTGGATAACAGAAATCATCTCAGCTAGCTATCAATCTATCTTTCATCAATTTATCTATCATCGATGAATACATATACCTCTCTCTCTATCATGACATTTATTTATGTACTGTCTCTAAGACTAGAATAAGCATTCTGTGAACACCACAATTTTTTTTTTGAGCTTCTGTCACAGAGAAATTATATACAGATTTATGGACTATGTTTCATAATTTATGCACATCTTTCACCTCTCAGCACCCTTAGTGTTTGGAGGATCAATATTGCTTCTTTTGCTGCCCATCAGGTCAGCATAATTTTAAATAAATTTCAATAGGAAGTATATTTACTTGTTACTGTTTATATCCCTTATTGGGGTCTTTTAATGAACAAAAATGACACCTTAATATACCACATATACCTGAATAAACCTCATACTTGAAAATTAATGTTTAAAATAAAAGTGATACTGATTTCTAGTTATCAGTAAATTAACTACTAAGCCATAGTTTCCTAGGTGTGGGGTTACATACCCAGATCGCCTCACATTTGGGAGGTAGAAGCAGGAGGATTAGGAGTACAAAGCTAATTGCAGTTACATATAGAATTTGAGGCCAAGATGATCACTTAGACCATTCCCTCAACAAAACAAAACAAAACAAAACAAAAAAAAAGGAGGAGGAAAGATGGATGAAGATAGAGAGAGGGGGAATCAAGCTGTTGATAGTTTGACTTCGCTTTTAAGATTCCTTATAATTTTCCTTTTCTGGAGCACACTTTATTTTTAGATGATGTTGCTTTCTATAATTGCATCATTGTAGCTAATCATTTGGAATTCTAGTCACCCAGCCATGCCTTAAAGAAGTACTGGAAAGGAGAAACCCATAAAATTGAGGACTCAAGAGTCTAGCCAAACTGCTTTGAAAAACTTAAGTGAGAGTTTGAAATTACATTGTCAGAGAACTACAGACTGCAAAGACATTTGGCATGATATACAGAGATTAGGGCTGCCAGTCAGTAATGAAATAGTCCCAAGAAAGGAGAGAGAAAATAGCTTAAAGGACATTTTGATAAGGGCCAACCACAGAAATGTCAGGCTGTATCGAAGTAAAGCTCAGCCTGCTTGATGGAAGTCTTTGAAGGCATCACTGTCATGATAAATAAGGAGAGCACAAGTGATGGAGCCACACTTTGATTTCCTAAAATGAAGGGAACAGTGTTCCACATCAGGGAGTTTAATTGCTAAGGTGAGGTGCCAGGGAACAGGAACAGAGAGGAAACTGACAGAGAAATGTGCGACTCTCCCAGCGACAGGAATTTCAAAAATGAACTGATGAGTTCTTTGCCTTCAGAAATGATTTGAAGATTTCTTACTACACGAGATTTTTTCTTTATTATTTTATTCAGTCTTATTGGGGAAGGTTGTACAAATATGGCTGAGTTAGGGGGTTGGTAATGTTTCTGTTGACAGAATGTTCTGTGAGAGATATCTTCAGAAATAGGGACTTATTGTCAAGTTCAAACTGAAAGTCCCTTGTTAAATGTCCAGATTTTTTTTTTAATTTCAACAATTTATTTTCAGGTAAAATGCATCTCAGTTTAAGAAAACTGAAATTCTGGAGGCTGGATAGATGGCTTCTAACAGGAATAAGAGCACGGGCTGGTACTTTCTGCCTGCATTGTCATCCCATCACCCATATGGCAGCCAACAGACATTTGTAACTCAGTTCCAGGAGATCCAATGCCTCTTCTGAATTCTGTGGGCACTACATGGGTACCCTTATACACAGGCAATACACTTCATTCATGTAAAATTCCAATAAAAATAAATTATGAAAGTGAATACTAAATATCAGATCACACAGAGTAAAGTTAAGAGGTGATATCTATGCAACTGCAGGGAAATTCTTGTATAATACCTGAAGAGGAATGCTTGAAAGTGGCAATTCTGCTTCAATACGCCCATATCAGAACAGGACTGTTAGAAAGGAATGCACATAATCTTATGGAAATGACTAATGAATAGAAATTAAATATTTTTAAATAGTTTTAATTTTTAACATAACTAAACTTCCTATATTTTTTCTCATATTACTAGTTCATTGCGTTTTCATAACATTTCATATAATAGACATTAATCATATTTAGAGCCCTTGCGCCATCCATGCCCCCCCTTAAGCCTCTCTACCAGATTTCCATGTCATGTATGTTAAGGCCTAACAAGCCAAGTTTGTGTACCCAAATGCCCCTCAGTGCAAGTTCACCCACCGGGAGTCTACTCAAAGGGGATCTATTCTCCCTCGCCCAGTAGAAATCAGTTAAAACAGTTCCTCAGCTAGAGTTGGGATCTTCCTCCATTTCCCACAGGTCTATGCTGGACTTTGTCTGATTTAGTCATCATGCTGTCACCATTGTTGTGCAAGGTCATATAAACAAGTTCTCAGATGTCTGGAGCACTCTGCTTCCTTATGGTCACACACTACCCCTGGCTCTTATAGTCTTCCAACCTCCTCTTCCACAGTGGTCATTGAATATAGGAATACTTACTATCCAAGGACACACACTCTAACAATCTCTTTATTCCTCTACAGTAGCCATTGTGGTCCTAACGGTGTGTATCACACTGTTGCTGTATGAAGACCGCTGCTCATGAGGTGTTTGGGTGATGTATTAGTATTCTCTCTGCCTTTTTTTCACTATATTCCTTCAGCCTTAGGTGTTGAGGGCCAACTGTCGGTATGTCACCTCGGGCTGGGTGTGTCTAGGACATTTATTCTCTGTGTATGACCACTTGTGCATTCTTTCTTATTTCTCAGTTCATTCTTTCTTATTTCTCAGCTCCTGCAAAATATTAAGTCAGGGCAGTGTTTACAACTAAAATTTGAGATTGGATTACAAAGTGTATATTTTTTTCTTTTGGTATTTTTATATAGTCTTGTTCTGAAGCCCCAGCTCCCCTGGACTGACAGCAACCTACCTGCGTTCACATAGATGAGTGCTGAGGTACAGGTGTGGAACTGGCCACACCGGGTTTAAATTGGATTATTTTCAGTGTTGATAAGAATAGCTACAGGGAGACCCTGTCTCAAAGACCAAATAATAATAATATAATAATAATAATACAGTTAAATTCAACCTGAATGTTCTCTCTCGCTCTCTCGCTTTCTCTCTCTCCCTCTCTCCTCTTTTTCGGGGCATGGTGGCACACACGCTTTAAGCCTAGCACGTGGAAGGCAGAAGCAAGTGCGATATCTCTGGGAGTTCAAAGCCTGCCTGGTGTACATAGAGAGCCCCAGGCCAACTATGACTAAAGGGAGACCCTATCTCAAAAGACAAAAAAAAAAAAAATATATTATAATATATATATATATAGATATATAATAATAACAAATTTGACACAATTGAAAAAGAAAGCATTTTGATCTTTCCCATGAGAATAAGAAGAAGGTTGGTAATACAGACACTGCGCCAGTGGGTGAGGCCTTTGGTGACAAAGAGGAAGCTGAGGCAGGAGAAAATCTGCCAATAAAATGTGAATCTTATTGCTACTCTCAACTAGCATTCTGTTAAGATCAGAGTGATTTCAGGTGAATATGGAACAAGCCTGCTTGTTCCAGCTGTGGACTTTAAGTTACTCATCTAAAATTTCTGGTACTGAGCATGACATATCCCCTTTTCAATGGAGTGTTTTTAGAACAAGAATTAGGAATCACCTAAGTTTATGATTAGACAGCACTTGTAGACATCTAATTGTCAGGGCTGGGGAAATTGGTCAGTCAGTTAAATGTCGCACAACCATTGGGACCCTAGTTTGGATCCCCGCCACTTCCCTACATAGCCAGCCATGGTGCTGAGCTTTAGTAGGGGTGGGGGCAGAAATGGCTGGGTTTGAAAGAACTTTTGGTCAGCCACTCTAGCCAATTGATGAACTCTTGTTTCAGTGAGAGACCCTTTCACAAACAAGCAAATGAAGAATAAAGCAAGCAAATAACTTAGAGGCTACATACACTCGGTTTCTAGCTCCAGTATGCATGTGCTCATGTACAAACACAAACCATTGCATCAACATGCAATGTAATTGTTCAAGAGTTAAATAAAGAGAAAATTGTCTTTTACAAAAAGATGCATACATTGTTTGGTTCCTTATTAATTCTGTGTGTTAAGGATAAACTGTCTTAAGTTGGGCCATAATGACTAAGTTATGACTGTTTCTATTTGGACTAAAATAAGGTTATCTCTCTGTGTAGGTATAAAATTCTGTAGGTAAATTGAGAAAATTTTACCATGGGTAAGGAATTGTATAGTCGTGAAAAAATAATTATACTTAATGTTAATACCATAGGACAGGTTAGAAACAATTTGTTGATGAGTGGGTAAACGCTCTTCACATTTCATTTTTCCCTTTCCTTCGTTTAAGTTACGTTGGACTTTGCTTTGGTCTACTAAATTTAGTGAGACAAACATAGTTATATTTTTTTTCCAGAAGGAGAGAATAACTAATTTTATCTTAATCATTTGTAACTAATCTATATTTTTGATTATTGAATTTTAAGCTTCATTTATACACACACCATACCATGTTTTCCTTGAAAGAAGGAAATATTTGAGGATCTTTGTATGCTGCCTTCATTGCACAGTCACATTGGTGGCCCCAAACAAGATTTTCTGAGCATACATTCAAGGAAAATGTTGGTCGTGTGTTTGTCTAAGAAGGTAACTTAGCTTGATGTTAGAAATTTTAATGACACATGAGAAAATTCAATGAAGCGGCTAATGAGAGTGGATGAAGATAGCTAGAAGAGCAGGCACTCAACAGATGCCACCTTGAAAGCAGTACAAAATTATACCAGCTCTTGGTTGCTGATCGATTAACATATTATAAACTTGTCATAGCGATTGAGAAACAATTAACTTATTTACAAATAATTTTTTCTATATAACCATTGGGCATGAGCTCTTATGAAAGATAGCATATAGTCAACATTATTTGGTCAGCCTACAAATTTGATAGACCATAAAGGAAAAATCTCATATATATATATCATATATAGAATATATATATATATATATGCATATAATTCAGTAGGATTATATCGCCTCTAATACAAAATCTAAAGTTTCCCGGGTGAAATAGATAAATATTTATAATATTAGGCATATGTGTTACTAGAACCTCCAAAGTGAAATATGCACATAAGAGCTGTCATTTGTTTGGAGAGTTGGATAAATATGGCTAGAACAAGGGAACCATATTTAATACAACATACACACACACATAGTAGTCTGTACGTTGAGAATTATGCAGTGCAACTGCACAGAGCTTATCCTTCATCAACCTAACCTGACCTAGGCAGGCAACCATATAACACCGGAGTTGCAGACGTGGGTCAATCACAAGGTGACACAATGACTGCACTAGAGGAGAGCAGATTGTGAACAGTACATAAATCCTAAACTTGCCCCCAATAAAAGAGTGTGGAAACTCTTCTGCTGCATTGACCCGACTACCAGCAGGGGATATATATAATATATATATTATATATATATATATGTATATATCGTAGGTCATTGATGAATCAACATAGATATCAATATATATCTGATGTCATATATATATATATTATATATATAGAATATATATATATATATAAATGACATAAGAGTGTCAGAACCAGTGCTGTATTCCCACCACTGTATATGGATGAGGGGGTGGAAAGAGCACAGATAAATCTTGTACTCATCATGATGAAGTGGAGTAGAAATGAAAATTGGCATCTTCCTGCATTACTCTGAAGGGAGCAATTTGGTGAGTTTAGATGTAGCAGAGGAATTTTCCTCCCCATGGAGGTGGGTGAGCACAACCTTATAGCCAATGAAGGGGCATCTCAAAATCAGTGAAGGCATGGACTAAGGATAGAGGCAGGGTGAATTCTCATATTGACTCTGCTGGTGCGCCTGTGGATGGCACTGATGGGGACTTGGCCAGCGTGTGGGAGACCCTTTCTCTGATAGGCTTTGGGAAGCTTGTATTCTCTTGGGGGTTTTCACCCACTCAGCAGGACACAATTATGGAGCCCATGGTGCCATTTTGGCTTCCCTGGATTGGGGGCATCTGTTGCTTCCCCAGCCTTCCCAGGTGGTGGGTATTCAGAGAAATTGTGAGAGGAGCGCTTCCTCTCCCATGCACTTGCCTTCTAGAGGTCTTGAAATGGGCTCGGAACCTGCCCTGCAGCCTGAGCTCCAGCTTCCACCTTCTGGCTGCAATTCAGGTGGCAAAGGTCACAGAGGCTGGGAGGACGGGCGTGCTGGTGGAGCAAGTTCAAGCCTTTTGCTGCCATCCTTCTAAAAAGTTACATCTTTGCGCAGGCTGGCTTGGGTTGTAGAGGCAACTTCCCAGGAATTAATCTACCAAGATTGGCTTTCATGGAAGCTTGTGAAAATCCAGCCACAGCCTAAATGTGCTTTTAGGCGAGAGAACATCTGCGGAAGAGGGGCGTGGTAGAATTACGGCTGGCGATTGGGGTGAATGGTGAAATTACAGCAATATAGTCTGGAACAATGCATTGGAGCAACTTGATTGAACTACAAACCCCCCCCCCCGCTGGATGGTGGGACCCATGGGCTTGTGTGAGTTTGGGCACAAACAGCATGCAAATTGGTTTTAAACCATTCATAAATTATCACTTATTCCTAAAAGAATGAAAAAAAACAAAACTGAGAGAAGATACAGGACAGGTATGGCAGAATGCAGAGCTGGGATGGGGAGGTGGGGTGGGGGGAAGGGAAAGGGAAATATCCTGAACTGAATTGGAAAATGAATGTATGAAATACACAGCATCGATAAAAAAAAAGTCCTCCCTAAAAATTTTTCTGTAAATAGTGTAAAATAGTGCAAATTCGCCTAAAGTTTTCTTTTGTCTGCTAAACTTCCCCCAAAGTTCTCTTCTAGAGGCCAGTCTTCTGGGATGCAAATTGAGCTTGTAAATTCAAGACTTGGTAGAGCTTTATCGCAAGTGGATGCCTGTGAGTTCAGGGTCAGCCTAGTCTACCAGGCCCACTCTGACTGTGGGCAGGCTCTGCATTGAAAAAGCCAAAGGCAAAAATATGAAGCTTTTCAGTTTGTAGCTGTGTGTAAATACTCTGGTTATCTAGTCCAATGTTTGTTCGGTGCCCTGAAACAGCGGATGGCTGGTGGGGGAAGGCCTGGCTTTACAGTATTCTGTGTTTCATCAGTGGGAAACATAAAGCCTTGGGCACTCTTGCCTGGGGTCAGTGCTTCATCTTGCATTGTTTTTTGAAGGTGCAGCGGATTTATTCCAATCTCAGAAGACAACAGTGACTTTGTGAAGACTCAAGCAACCTTAATTGTGTAAGGATTCTTTTTCTCACTGAGTAATAAAGACATAATGTACTTTTCTTCTTCCTACAGATTTATCTCACAAACTTTTTCCTTTGTATCATATGTTTGTGTATCTTGTATGTATGGGGCCCACACATGTTGGGTATGTATGTATATTTTGTTTTAACCCCTATAACTTTCTAAACTCTTGTGTTTTAAAAAGGTCAACAATAATTCACTTTAACAGATGCAACCTATACAAAACTTGGTTTATACTTTTTGATGTTAACAATTTTTAATTGGATTTACGTGAATGTTTATATGCATTTATAAAATTCTAAAAGCCTCCAAGCTGGAATTGGCCCCTCCAACTCAGATGCAACTCTATTAATTAGTTAAACTTCTATGGTAATTTGTGTAATTTACTTGTATTGGTTAAAAAATTACTGATAGTACAAATGCTGTTACAGTTAACTACTCTATGGGTGCATGGTACCAACTACTGGCTACTCTCCTTCAATGCCTGAGACAAAAACTAACATTAGTTATAAGCAATCATCTTATTTTAATTTGATATAATTTAAAGTATGGTTAAATGTGTATTGTAAAACATTTAACAACTAAGTAAAGCATCTTTAAAACAGGTTTTGTGCCAGGCCTAGAAAAATCACCTCCAAGGACTGAAAGGGAAATGCTTGTTTTAAACCCCACGTTATAAGATTCATATTTGAAAATAAGTATTATACATTATAGAGAGGTATTGCAGTAGAGATTTATGGCAGAAATACAAATAAATAAATATAAGTTAATGGACTTGAGTTCTCTGAAGTCACAGTCTAACAAAAGAATTTTTAAGGACAGTCAAATAATTAAACAGCTTAGGTAAAACTTAGTGGAAATTTACACCTTAAGTTCCTGTTTATAGGTATTTGTAATACAACTAACTGCCTTTTTGAGATTCAAGGGTCAAAAAAATGAGAAACCTAAAATTAAAAAAGGGGGGGATACAGTTTATATTAACCTTTTGTCAAATTTTCAGAATGTACCAGAAATACCAGTGGAGACAAGTGCCATCTGAACATGAAGGAATCCTATATGTAACCAGTGTTTATAATGTGTCTCAATGAATTTTACTTTCTAGGTGCCACAAAGTTTTTTATATGAGAGACTTTCTGTATTTCTAATTGCTGTTGCTTGTGCTTCATTAGAAGAATTGAAAAAGATAGTCCTGGATAACTGCCAACCCATGAAGAGAAACAGCCTGAAGTGATCAGAGTCCAGAATGACATCTCCAGAGAAAGATTTGTGTTGCCTCTCACCCATTGTGGCCCCTTTTCTAAAGCCTAAGAACAAGCTGTGGAAGAGGGGGCATGGTAGAATGTAAGGGCCTCGATTGGGGTGAATTGTTGAGACTACAGGGCAAAATGACTGGACCTCCATAAATCGACTGGGCAGGGATATGTGTTCTATCTGTGCCCTGCCCCCACATCAAGAAACTTCGGGGGCATGAGGGGATGGACAGGACTTTTATGTAAAGCTTGGGGATGTGAGGAGACCAGGACTTGCTTAACTGAAACTCCCCAAATGGCCTAATTAAGGTCAAGAGAGGACAATCTGGCAAATGTACCTACAACTCGCCTGGCCTTTGTAATGGGGGAAAGATTGGCAGAGAGAGAGGGATCTGATACAGAATCAGCGTTGGTTTGAATCCTGGTACCAACAGTCCCCTTGGTTAACTGCCCTGTTTTCTACACTCATGGGAGCTCTTGTTACTCTCCTGCTCCTCCTCATCACATCATTCATGGTGTTGTAAGCCTTTGTTAAGGGCCAGGTAGAAAAGGTCCAAATTATGACCCTCCACCTTCAATATGACCAGATCCCAAACTGGTCAGACCAGGGTCTAAGCAACCTGTTGCTGGCCTTGAGCTGAGTCAGCCCCTATATCCTGGGTAGCTGCCTTAGCTATAACTGCACACTGCTGACTAGCCCAAGAGCGGGCTCTTGCTCCGCTCCAGATGAAGGGCTTTGCCCCTGGCCAGGGAATAAATAAAAAAGGGGGAGATGAAGAGGCATTAGAAGCAACAACACCCTAAAGAAGGAACCTAAAGGAAGTAAGGTAGAAGGGCCACTCAATCCTAATTAAACAAGAGGGGGTTAAAGGAAGTAAGGTAGGCAAGGCCAGGCTTTTTTTGAAACTTTTCTGATTAGCTCGAGCTATTGGACCTTTAAGATGATTGGCTGCCCGTTTCGTGCCATGGGCATTCCCTTTGGTTTTTGCCTTTATAAGAGTGCTTGCAATAAATGAGATCCACTGTGACTGACTCCCCATTTGTCTGAGTGTCTCCAGGACATGGGAGGCTGCGAGGTGGGAACAGACTGCGTACCTGTCTTTCCCCTTCCATTTGGTTGCCGTGCAGGGTAGGATCCCGAAATAATAAATATATAATGTCATATATATATATATGTTAGACATTATATGGACATATATATATAACATATATATATATATATATATAATCAAGAAAATAAGAGTGGCGAGAAACATTGCTGTATCCCCCACTGTATATAGATGAGGGGTGGAAAGAGCACAGAGAAATCTTGTACTCATCATGATGAAGTGGAGTAGAAATGAAAATTGGCAACTTCCTGCATTACTCTAAAGGGAGCACTTTGGTGAGTTTAGATGTAGCAGAGGAATTTTAATCCCCAGGGAGGGGGGGGAGCACAGCCTCAGAGCCATGCACATAGCACCCTGCAGCCCTGCCTGCTTCTGTCAGTTTCCTGGTTCCCAGTTGCTAGGCAAAGCATGGGAAAGAACTCTCCAATAAACCAGAATTTATTAAGATTGCCTACAAAGTAAATGGCTGGAAAGTGGTACAATAAATCACGCAAGCCTCGGTGACCAGTCAGCCCATTTCAAAAGAGACAGAATTTATCCTACATTCCACCCCCTTCTTTTGCCCTTACATACTGGGCATGATAACCTGTTCAGTGACAGTCCCTTGGCCTTAAAAGAGTGGAAGATAGAGAGTCTCTAGGTCTGTCCAAGTCCTGTCCTCAATGGGACAATGCCTCTTTTGCAGTCTCCTTGTGATCTCTACTAACAAAACACAAATAACAAGAGACACAGACCTCTAAACAAACATTATTATAACAAGCTACTCTATGAGCACAAACATAAATGCTGGGATGGTATCTCAATCCTGGCATTACAGCTTTATAATGGGGCCTATAAAGTCTTCCACCACTAGGGGGCACTAGGCTTTGCAGTATGAGTCATGCATCCTACCCTCCAAAAGAGTGGGCCATAGATCCAATTAGACTTTCTCCCTGTGTACACACACCTTGGTGGACACCATTGCACTTACATCTTCTTTTAGAAAATTGCAGCACATGAGGTCCTTAGAGCTTCAGAGATCATTTCTTTGCATCGATTTGCATAGTGCTCTTCAGTACTGTGAAGGTCAGCTATGTGCCATATAAAGTCTCAGCCTAATTTTCCTTTCTCACACTCACACCCCATAGCTTCTTCTTCAGCAATTGGGTTCTTACTATCCCACTTTTTGTGTGCCCCCAAAGTTATAGGCAATGCACCCTTTGCTTTGAGGGCTTTCAGAGCCTCCCCAGCTAACACCTCTATCAGGGCAGTGTGTGGCTGGTACTGAAGCCTTATCTACCAATACATCTTATTTAACCATAAAGCTCCCAATGGTCCCATAGTTATATACCCTGCCCTGGTTCCCCTCCTTACTGAATTTACTTTTTAATATCTTTGTTTCTTCGGGTGTATGGGATATGTCTCCAACTGGTCTCACATTGTAAAACACTCAGACATTAATGTTAGGTATTAAATCATGGGTCATACATGGCATGGGAAATATATTTGTGCCAATTATCATCTCAAAAGATCCATGTTGGCTACAATAGCACTAATGAGAGGGGCATGCATTAATTTAGTTAGTTCTTCAGCACTGGTTGTCATTTCCTTGAATCCATTTGGTATCCTGGGGCTTTGAATATTTACCCACAAGCAATCCTGTATTTCTTTTATTTTGCTAGACTCATTGGACCTGGCTCAAGCTGCCTAGCCCTGCACAGGGAGGAATGTGTTTCCTTTTGCCTCTGCTGTATTTTCTGATTAGCTGGGTCAGGCAGGCCCTGGGCCTGACTTCTGGCCAAAGTCAAACCACCAGCTTCCTTTTTAGTAACACCATCTGGCTGCTGGGTAGGCCCCAGTCAGGCAAACTGCTCCCACCTCAAGCAAGAGTTTTCTCAGCAAAGAAAGGTACTCTGTTTGATTACCCAACCCTAACAGTTTTTATTCTTTGTATATCTCTTATGAACTGTTCCTCAGTNGATCACTGCACACACATGGGGCTCACACAAACAAGCAGGCACACACACACACACACACACACACACAAATAAAAGAGTAAATACATTTTTATGAAGAAGTATGAAAAGAGTTTTATGTAAAGCTTCAATAAAAATTGGCATTGAAAAAAAAAGTTTTATGTGATATGAAATGAAGATCCTATTAAACCAAAACTTTGAGAAAGAGATCTCTGACACAAAAGAGTTTATTGAGCAATTCTAGATATTACCCACAAAACAAACACTTGGGCCCAAACTATGAGCAATTTTGGTAAGCATTGGGGAAAGGAAAACATTACAGTCAATTACGGTTAAGAGGGCAGAATAGGGGGCTAGCGGTTAAGAGCACTGACTGCTCTTGCAGAGGACCCCTGTTTGGTCCCCAGCACCCACATGGCAGCTGAGAACTGTCTGTAACTCCAGTTCCAAGAGAACTCCAGTTCCAGGAGAATCCGAGACCCTCTTCTGACCTCTGCGGCATTGCACGACACGGGTGCACAAACCTACATGCAGACAGTACATTCATACACATACAAAAATAAATTTAAAAAAAATTTAAAAAACAACTATTATAGCCCTACAAAGAAGACAGAAAGGCTCAGAGATGAGTTGGAATTTAGAAAAAAAAAATATTGATAAAGCGTTTTTTATCCTGTGAATTCTCCATCCCAGTCCAAAACACAGAAGGGATTTCAATGGGTCACCAGTGCAACTTAATAGTTGCTTCTTGTAGCAGCAAAGGTGTAAAGAAATTCTGCTTAAATAACATGTGAGAAATATGTACACATAGGCTAACTTGTGATAAGAGAACAAAGAGATGTTAAAGATGTGTACTTTCTAACTGGTTAAGGTTTCTCAGGAGTGAGAGGAAGTCAGCACAGATTCTGCTGTGGGCAGTCCAAGAGGCACTGTAAAATGAGGAATAAATATGGCAGAGAGGAAAAGGATGTGTCAGAATGGAAGCAGCCTCGGACAGAGATACAGTGGCAAAAGCTCGTCCACCAGCAAATGGGCTCAGTGAAACTGGCAGCTGTAAAGCACTTCCAAGCCAGGATTGGGATATACAGGGTCTCTTTTTTCTCTACATAACACCTGACATCAGCAGGGTGAGAATCCTCAATCTCCCAGGTTGGTAGAGGCACCACTGTAAGAAGAGGAATGTAAATGAGTCAGCCCATTTCCGTAAACACCACATAACAGAGAATATCACAAATATTCACTTGACTCTGCTTTTATAACTATAAAAAACTATATATATATATGTATATATATATATATATATGATATTCACATAAAATATGTGATTCATATATAGAATCATGACTGTTCACATTTTTTGAAATCCTGTAAGGGTGTTTGAATGTACCATATGTGGATAACAGAAATCATCTCAGCTAGCTATCAATCTATCTTTCATCAATTTATCTATCATCTATGCATCTTCCCCTCTCTCTCTATCAATGACATATTATTTATTTACTGTCTATAACTGATAGCTCTGTGGAACACCACAGAGATTTTTTTTTGTAGCTTTCTGTCACAGAGAAATTATATACAGATTTATGGACTATGTTTCATAATTTATGCACATCTTTCACCTCTCAGCACCCTTAGTGTTTGGAGGATCAATATTGCTTCTTTTGCTGCCCATCAGTTTCAGCATAAATTTAAAATAAAATTTCAATAGAATTATATTTACTTGTTACTGTTTATATCCCTTATTGGGGTCTTTTAATGAACAAAAATGACACCTTAATATACCACATATACCTGAATAAACCTCATACTTGAAAATTAATGTTTAAAATAAAAGTGATACTGATTTCTAGTTATCAGTAAATTAACTACTAAGCCATAGTTTCCTAGGTGTGGGGTTACATACCCATAATCCCAGCATTTGGGAGGTAGAAGCAGGAGGATTACAAAGCTAATTGCAGTTACATATAGAATTTGAGGCCAAGATGATCACATTAGACCATTCCTCAACAAAACAAAACAAAACAAAACAAAAAAAAAAGGAGAGAGGGAAAGATGGATGAAGATAGAGAGAGGGGGAATCAAGCTGTTGATAGTTTGACTTCGCTTTTAAGATTCCTTATAATTTTCCTTTTCTGGAGCACACTTTATTTTTAGATGATGTTGCTTTCTATAATTGCATCATTGTAGCTAATCATTTGGAATTCTAGTCACCCAGCCATGCCTTAAAGAAGTACTGGAAAGGAGAAACCCATAAAATTGAGGACTCAAGAGTCTAGCCAAACTGCTTTGAAAAACTTAAGTGAGAGTTTGAAATTACATTGTCAGAGAACTACAGACTGCAAAGACATTTGGCATGATATACAGAGATTAGGGCTGCCAGTCAGTAATGAAATAGTCAAGAAAAGAGAGAGAGAAAATAGCTTAAAGGACATTTTGATAAGGGCCAACCACAGAAATGTCAGGCTGTATCGAAGTAAAGCTCAGCCTGCTTGATGGAAGTCTTTGAAGGCATCACTGTCATGATAAATAAGGAGAGCACAAGTGATGGAGCCACACTTTGATTTCCTAAAATGAAGGGAACAGTGTTCCACATCAGGGAGTTTAATTGCTAAGGTGAGGTGCCAGGGAACAGGAACAGAGAGGAAACTGACAGAGAAATGTGCGACTCTCCCAGCGACAGGAATTTCAAAAATGAACTGATGAGTTCTTTGCCTTCAGAAATGATTTGAAGATTTCTTACTACACGAGATTTTTTCTTTATTATTTATGCAGTCTTATTGGGGAAGGTTGTACAAATATGGCTGAGTTAGGGGGTTGGTAATGTTTCTGTTGACAGAATGTTCTGGAGAGATTCTTCAGTACAGAGGGACTTATTGTCAAGTTCAAACTGAAAGTCCCTTGTTAAATGTCCAGATTTTTTTTTTTAATTTCACAATTTATTTTCAGGTAAAATGCATCTCAGTTTAAGAAAACTGAATTCTGGAGGCTGGAGAGATGGCTCAGCAGATAAGAGCACTGGCTGGTCTTTCTGCCTGCATTTCAGTCCCAGCACCCATATGGTAGCCAACGACCATCTGTAACTCCAGTTCCAGGAGATCCAATGCCCTCTTCTGAATTCTGTGGGCACTACATGGGTACCCTTATACACATGTATGCAATATACTCATTCATGTAAATTCAAATAAAAATAAATTATGAAAGTGAATACTAAATATCAGATCACACATAGTAAATTTAAGAGGTGCATATCATATGCAACTGCAGAAAATTCTTGTATCATACTGAAGAGTAATGCTTGAAAGTGGCAAATTCTGCTTTTCATACTCCCATATCAGACCAGGACTGTAGAAGGAATTCACATAAATCTTAATGGAAATGACTAATTATAGAAATTAATTTTTTAAATAGTTTAATTTTTACATACTACACATTCCTTATTTTTCTCATATTACTATTTCATTGAGTTTTCATACATTTCATATAATAGACATTAATCATATTTAGAGCCCCTTGCCCATCCATGCCCCCCCTTAAGCCTCTCTACCAGATTTCCATGTCATGTATGTTAAGGCCTATATGGTCAAGCATTTGTACCCAGATGCCCCTCAGTGCAAGTCCACCCACTGGAGTCTACTCAAAGGGGATCTATTCTCCCTCGCCCAGTAGAAATCAGTTAAAACAGTTCCTCAGCTAGAGTTGGGATCTTCCTCCCATTTCTCCAGGTCTATGCTGGACTTTTGTCTGATTTAGTCATCATGCTGTCACCATTGTTGCAAGTTCATATAAACAAGTTTCCAGAGGACCAAAAGCCTCTGTTTCACTAACCCTGGCTCTTACACCCTCCTCTTCCACAGTGGTCATTGAATATAGGAATACTTACTATCCAAGGACACACACTCTACAATCTCTTATTCTCTACAATTTAGCCAGTTGTGGCCTACTGTGTGTATCACACTGTGCTGTATGAAGAAGCTCTGCTCATGAGTGTTGAGGGATGTATTAGTATTCTCTCTGCCTTTTTTTCACTATATTCCTTCAGCCTTAGGTGTTGAGGTTCCACTGTCGGTATGTCACCTCGGGCTGGGTGTGTCTAGGACATTTATTCTCTGTGTATGACCACTTGTGCATTCTTTCTTATTTCTCAGTTCATTCTTTCTTATTTCTCAGCTCCTGCAAAATATTAAGTCAAGGCAGTGTTTACAACTAAAATTTGAGATTGGATTACAAAGTGTATATTTTTTTCTTTTGGTATTTTTATATAGTCTTGTTCTGAAGCCCCAGCTCCCCTGGACTGACAGCAACCTACCTGCTTCACCATAGTGAGTGCTGAGATTACAGGTGTGAACTGCCACACCGGGTTTAAATTGGATTATTTTCAGTGTTGATAAGAATAGCTACAGGGAGACCCTGTCTCAAAAAGACCAAATAATAATAATAATAATAATAATAATACATTAGAATTCACCTGAATGTTCTCTCTCTCTCTCTCTCTTTCTCTCTCTCCCTCTCTCTCTTTTTGCTGGGCATGGTGGCACACACCTTTAATCCTAGCACTTGGGAAGCAGAGGCAGGTGGATCTCTGTGAGTTCAAAGCCTGCCTGGTGTACAGAGTGACAGTTCTAAGACCAGCAGCGGCGCTTTCGGGAAGCATCCGTCTCAACAAGACAAAAAAAAAAAATATATATATACAAATTTACAAATTTAAAAAGAAAGCATTTGATCTTTTCCCAGTGAGATAAGAAAGAAGGTTTTAATACAGACACTGCTCCAGTGGTGGAGGCCTTTGTGGACAAAGAGGAAGCTGAGCAGGAGAATCTGCCAACTATGTGAATCTTATTGCTACTCTCAACTAGCATTCTGTTAAGATCAGAGTGATTTCAGGTGAATATGGAACAAGCCTGCTTGTTCCAGCTGTGGACTTTAAGTTACTCATCTAAAATTTCTGGTACTGAGCATGACATATCCCCTTTTCAATGGAGTGTTTTTAGAACAAGAATTAGGAATCACCTAAGTTTATGATTAGACAGCACTTGTAGACATCTAATTGTCAGGGCTGGGGAAATTGGTCAGTCAGTTAAATGTCGCACAACCATTGGGACCCTAGTTTGGATCCCTGCCACTTCCCTACATAGCCAGCCATGGTGCTGAGCTTTAGTAGGGGTGGGGGCAGAAATGGCTGGGTTTGAAAGAACTTTTGGTCAGCCACTCTAGCCAATTGATGAACTCTTGTTTCAGTGAGAGACCCTTTCACAAACAAGCAAATGAAGAATAAAGCAAGCAAATAACTTAGAGGCTACATACACTCGGTTTCTAGCTCCAGTATGCATGTGCTCATGTACAAACACAAACCATTGCATCAACATGCAATGTAATTGTTCAAGAGTTAAATAAAGAGAAAATTGTCTTTTACAAAAAGATGCATACATTGTTTGGTTCCTTATTAATTCTGTGTGTTAAGGATAAACTGTCTTAAGTTGGGCCATAATGACTAAGTTATGACTGTTTCTATTTGGACTAAAATAAGGTTATCTCTCTGTGTAGGTATAAAATTCTGTAGGTAAATTGAGAAAATTTTACCATGGGTAAGGAATTGTATAGTCTTGAAAAAAAATAATTATACTTTAAATGTTAATACCATAGACAGTTTAGAAGACATTGAATGAGTGGTAAAGCTATTAACATTTAATTTTTACATTTAATCTTTTAAGTTAATTTGGACTTTGCTTTGGTCTACTAAATTTAGTGAGACAAACATAGTTATATTTTTTTTCCAGAAGGAGAGAATAACTAATTTTATCTTAATCATTTGTAACTAATCTATATTTTTGATTATTGAATTTTAAGCTTCATTTATACACACACCATACCATGTTTTCCTTGAAAGAAGGAAATATTTGAGGATCTTTGTATGCTGCCTTCATTGCACAGTCACATTGGTGGCCCCAAACAAGATTTTCTGAGCATACATTCAAGGAAAATGTTGGTCGTGTGTTTGTCTAAGAAGGTAACTTAGCTTGATGTTAGAAATTTTAATGACACATGAGAAAATTCAATGAAGTGGCTAATGAGAGTGGATGAAGATAGCTAGAAGAGCAGGCACTCAACAGATGCCACCTTGAAAGCAGTACAAAATTATACCAGCTCTTGGTTGCTGATCGATTAACATATTATAAACTTGTCATAGCAGATTTATAAACAATTAACTAATTACAAAATAATTTTTTCTATATAACCATTGGGCATGAGCTCTTATGAAAGATAGCATATAGTCAACATTATTTGGTCAGCCTACAAATTTGATAGACCATAAGAGGAAAAATCTCATATATGTATGTGCATATATATATATATATATATATATATCATATAATTCAGTAGGATTATATCGCCTCTAATACAAAATCTAAATTTTCCGGGTGAAATAGAATAAAATATTTTATAAATATTAGCATATGTGTTACTTAGACCTGACAAAGTGAAATATGCACATAGAGAGCTGTCATTTGTTTTGGAGAGTTGATAAATATGGCTAAAACAAGGGAACCATATTATACACATACACACACACATAGTAGTCTGTACGTTGAGAATTATGCAGTGCAACTGCACAGAGCTTATCCTTCATCAATCTAACCTGCCCTAGGCAGGCAACCATATAAACACCTGAGTTGCAGACCTGGGCCAATCACAAGGTGACACAATGACTGCACTAGAGGAGAGCAGATTGTGAACAGTACATAAATCCTAACCTTGTCCCCAATAAACGAGTGTGGCAACTCTTCTGCTTGCATTGACCCGACTCCCAGGGGATATATATATATATATATATATATATATATATTATATAACTATACATGTCATTGATAGCATATAACATATATATCAATATATTCATCTTCATATCAATATATATGATATATATATATATATTATAGTATATAATACATATGCCCAACCTCACCTCAATCGCAGCGACACAACAAACTGAGGCCGATACCGACAAAACCAACATCGTACACAATGACATCATCGTCAGACAGAAAGACGAAACTATTATTTATTAATATAAAGAACAATAAAGCTATAAAGAGAAAAATAAAAAAATATAAAAAAAAATAAGTATAAATAAACTAGGATCGAGAGCGCGAGGCCAGATATAAACAATACTTAATCCATAGTTGTAGTAATACAAAATCATAAACACAGACAAAATACTACAACAAAAATGACCTAAGAGTGTCCAAGAACCAACGTGCTGTATTCCCACCACTGTATATGGATGAGGGGGTGGAAAGAGCACAGATAAATCTTGTACTCATCATGATGAAGTGGAGTAGAAATGAAAATTGGCATCTTCCTGCATTACTCTGAAGGGAGCAATTTGGTGAGTTTAGATGTAGCAGAGGAATTTTCCTCCCCATGGAGGTGGGTGAGCACAACCTTATAGCCAATGAAGGGGCATCTCAAAATCAGTGAAGGCACGGACTAAAGACAGAGGCAGAGGGAATTCTCATATTGACTCTGCTGGTGCGCCTGTGTGGATGGTGCTGATGGGGATTTGGCCTGTGTGCCAGAGACGCTTTCTGTGATAGGCTTTGGGAAGCTTGTATTCTCTTGAGGGTTTTCACCCACTCAGCAAGACACAATTAGAGCCCCTAGGTGCCTTTTTGGCTTCCCTGGATTGGGGCATCTGTTGCTTCACCAGCCTTCCCAGGTGGTGGGTATTCAGAGAAATTGTGTGAGGAGCCCCTCCTCTCCCAACAATTGCCTTCTAGAGGTTTTGAAATGGGCCCTCGGAACCCTGCCCCTGCAGCCTGTGCCTCCAGCTCCACCTTCTGGTGCTAAATCCAGCGTGGCAAAGGTCACAGAGCTCAGGAGGACCGGCGTGCTGGGTGGACAAGTTCAAGCCTTTTTGCCGCCAGCCCTTCCAAAAAGTTACATCTTTGCACAGGCTGGCTTAAGTTGTAGATGCAACTACCCAGGAATTAGTCTACCAACATTGGCTTTCATGGAAGCTTGTGAAAAGATAGCCACAGTCTAAATGTGTTCTAAGCCTAGAGAACAATCCTGCGGAAGAGGGGGCGTGGTAGAATTAAGGGCTGCGATTCGAGGGTGAATGGTGAAACTTAGCAATATAGTCTGGACACCATTTGATCAACTTGATATGAACATACAACACCCCCCCCCCCCGTGATGTAGGGACCCATAGGGCTGTGGAAGTTTGGGCACAACAGCCTGCAAATTGTCTTTACACTCCATAAATTACTTCAACTTATTCCTAAAAATGAAAAAAAAAAAAACTGAGAGAAAAATACATGGACAGTTAATGGCAGAATGCATGATATCAGTTGGGGCGGGGGTGGGAAGGGGGGGTGGGGGGATGGGAAAGGGATATGCCTAAACTGAATTGGAAAATGAGTATGAAATACACAAAGCATCGATAAAAAAAAAAAGTCCTCCCTAAAAATTTTGTGTAGTGTTAGATAGTGTAAAATAGTGCCAAATTCTCCTAAAGTTTCTTTTTGTCTGCTAAACTTCCCCCAAAATCTCTTCTAGAGGCCAGTCTTCTGGGATGCAAATTGAGCTTGTAAATTCCAGGCTTGGTAGAGCCTTTAATCCAAGTGGATGCCTGTGAGTTCAGGGTCAGCCTAGTCTACCAGGCCCACTCTGACTGTGGGCAGGCTCTGCCTTGAAAAGACCAAAGGCAAAATATGAAGCTTTTCAGTTTGTAGCTGTTTGTAAATACTCTGGTTAATCTAGTCCAATGTTTGTTCTGTGCCCTGGAAACAGCGGATGGCTGGTGGGGGAAGGCCTGGCTTTACAGTATTCTGTGTTTCAGTGGGAAACATAAAGCCTTGGGCACTCTTGCCTGGGGTCAGTGCTTCATCTTGCATTGTGTTTTGAAGGTGCAGCTTTTATTCCAATACTCAGAAGACAGACAGTGGACCTTTGTGAAGACTCAAGCCCAACCTTAATTGTGTAAATGATCTTTTCTCACTGAGTATAAGACAATAATGTAACTTTCTTCCTACAGATTGATCTCACAAACTTTTTTCCTTTGTACATATGTTTGTGTATGCTTGTATGTATGTGTGCCCACACATGTGTGTATGGATGTATATTTTGTTTTAACCCCTATAGCTTTCTAAACTCCTGTGTTTTAAAAAGGTCAACAATAATTCACTTTACAGATTCAACCTATACAAAACTTGGTTTATACTTTTTGATGTTAACAATTTTTAATTGGATTTACGTGAATGTTTATATGCATTTATAAAATTTTACATAGCCTCCAAACTGGAACTGGCCCCTCCAACTCAGATGCAACTCTATTAATTAGTTAAACTTCTATGGTAATTTGTGTAATTTACTTGTCTTGGTTAAAATATTACTGATTGAACAAATGCTGTTACAGTTAGCTACTTTATGGGTGTATGGTACCATTATCAGCTACACTCCCTCTATGCCTGAGACAAAAACTAACACTGGTTTTAAGCAATAATCTTATTTTAATTTAGATATAATTTAAAGTATGGTTAAATGTGTATTGTAAAACATTTAACAACTAAGTAAAGCATCTTTAAAACAGGGTTTTGTGCCAGGCCTGGAAAAACCACCTCCAAGGACTGAAAGGGAAATGCTTGTTATAAACCCACTTTATAAGATTCATATTTGAAATAAGTATTATACATTTATACAGAGGTATTTCAGTAGAGATTTATGCAGAAATACAAATAAATAAATATAAGTTAATGGACTTGATTTCTCTGAAGTCAAAGTCTAGTAAAGGAATTTTAAGGACAGTCAATAATAAACAGCTTAGGTAAACTTAGTGAAAATTTACACCTTAATTCCTGCCTATAGGAATGTGTAATACAACTAACTGCCTTTTTGAGATTCATGGGTCAAAAAAATAGAAACCTAAAATTAAAAAAAGGGGGGGATACAGTTATATATTAAACCTTTTGTCAAATTTTTCAGAATGTACCAAGAAATACCAGTGGAGACACTGGCCCATCTGAACATTAAGGATCCTATATGTAACAAGTGTTTATAATGTGTCCTAATGAAGTTACCTTCTAGGTACCGCAAAGTTTTACTATGAGACTTTCTGTATTTCTAATTGCTTGTGCTTCATTAGAAGGATTAAAAAGATATTCCTGGATAAACTGCCAACCCATGAAAGAAAACAGCCTGAAGTGATCAGAGTCCAGAATGACATCTCCAGAGAAAGATTTGTGTTGCCTCTCACCCACTTGTGCCCCTTTTCTAAAGCCTAAGAAACAATCTGTGGAAGAGGGGGCATGGTAGAATGTAAGGGCTGCGATTGGGGTGAATTGTGGAACTACAGCAAAATAGACTGGACTCCATAAATCGACTGCAGGGGATATGTTTCTATCTGTGCCCTACCCCCACATCAAGAAACTTCGGGGGCATGAGGGGATGGACAGGACTTTTACTGTAAAGCTTGGGCATGTGAAGAGATTGGGACTTACTTAACCAAAACTCCCCAAAGGGCCTAATTAAGGTCAAGAGAGGACAATCTGGCAAATGTACCTACAACTCGCCTGGCCTTTGTAATGGGGGAAAGATTGGCAGAGAGAGAGGGATCTGATACAGAATCAGCGTTGGTTTGAATCCTGGTACCAACAGTCCCCTTGGTTAACTGCCCTGTTTTCTACACTCATGGGAGCTCTTGTTACTCTCCTGCTCCTCCTCATCACATCATTCATGGTGTTGTAGCCTTTGTTAAAGGCCAGGTAGAAAAGACCGAACTTATGACCCTCTGCCTTCAATATGACCGGATCCTGAACTGGTCAGACACAGGGTCTAAGCAACCTGTTGCTGGCCTTGAGCTGAGTCAGCCCCCATATCTTGGGTTGCCGCTTTATCTCTATAACTGCACACTGCTGACTAGCCCAAGAGCGGGCTCTTGCTCCGCTCCAGATGAAGGGCTTTGCCCCTGGCCAGGGAATAAAATAAAAAAGGGGGAGATGAAGAGGCATTAGAAGCAACAACACCCTAAAGAGGGAAAGGAAGTAAGGTAGACGGGGCCAGCTCATCCTAAGTAAACAAGAGGGGGCTAAAGGAAGTTAGGTAGGCGTAGCCAGGGTTGTTTTGAAACTTTTCTGATTAGCTCGAGCTATTTGACCTTTAAGATGATTGGCTGCCTGTTTCAGGCACTGGGTGTTCCCTTGTGATCTTTGCCTTTATAAGCTGCTATAGTGCTTGCAATAAATGAGATCCACTGTGACTGACTCCCCATTTGTCTGAGTGTCTCCAGGACATGGGAGGCTGCTAGGTGGGACAGACTGCGTACCTGTCTTTCCCCTTCCATTTGGTTGCCGTGCAGGGTAGGATCCCGAAATAAATAAATATATATATGTACATATATATATATATGTACATATATATGTACATATATATATACATATATATATATATATATATATCAATAACATAAGAGTGTCAGAACCAGTGCTGTATTCCCCCCACTGTATATAGATGAGGGGTGGAAAGAGCACAGAGAAATCTTGTACTCATCATGATGAAGTGGAGTAGAAATGAAAATTGGCAACTTCCTGCATTACTCTAAAGGGAGCACTTTGGTGAGTTTAGATGTAGCAGAGGAATTTTCCTCCCCATGGAGGGGGGTGAGCACAGCCTCATAGCCATGCACATAGCACCCTGCAGCCCTGCCTGCTTCTGTCAGTTTCCTGGTTCCCAGTTGCTAGGCAAAGCATGGGAAAGAACTCTCCAATAAACCAGAATTTATTAAGATTGCCTACAAAGTAATGGCTGGAAAGTGTACAATCACTCAAGCCTCGGTGACAGTCAGCCCATTTCAAAGAAGACATAATTTATCCTACATTCCACCCCCTTCTTTTGCCCTTACATACTGGGCATGATAACCTGTTCAGTGACAGTCCCTTGGCCTTAAAAGAGTGGAAGATAGAGAGTCTCTAGGTCTGTCCAAGTCCTGTCCTCAATGGGACAATGGCTCATTTTGCAGTCTCCTTTTTATCTCTACTAAACAAAACACAAATAACAAGAGACACAGACCTCTAAACAAACATTATTATAACAAGCTACTCTATGAGCACAAACATAAATGCTTGGACTGTATCTTAGTCCTGGCATTACAATTTTTAATGGGGCCTATAAAGTCTTCCACCACTAAGGGGATGCCATGCTTGCAGTATCAGTCATGCATCCTACCCTCCAAAAGAGTGGGCCATAGATCCAATTAGACTTTCTCCCTGTGTACACACACCTTAGTGGCCACTATTGCACTTACATCTTCTTTTAGAAAATTGCAGCACATGAGGTCCTTAGAGCTTCAGAGATCATTTCTTTGCATCGATTTGCATAGTGCTCTTCAGTACTGTGAAGGTCAGCTATGTGCCATATAAAGTCTCAGCCTAATTTTCCTTTCTCACACTCACATCCCATAGTTTCTTCAGCAATTGGGTCTTACTATCCACTTTTTGTGTGCACCCAAAGTTATAGGCAATGCACCCTTTGCTTTGAGGGCTTTCAGAGCCTCCCCAGCTAACACCTCTATCAGGGCAGTGTGTGGCTGGTACTGAAGCCTTTATCTACTATGTCTTATTTAACCATAAAGCTCCCAATGGTCCCATAGTTATATACCCTGCCCTGGTTCCCCTCCTTACTGAATTTACTTTTTATCTTTGTTTCTTCGGGTGTATGGGATATGTCTCCAACTGGTCTCACATCTGTAAAACACTCAGACATTAATGTTAGGTATTAAATCATGGGTCATACATGGCATGGGAAATATATTTGTGCCAATTATCATCTCAAAAGATCCATGTTGGCTACAATAGCACTAATGAGAGGCATTCATTTAGTTAGTTCTTCAGCACTGGTTGTCATTTCCTTGAATCCATTTGGTATCCTGGGGCTTTTACCCACAGCATCCCTGTATTTCTTTAGTTTTGCTAGACTCATTGGACCTGGCTCAAGCTGCCTAGCCCTGCACAGGGAGGAATGTGTTTCCTTTTGCCTCTGCTGTTTTTGCAGATTATCTGGGTCAAGCAGGCCCTGGGCCTGACTTCTGGCCAAAGTCAAACCACCAGCTTCCTTTTTAGTAACACCATCTGGCTGCTGGGTAGGCCCCAGTCAGGCAAACTGCTCCCACCTCAAGCAAGATTTTTCTCAGCAAAGAAAGGTACTCTGTTTGATTACCCAACCCTAACAGTTTTTATTCTTTGTATATCTCTTATGAACTGTTCCTCAGTCTTTAAAGACTTCCAGAGGCTTTTTGGACAGAATTTGGCTTTTTATCAATTTTTTTCTTTAGAAACTGTGGCTTTACACTTTACACAGATCCTGCCACATTTGTCTCCTACTAACCCAACAGACTTCCTTTTTATGTCTCTTCTAGATTGCTTCACTCCTCTGTAGACATATTTTACATGCTGGCCTAAGTCATCTAGATTCGACATAGCTTCCTTACATTACATAGACTCTCTCCTGTAAAGGGGCTCAGCACAACCATTAAAGTTTCATACCACTTTGGAGGTCGTTGTTCAATCAAGCTTTTTTTTTTTTATTTTATTATTTTTTTTAAGGGATTCTACAATACAATGACACAGTTGTTTGCAGGTAACATTGATGTTACTCAGTATGTCATACAATTAAATAATTGGTGCATTTTGCAAGTATCTATGTCCAAATTTTGAACAACCCAAGATTCCCATAGTCCAGTTGGAGAAGCTTGTATGCACAGGCATGTTGATCAATCAGGTGTCCAGACTATATTCCTGTAGTCTCATGATTCACCCCTATCTCTCCACAGCCCTTACAATTTACCACGCCTCCTCTTCCGCAGTTTGTTCCCTGGGCTTTGGGAAAGGGGCACAAGTGGGTGAGAAGAAAGCAGTCTAATTTCTTTGGAGTTGTCATTTTGGACTCCAGTCTTCAGTTTGTTTCCCTTCATGGATTGACAGCTTTCCCAGTGATACCCTTTTCAGTCATACTAACAAAGCTCAAGCTATTGGATGTACAGGCATTTAAGCAGTACCACTTATTGTGTCAAGCTAAGCTGTAAGCATAGACACAGATGCTTGGATGGTATGCTAATCCGCAAACTGTGGTTTCTCTATAAAGGGTGACAAGTTCTTATTGTGGCTTATAACATCGCCTAACCACTAGAGGACATAAGCTTGTGGCATCCGCTGTGAGTTATTCCTCCAAGGAGAGAGCTAATAGCCAAATAGTTTTGGGATATAATATAGACACTTGGCTGCCACTGTTGCACTGTATCTCCAGGCTGTTGAGGTGTAGCTGATATTTTCGGAGGAGTCTTGTTTGTCTCAGGGAGACCAATATTTTGCTGTATTGCTGTAGTGGCCTTTGGTAACGCTCTCTAGCATTTCAGAGGCCAGTTGTACGCTAGCAAGTGACGTCTCATAACATTTTTCATGCTCACACCAGGTCTTCGACAACAGGGACTTACTGCCTTTCTCCTTGCATATATCCCACTTATAGGCAAAAGGCCTTTATAATTTGGGGGGGGCGGGTTTGAATCCCCTAGCCAACATCTCCTAGGCAGAATAATTCATTGCTGATGTCAGAGCTTTCCTGTAGTAATATATTTGGCTTAATTACACAACTTATAAACACTTTACTATTGAATTTGGCTCTAGATAGAGAAATATCCTTTCACAGTTCCTATGCCTATCAATCAGTTAATACGTTATGCCTGTTTTATAGGAAATTACCACTGTAACAATTGGCTCTAGTTTACAGTTAGGGAGTGGTTTCATTACCATCATGTTTTTCTTTTTCCTAAAAAAGGGGAGAGGTAGGAAGGTTTCTCAGCATCTGGAAGGTAAACTTCATTAGGGTCCATTATAAACAGTCAACCCCAATATTATTCAGAGAGATGCTCAGTGTCCGTGACTCAGGCAGTCTGAGGTTCCTCATTCCTTAATGTTCAGATGGGTCAACCTCTCTGCTGGCATTCCCCAGTTCATCCTGCACAGCCATAAGTTGTATGTTTTCAGGCATTTAGATTGGTGATTTTTACCTGTGGGAACATAAAATTCTCCTCCCATTGTTAGTTTCAAGATCAGAAAAATTGAAAATTTATCAATAGGATTGGAACACAGAGTTTTCCATTTGTATCCCAGAAAGGATAGTACCCCACCTCCCACCTCCCTTTTTTTTTTTTTTTTAGGTTTTTATGTTTTGACCTATAGATGCCTAAGTTGTATTACACATACCCATAAACAGGAGCCAAGGCATAAGCTTTCATTAAATTTACCCAAACTGTTTCTCATTGACTGTATGCTACTTATTTGGGAAGGAAATTTAAGCTTAGTTCCTTTAAATTGTCCTACAAGTAAAAGAAAGTGTTATAATGTGATGTTGTGTTATTCAGAAAAAATATATAGGCCATTTGTATACCTTAACCCAATACAAATTATAAATAAAACCAATTAACATTTTATATTCCCAATTAGTTCAATTGTATTACCATTTCCACCAAAACCTACACCTAAATTTAACTAATCTAAACAATTCACTAAGCCTTAAAATATCCTATACTTGGTGGATAAAGCTTGGGCAGAGTTGAGTACCTGCTAAATAAATTTTACCCAATAAACACTTTGCTCTTTAACGCTATATGACTGGACTAAGACTTCTACTTATTTGGTAAGTAAAAATTTAAGCTTAATTCCTTTAAATTGTCCTACAAGTAAAAGAAAGTGTTACACTGTGATGTTGTATATTTCAGAAAAATATAGAGACCAACCCAATACAAACTATAAATAAAACAACTAGCATTTTATATTCCCAGTTAGTTCAAATGTCAGTATCTAGCTCCTTTTTTTTTTTTTCCCCAGCACAAGATTCCTTCATATAAAACCAATTTGCAAGCAGTTGTGTCCCAGCCCACAGAGACCAAGGCTCCCACCATCCAGCTGGAGGGGCTTGAATGTTCAATCAAGTTGATCAAATAAGTGTCCAGACTATATTGTCATAGTTTTACCGTTCACACCAATCACAGCTCCTACAATATACCACTCTCCCTCTTCCACAGATTGTTCCTTAGAGATGGGGCACAGGTGTACAAGAAGCACAACAGTCTATTTTGTCTGGAGATGTCGTCTTGGACTCTAATCAGTTCTGGCTGTTTCCTTTCATGGGCTGCCTGACAATCAATCAAGCTTTTTCTTAAATCACAGGTAAGCACACCCTTATCTGGCTCAGTACACTGGTCACTATAAATAGCTTTCCTCATACCTAGTTCTTTCAGTAGCATTTTCCCCTCTCTTATCACTTTCTACCTCCTGGTATTTAGGGGAATTTGTACTGGGGATAACCATGTCTCCTTAAAGGCTGTTAGCCAATACAGTAGAGACTTATTCCCCTTACGCTGTCTCGGGCTATGCAGCTTATGTCTCAAGGTGGGATGGGTGGTAATATTACTTCCCTTTCCTGCTTCTGAAGTGCTTAAAATAATCTTACCCACTCCCAGTTCCTACAGCCTTACAAGCCAGGTGGTGAGGGTCTCCTTTGCTGCCTGGTGGAAAGTTTTTCCCAATTTCAACAATCCCAATGCTGAGTATTCCCTGACTGCCTTATCTTCCAGCTCTGGGCCATTGCTTAAGCCAACATTAGCATGTTGAGACATGGGTTTTTCCTTTCTTTGTATCAAAGGTCAAGCCTGAGGGGCATCTGGCTCTTTTCCTATGTCAGTCTCCTTTTTATTATTATCTGTCTTTTTTTCCCTCAGTCTCCTAGCTTCAAAAAGGGGCAGGCTGACACTTCTAGCTCCTTTTCCTCTTTATGCAATTTACTGTCAAGGTCAGAGGGCAATTGCTTATTTTTCTCTTGCTCTAACTTTTCCCTTAAATCTTTGATCTCTCTTTGGGCTGTCTCTCCTACTTGAGATATTTCCTTAATAATATTCAGTAGGATTGGGGCTGGAGAGATGACCTAGTGGTTAAGAGCGCCGACCGCTCTTGCAGAGGACCGGGGTTCGATCCCCAGCACCCACATGGCAGCCAAGAACTGTCCGAAACTCCAATTTCAGGAGAACTCCAGTTCCAGGGGGAATCCGACACCCTCTTCTGACCTCCACGGCATTGCACGACACGGGTGCGCAAACCTGCATGCAGACAGTACATTCATACACATACAGAAATAAAAAAATAATTAAAAAATAATATTCAGTAGGATCAAGGACAACTCAGCTGCAGCTTGGTGCACACAGATTTTGATCTTCCATTTTCAGGGCTCATAAGGTCTGCTCTAAGCCCTTTGTGATTTTCAAAACATCTCCATGGTGGCTCCCACCAGTGAAGTACACATGCTATTCTGTACCACTTAGAATCGGGTGGCCTGCTGGGAATCTGTTCCACTGACTCCATCTGCCTGTCTGGCTTTATTTTAGTTCCACATTTTAAATGTGCAATCCATGCAGCAGTAGCCGAGAACCATGTGAGGGCTGGTGCAAATGCTGTGCAAATAATCCACCATGCCACCATGCCCTGAGTATTTGCCTCTGACTTTCCCCATAAAAGATCTTCTGCCATCACGTTTCCCATACACTTCCTTTTGCCTAATCCTGCCCTACTACTCCAAATTTGTAAGCAGAGGAATTTTCCTCCCAGGGGAGGGGGAACCCACAGCCTTGCAGTCACGTGTACAGCGCCACGCATCTCCACCCACTTCCACCAGTTTCTTGGTTCCTGGTTGCTAGGCAAAGCAATGGAAACAACTCTCCAATCTCAGATTAGACCAGAATTTATTGAGATTGCTTACAAAGTAATGGCTGGAAAGTGTACACTCAGTCAAGCCATGGTGACGGTCTGGTCCAGGTTCAACATGGCCACAGGGAGTTCTGGAGTGAAACCCGTGCCCTCTGCCCTTGATAAAAATGGCAAGAAAGAGGTCCCAGCCTCATGTTGGTAGGTTTTTATACTTCTCCGCTTCTCAAAGTCCCAGAATTTCCAAGTCTAGTGCACCTTCCGTGGAATGCCGGCATTGCGGCAGTCGGCACCGTGAGGAAACCTGCTGCCCAGTTGGGCAGTGATCTTAGCTCTCCCACAAAGTACCCAGCTTCTCGAGGGGATAAGCACACTTCAAAGAAGAAATAATTTATCCCACAGTAGAATTATTGGACTTGTGATTTCATAATATCACATGCTGTTTTCTTTCCAGTAAGAACCCTGGAGAGCAGGTGTTGGAAGAGGTTGAAGGAGTGAGTCTCAGTTGCAAACTTGTATACAGTATGGTTTTACCAAACAAAAAGTCATGAACTAAGAATTATGAATAGATTTGGGAAGAAATAAAAAAACCTTCCTGAGAACTGAAAATGATCTCAGCTTCAGTTATGCTTACATTTTGTATTGAAATTGCTCATATGTTAAATGTATAATCCTGTGTTAATATTATTTAGTCTAGATGCAAAGAACCAAAACTTTAAATGGTTCACTTTAGCCAGTTGAATTGTGTTTTAAATTTCAGTTAAGCCTCTGTTCTAGTGAATTTTTCTGTATTGATAAAAGTGACAGTTGGGTACTGGCTAGAGACACGGTTGTAGGCTACTCTTTACAGGTGCCAATTGATTTGTTTTCATAGGCCACAACTCTGGTGAAAGGACTGCTATCTCTACTAAAACAACCTTCACAGTGACTATTAATTGTGCTGGAATTCTTGGTTCCTAGCTAGACAGATACTTTGACTAGATGCCAGTATTGGGGCTTCTTTCCAATTCCATGTCCCTTAAATTCCCCTGTATTTCTGTCCTGCATTAGTGATGTGTAGAAATAAATACTAGTGATATGTAGAAATAAATACTTAAACATATGCACAGGGAAATAAAGGTAGACTCACTGTGGACCATAGTGAAATATGCTGGGAGTGATGTATATGATCACAGATGAAGACTATCTGTGATGTCTAAAACTCTAAGAAGGAACTATTTGTGACAAACCAATTTTGACCCATGATTGGAGCAGAATTTCCCTTTTAACATATCCTACACCTCTCCATATTACTCGAATATGTGTGTATCCTTCAGAATTATATTTTAATCAGAATTTAAGCAATTCTTGATCTCATTCCATCATGAAGGGAGATTTATTAATACTCAGAAAATAAATGGAATTTACAAGGTTAAGAAACTAAGAAAACTCAAAAGTCTTACATAGCTCCTGAAACTTAGAGAATTCCACAGGTGCCCTCCAGAGGACAGATAACCAACAACTGCTGGGAGAGAAGACCCTTGAAATCCCAGAGCTCCTTACCAATAGTACAGGGAGTTCAAGGTACCATCTCCATGAGCTGTCACCCACACTGAGGTGTGATTTTCAGTAATGCAGCTACTTTTCAGTCCTCCATACTCATAACTCCTCACCCATCCTGTGTGAGTAACCCCAGTAACCTCCCAGGCTCACCATATTCAACTTGGATAGAATCATTTCTTTGCTCTATCCATGGCAAACTTTCTGGGGTGAATTGACATTTGTTAATGTGTCCTCAGGAAAAGTCATAGAACCATTATACAGCCCCAAATTTTAGTCATGCTTTTTAAGAATCTAAAACATAAATAAGTATGCCCAATATTACTTCTAATCTGTCCAGTCTATGAAATCTTATTAACAACAAGAAAATCAAACCTAACTGTATTAGCTCAAACACTTTATTGGGCTTTGATTTATTCTCATTTTTACTTTATTTTCAGCTCTACCATGGGATAATTTCAGATACATTCTCAATTTTGAATGTGCACATGAATGCATTTTATTATCCAGTGCTATAAAGTTTTAACAACAAAATGTTTTTGACCTCTTGGTTTCAAGACAACTATGAAATAGAAAAGCAAACAAATTGAAAGTGAATATACATCTCAGATAAAAACAAACAAAAGCAATTCATGAGTAGAAACTAGCAGTGTTTCTTAGATTCTAGAGTAATCAGGCAAAAATTAATCAAACTTCTTGATATTTATGCTCTTGTACACTTGTTTTCCATATTGAATCGGTAACCAATGAAATGTAAGAAAAGTGATTTTTTAAAAACCTAGGTGAAGGGCTGTAGAGATAGCCTAGTGGTTAAGAGGGCCAACTGCTCTTGCAGAGGACCCAGGTTCGATCCCCAGCACCTACATGGTGGCTGAAAACCGTCTTTAACTCCAGTTCCAGGGGAATCTGACACTTTCTACTGACCTCCATGACATTGCACTACACGGTTGCACCAACCTACATGCAGACGATACATTCATACACATATGAAAATAAATTTAAAAAAATTTAAAACATGTTTAAAAACCTAGGTGGAACTTATTTCTAGTATATTCTCATGGGAAACCACTGCTCTGCAAGAAATCTCGTAACTGAGAAAGGTTAAGCTAGTCATATGTAAAAGGTGTATAGAAAGGGAGCAACTGGTTCTAACAGCCATTCCTGATGTGTGAAGCAACTGCCTCAGCAGATGACAGTGGAGAAGAATCTAGTGTCATAAATACAGCTCCTGGTCAGTCAGGCCAGCTTCTCCAGCTCTGTGTAGTTACACCATAAAGCTGAAACACATAGTTTCCAATGTGCCTATCCAGGCTTCTCACACATCGAAGTATATTAGTATAAACAAAGGCTGTTTTCTGTGCCACCAAATTTGAGTCATTGATTACACAGCAGTGAATGATTGGAGGAATTCCAGAATCAATTGTTCTCACTAAATGCAATAATTGCTGAAAATGCCATAAAGGGGATTTTAATTATCAAAGAAAAGTGAGAAATTCTATCCACCACTGTTAAATTTTTCTGAATAATTTCAGCCAACACTTTGAAAGAATAATGAGCATTTTCTTAGTGTATGAAATGTGAAGAGTAGATTTCCAGAAAAGACCACGTTAAGTATGTGTGTGTGTTTATTTCCATTATTAGTGATATTTTAGACTGCCATAAAATATAAGCATTTAAGTACAACAAAGATTGCTCATTGAGTATAAAACTACTGAGATACTAAGTTATAACAAAGTAATTATAAATTAATAAATCATAACGTTGAAGGGATTTCTTAACTTGACTTAAAAGTGAAACAAAATTCTCTAAGTATTTTTATGTGGTTTAGTCTCCAATATTTCAAAATATAAGTAGATGAGACTTCTCCTACTTTGCTGGTAGGTCTGCAGATACCCTGTCTATATTTCACTATCTCTTAAGGAGATACCATGTGGGCAGTGGGCCACCTCTGATCTAATTACAGTGAGGATAGCCTCTTTTGTGAACCTGGTTGGATTTTGTTGATTGCACAGGAAGTAAAAACTTCTGTATGTTGTTGCTACTTTCAACAAGCCTGCTAGATCTGGGGTTATCAGAGACATAAATTATGGGGAAGAAATTTCAGATTTTTTTCCATGTCCTTCTGTTCTTTGCAAGGTGAATTCTGAGAAAGCAGAAAGGAAACAGGACTCACAAAGTTCGGGAGCTCAAAGCTTCTGGAGTTTGCCTGTAACTTTCTAAGAAACAATGGATTTTTTGAATTTTATTATGTTTCCATGAAAAATGTAGACATTAGTTTGAATTTGAGTTGAGAGCCCAAGAGCCAACTTGGAGAAACTCCTTCTGGAACTGTAAAATAAGAGGTGGTTGGGACATATCTACTGTGTTGTAGATAGAATCAAATGGGCTTTGTGCCCAGAAGATGGAGTAGGTCAGGCAAGGGAAGAAATAAGAGAGAGGACCATTGACATGGACATCCAGTCCCAAGCTCCCACTCCTAATCCCAAATGACCTTGCATTTGGAATTACATTTCTCACATTTCTCCAGAAAACACAGATGTCCTGTAAGTTTATGGCCATGGGTGCAGGGCAGAAGCTGAGAATTTATCAGATCAGTGAGCTTGAATTTAAGCAAAAATAAACAATAAAAGAAAGAAAGAATGAATTAGACAAAATTTACCCAACCTTATTCATGCTAAGTGAACTATAAAGAGACAAAAAATGACTATAGATTTATAAATTTCATTTTAAATGATTCAGGACTCTTGCAAACTCCTAAATTTTACATTTCTTTCTCAGTAGTTCAATTTTTTCTTAGATAATGATTACTATCACTGGTAAATTAGATCCACTACTGATTGTTGGGGACAAAATGGCCACCAAGAGAAGTTTACATTCCATTGTTTGAATACTGAAAATACATATCCTGGCAAGAACGTTAGACTGGATCATCAGGTTTATTCTAATTTGATTAACCTGATGAGTCTTAATGAAAGTAGATCTTTCTCAGGCTGGAGTCAAAATTGCTGAGTGAACAGATACCACAAAGTTTAAGTTTCTGGGCTTTCAGTGAGAAAGTGTAGCAAACTTCAGTGACTGGAAATGACCCTGGGTGGCAGCTAGGAAGATGGAGATGACCCCAGCTCCTCCTTCATGTGGAGTTGAAACCTACAGTAATCTTAGTAGCTTGGAAGCAGATTTTCTACACAGCTCCCAGGTAAGAGCCCAAGCAACTGATATCAAGATCCCATCATTGTAAACCCTGGAGTACAGAAACCAGCTGAGTCCCCCAGCTTTATGGCCTGTTCAGATACATGAGACAAACTTTTGTTTTCTCAAGTTTGAGAAAGTATGGAATTTCTTTGTCATATCAGTAGTAGCAAACTAACATTACAACCATTTAGTTTTTGATAAATATTTACTATAGAGGTGAAATTGTCTAGCATATGCCTTAGAGGTATGTGGTGACAATGAACACGTCTGCAGATTAATGTTTGATTAGATCTGAGGTTACCAAGCAGGTTTGAGGTAGGGCCAGGGAATGATTTCAAGGGGATTTGACAGGACCGTTGACTGGTAACCTTGGAACAATACACTTTCCCCATTTTTTCCAGCACATCTGAAGGTAAACTGCAAAATGTAGAAGGAATATATTATCATGAGTTAAGGAGTGGCTTGAACAGAGTGTTCTAGACCTTTAAAGAAACAAGCCATCCTTCATATAACCCAGTATACGATATGATGCTTGGGGTATAAAATTAAGGCTGGATAGCTTTCCTGAGTCCCTGAGCAATAGTGCAGACACTCATCCTGCCCATTATTACAATAGATAGAGAGGCATAATTATAGTTATGTAAAAACCTACAAATGCTAATATTAAACTCTAGGGTATGTACTATTAAGTGGGTGATTTAAATGTCTATTTAATCTTCCTTTTATGCCAAGATGGAAAGAAAAGTTTAGAAGCAAAGCTGTAATGCAATGTGAAGTCTTTATTGTTTCTCTTCCATAAACATGAATACCAAGTTGCAGTCCTTCTGAGAGGAAAGACAGGGGTAATCAGTATTCTGCTTCGTCTGGCATCTGAAAAACCCTTTAGATTTCTGTTTGTTTTGACTTGTTCTGCTTTTGCTCTTCCCACAGTATTGAAAATGCAAAGCCTGTCATGACATAGAATGCATTTCTGGGAACACAAATTATATCACTGAAACCAAAGATAAAACTAAAGGTTAAAAGAATGCAAGTTTATTTAGTGTTTTCTCTTAAATAAAAACATTTTCATGTACTAAATCCATTATTGTACAGCTTTAGGCTCAGAGAATTCAATGTCACTGCTCCAATTGATTTCCCTCTTTTCAAATTCAATTTTAGGGAAATGAGATTATTTCCATCTTGAGGAAACAATTCCCAACTAGATATTTTATATAATTATACATATTTTATAGACCCAATGGCAATGTCAGTTTTAGAAAACATGTAGAAATGAGGAACAGCATCTTGCCAAAAAATGTATAATTATATGTGTGTATAAGCTTAAACAAAAAACAGTATATATATGTGTACATATGTAAGTATTCATGCACACACATGTAAAACTTAGGAGCATGAGATTGTAAGTAAATTTTCAATCTAGTTCATTGTGAAGATATGATTGCTGCACATCTTAAATAATACCAAGAGCAAAAACTTGGTATTACTTAAAAATTTTTACTTTTTCCTCTGTTCATTCACATATATTTACTATAAGTGTGTTGCTTTTTTGTTTATGACTTTTAGAAATAAATTTGAAGAAGTTTTGAAAGTTTTTGGAAGCACATTTTGTTTTGAAACCCATTGACAAATGTATATATATATATAAATTTACTCTGAGGGGGTCTATAATGAGATCTAAGGCCTACTACATTAAAAAGGTGCTAGGAAACTGACATCACTTGAACTTTGTTCACATAATGGAGTTTAGAATATGAAAATATTTAGATATAAAATGTGCTATAGCTTACACAAAGATCTTAGTTCCCAGTGGTATTTCACCAGGAAACTGGAGAAACAGTATTGACAAAGTACAGCCTGGTTTCTCTTGAAGCTGCCTTGTTCATCTCAAAAGAAACCATTCCATGGAGTGTGGAACAAGAGAAGTACTTTTGCATTTGAATAGGGAGGCATCAAGTCAACAGCATATCAAAAGAGGAAGAGAATAGTACAAATGTCTGACTACTTTGTGAAGTGTTAGAAGAAGTGATGTTAAGAATCTCAAAGCAACATCAGGAAATGAAAAGACTATTGGTTTCCATTATTTTTATTCCTTCTGCTAATAAAAAATGGTTGTAGAATCCAGAATGCCATTGTACCTGCAATTATAAATTAAATACTTTACTGTTTAATTAAATCAACAAAGATGAAAATCAAACCTTACATTAGCATTTATATAAATGATAATAGATTAAATAATAAAGTGAAAATCTTGCAAGAATTTATTATTGACCAAATGTGGTTATGATGTTAGATGTTCTAGGGTCATAAATAAGAGGACAACTATTCAAAAATAGCCATAAAAGAACATAAGATATGAAACATGTTCCTACATAAAATACAGATATTTAGGAAAGAGTTCAGTATTTTGTGGAATATGGAAAGAGAATATATGAATATCTAGAAAAAAATAGCAATAAAAGCTGTCTTGTGCTTAAAATATTGAAGAAACTACACTTGAAAAAATGAATGGATAGAAGGGACATTGTAAGCCAGTGACATGTGTTGCAGCACTAAAAATAATTTAGTCAATTGGAAAGTAGTTTTGAGTTATGCAAAACTAAGTAAGGAACTGCTGGAGAGTCCAAGACAGCAAGTGAATCTAAAAATTAAGGGATCGAAGGTCTGTATTTGATTAATATCCATTAGGAACAGAAACAAGTTTGGAGATTTAGAAAAGAAAGCAATTTAAAATAATCTGAACTATAGATGCATTTGAATCATATTCCAGTTTGATTTCAATTGCTGTGACAAAGCTCTCTAACCAAAACCAACTTGAACAAAGGAGTTATTTCATTTACAAGCTCAGTCCCATCATCAAGGGAAGCCAAGGTAGGAATTTAGGGCAAGAACCTGGAACACACGCTATAGAGGAACACTGATTATTGGCTTGCTCCTCTGGTCCATGATCACCCTGCTTTCTTATAGAATACAAGACCACCTGCCCAGGTGTGGCATTATCCAAAGTGGACTGGGCCCTCCCTCATCCCTCAACAATGAAAAAAAAAATGCCCCACAGATACACAGATATGGACACAGCCTAGAGTAATGGAGGTAATTCCCCAACTGAGGCTCTCTCAACTCAGTTTAGTGTCAAGCTGTCAACTAAAGCTATACAGCACAGAGGTTTATAGAAGGGGAAATTATTATATCTAAAATAATCAAGGGTAATTTAGGTAAAATACTTTTGAAATGAGATTACAATAAGCATTTATTATTATAGTAGTATCCAGTTAGTCAGAAGAACATTTCAAATTGTGTACATTATTGACAATATAAGAAGTGAAACAAGAGAATGCAACACTGTTACCACAAGAGATAAGAGCAATAATTGACAAATGTTATTTCATAAAACTAAAAATACTTTCTACAGCAGTGGAAATGATCAACTGAGTGAAGAAGGAGACTACAGAATGGGAAAAAAAAATTTTTGCCAAATCTAACAGTGGATTAGTGTTCATAATACACAAAGAACTCAAAAAAATAAACATCAAGAAAGAAAATAACCCAACTTAATATAGACTATTGGACTGTTAGTAAGTTCTCAAAAGAAGAAATACAAGTAGGTAGAAACTTTTGTGAAATATTGTTCACAGCTGGGTAAAGTTGATGATTAGTTTTTGTTTTTTTGTTTTGTTTTGTTTTGTCAGTAGTATGCATAGCACTTTCTAGTACAATGAAACCTACCTGGCAGTAAAGCTTCAAGGTCAGTGCCAGCTCAGTTTTTCTTCTTTGGTTCTGTGTCTCAGGTAGGTAGTGTCTTCATCCATAGAGTCTTATCACTGAATTCTGCTGGATAACAAGGGCAATGGTAACTGTCAGTATTGCTTGAGGGTCTATGGCTGCTTTCTGGCCAATAACTCCAAAAGAGGGAGTCCATTCCTGGCACTGAGCTTTTCTTTTGCTGGTCTGTGGTCTCTGTTAGGGGCAATGAAGCCTGCTATAGGAAAATTACATTTAAATATCTTTATATTTTATATGCAAATACTGAAAGAATCTCTTGCACTAGGTTTGTATATGACTCTTTTTAATGGTCTTTATTGTTATTGCTCCTCTTACTCTCTTCTGTTCTGTTCCTCACCATATTAAACCTGTCCAATCTATTATTCACCTTCCCCATCACTGCATCCCCCCTCCCCCATGAACAAACACTGGTGGCACCTTATTAGTTTTATGATCTCTAGGAATTTTCCAAATGAAGCATGCATATCTGATGATTCAGAGCTAGTATTCACTTATGAGAGAGAATATATGATCTCTGTCTTTTGGGGTCTGGGTTGGCTTTCATAGGACAAAGGTTTACAGTTCAATAATTTTATCTGGGAATTTTATAATTTTGCATTTCTTAATGGCTTAATGATATTCCATTCTGAAAATATACCATATTTTCATTATCAATTCAAGTCATCATTTGAAGGAAATCTATGTTGTTTATACTTTTTTATTATTGTGAATTGGGCAGCAATGAACATGGATGAACAGTTATCTCTGTAGTAGGACACAGAATATTTTGGGTACGTTCCCTATTGGAATGTTGAATGGGACTATTCTCTGACAGGTAGACCATGGACAGAGAGCATCTTCCTAAACTTCATTGCTTCATTGAACCTGCTAGTCCAAGATGGCATAAAGTCAAAGTGGTAATAGTAAGGTAGGGTACATAAAAGAGAGGGTGTCTCAATGTGATCAAAACTCATTGTGTAAAATTATCAAATTAATGCAAATATTATAGTAAACATGAACCAACAAAAGTATTCAACATTCTTAGCCATCTGTGAAATACATATTAGAAATATAGTAAGATTTTATCTTACACCAGTCAGAACAACTGTAACAGAAATACAAATAACAACAAAGACTAGCATGGATGTGGTGAAAAGAATTCTTGCCCTTCATTGGTGAGAATGTAAAACTAGTACAACCATTTTGGAAATCAGTCTGCTGTTGACTCAAAAAAAAAGAAGTAGATCATCACAGAAAATGCTGAGGTGAGTCACTACACCTCCTAACCAACAAGGTGGCACTAGTTGCACTAGGGGGAGGGGTTAATAGTACATAAATGGAGGAAGCTGGGGGGGCTCTGTCACCATTTTGTGTAGCTGTGGTGATGTTATGATCCATGCCTAGATGGAGACTTTCCAATGGGGCCCTAGGATATGGAAATTTTGATGTATTTCCTAATTTTGCAAACATTTGTTAAATAATATGATTAAAATTATAGTTATTACATATATCCTTATAAAACATTTACATGAACTATTTTTTGTTTGTTTGTTTGAATCAGTCTCACAATGTATCTCTGGCTGTCTTAGAACTCACTATGGTTGGCCTAGAAACCACAGAGATGAACCAGATTTTGCCTTCTGAGTGCTGGGATAAAAGGCATGCACCACCATACCTAGTTTACATAAACTTTCATAGCCTTATTCATAATTTTCAAAACTTGTGTCTTGATACCATTTCACATAGACCAACTACATTCTCACTGTTCCAGGGCTCACATCTACTCTGTTTAGCTAGTTAGAACCTCCCCAATCTGCCCTCACCCCAGTCTTGGACCTACACCTCCTTAGGAGGGGAGCACCCACACACCCATAAGAAACATTCATCCACTGCTATTTAAGTAAGCAGGGACCAAGATGGAAGTGGGCTGGATGTCTTTTGCACCTTAGAGAATGAATTTTAAATATGAGGGGTATGTCTAGAAATTTGAGAGCTACAGTAAAAATTAGCTTGGCAAAATATTCTTATTAATGTAATAGTGGTACAACTATTATTGGAATAACCAAAAACCTTCTATTTGGATTTATGGCTCACTTGACAAGACAGAGTCTATACCTGACACTGTTATCAGGGCCAAAAACCTTTAGTTAGATGGGTCACAGTAATAGGGAAGAATCCAGCACTATCATTCTCTAAACAGACATAACATTAAACTGACTCAGATATTTATTGGTACATCTTTCAAATCTCACCAGAGAACCTTCTTGTAGAACATAGAGATTGACATGGAGACCCACAATGGGTTAATGTGCAGAGAAGAGACTATAAAGTAACCAGCACTAAATAGGTCACCTTTATTGCAGAAGAAGAAGCAGAAAGATTTTAATATCATGAGGTTGTAGATGAATTTTTTCTAGATATCACAAGGTATTTGTACACGTGAACCCACAACCCTTATGACAATATGGACAAGAGCTGTACAAATCCAAGCCAAAGCATGGCCCTGCATTGATGGGGGTGGTGGACAGAAATCCCCATTCCTATCTGAAAATCTACTGGCAATTGATGGTTACTGGGAGAGGGACAGTCCCTTTTCCTTACTGGTTTGACCCTGGTAGATTGACCAGACACCAACAGATGGACCTACACCCAACTGCCCTTAGGAAACACAGATTGGACTTTAAAAATTACTTATGTCATTTGATTTAACTTTGCCATGTCATATATATCTAGTAATTTATCCATTATTTTATATTTTCCAGTTTGGGGGAGGACATGAAATGGGGAAGAGTCATGAAAAAAGGGTGAAGAAGGGGAAAGGCATATGAATGTGATCAAAATATAGTGAAGGAAATTCTGGGACCAAGAATACTTTTTTTGCAGATGATATGATAGTTTACCTAAGAGATGCTAAAACTCTACCAGAAAACTCCTAGAAAAGATTGAGTCTCAGTAAATTGGTGGGATACAAAAGTAACCTATAAAAATCAATAGGTTTTCTTTACACCAACTACAAGCACCTGGAGAAGGAATACAAGAAGACCTTCCCACTCGCAATAGCCACAAAAAACAATACAATACCTGGGAACAAACTTAACAAAAGACACCAAAGATCTCTACAACAAAAATTTTAAACCCCTGAAGAAGGAGATTGAAGAAGCCATTAGAAGATGGAAAGACTTCCCGTGCTCATGCATTGGAAAAATTAATATAGTAAAAATGTCCATCCTACCTAAATTAATATACAGATTCAATGCAATCCCAATTAAAATCCCCAAGAGTTTCTTCACAGACTTAGAAAAAAAAATCCTTAAATTCATATGGGAAAACAAAAGATCTCAAATAGCCAAAGTGACCTTGAATTAAAAGTGCAATACAGGGGGAATCATTATACAAGACTTCAAACTATATTACAGGGCTATAGTCATAAAAACAGCTTGGTACTGGTAGAAAAACAGAACTGTAGACTAATAAAACAAAACTGAAGATCAAAACTTGAGCACATACAATTTCAGCCACCTCATATTTGACAAACGGGACAAAAACCCTCAGTGGAGGAACGACAGTATCTTTAGCAAATGGCGCTGGAAAAACTGGATCACCATTTGTAGAAGAACAAAATTAAACCCCTACCTCTAACCCTGTACAAATATAAACTCCAAATGGATCAAAGACCTCAATGTGAAACCACAAACACTGAAAGTGATAAAAGGAAACATTGGCAGTAACCTACAGGACATAGGCATAAGAAAAGGCTCTAAAGCAGACAGACAGCAGCTGCCCAGAAGTAAGGTCAACAGTTGACAAGTGAGACCTCATTAAACTCAAAAGCTTCTGTACAAAGAAAGAAAGAATCAATGAAGTGAGGAGAAAACCCACAGAGTGGGAGGAAACCTTCACCAGTGATACATCTGACAGAGCATTAACATCCAGAACATATAAACTACTCCAGAAACAAAGACATAAGAAAACAAATGATCCACTCAAGAGATGGAATAAGGAGCTGAACAGAGACTTCACAAGTGAGGCCATAAAGATGGCTGGGAAACATCTTAAAAAGTGTTCCACATCATTAATAATTAAGGAAATGCAAATTAAAACCACTTTAAGATATCATCTCACTCTGATAAGACTGGCTAAAATCAAGAAAACAAAAGACACCAAACACTGGAGAGGTTGTGGGGAAAGGGGAGCACTCATCCATTGCTGGTGGGAATGTAAACTCATTCAACCACTATGGAAAGCAATGTGAGAAGTCTTAAAAGATTAAAATAAGTCTACCACCTGACCCAGTCATACCACTCCTGGGTATATACCCACAAGACTCATCTTAGTGCAGAGATACATGCACAACCAAGTTAACTGGAGCTCTCTTCATAATAGCAAAGAGCTGGAACCATCCCAAGTGCCCCTCAACTGATGAGTGGATAGAGAAAATGTGGTACATCTATCCAATGGAGTTCTACTCAATGGTAAAGAAAGATGACATCATGAACTTTGCAGGTAAATGGATGGAACTAGAAGATATCATGCGAACTGAAGTAACACAGTCCCCCCCGCAAAAAACGACAAGGATTGGAGATCTCCCAAGACCACCTGAAGCACAGGTATCGGGTGTGGGCTAAAGACGCCCCCCCCCCACACAAACCAACTGGGATTACGAAGGCATCTGAAGGAGGCAAGCAAAGCAAACATTGAACGCAGTGAAGAGGCATTTGGGAATCACATTGGAATACAGGCAAGGAGAAGCCCATATGCCAGGAACACGAAGAAGAGACAACACGGGAAAGGGGAAGGATAATCCTGCACTAAGTTCTACCAACCCTGTGGAAGATCCCTACAGTTGGATCCCCCTGGGGATGGCCCAGGACACAGATATCAAAAACACAATTGTGACCATACTTAAAGAACTACAAGATTATAAAGAGCAAATCAAAGAATTAAGAAAATAAGCAAAGAGCTACAGGAAGAGATTGAGAAGCTCCAAAAGGACATAGAAATACTAAAGAAATCAGAAGAGGAAATGAAAAAGGAAATCAAACACTCATCCAATCATGATGAATGAATGGAAAAAGCCTCAGAAGCAGAATGGGGGAAGCAGAACAAAGAATATCAGACCTGGAAGATAACACAGAACAACTAAAAACCTCAAGTAAAAATCATGAAAAGTTTAAAAATACACAAAAGTGGAACAACCAGGAACCGTGGGACACTATGAAAAGATCAAACCTCTGCATCATAGGAATACAGGAAGGAGAAGAATTCCAAGAGAATGGTATTGATAAGATCTTCAACAGAATAATAGAATAGATGAAAATATCCCCAAGCTAAAAAAAGGCAAACCAATACAAATACAAGAAACTCATAGAAATCCAAACAGACAATATCAGAAAAGAAACACTCCACACCACATCATAGTTAAAATGCTAGATACCTAAAACAAAGGCAAAATCCTTAGAGCCACAAGAGAAAAACAAGTGACCTATAAGTGGAAACCTATCAGAATTACAACTGACTTCTCAATGCAAACTATGAAAGCAAGAAGAATGTGGAACAAAGCATTCCCAGTGTTAAAGGACAATATATGCCAACCCAGGTTACTATACCCAGCAAAAACGTCGATTATAGTTGAAGGAGAGAGAAAAACCTTCCATGGCATAAACAGGATGAAAGAATACATGTCCAGAAAACCAATCCTTCAGAAAATACTTGAAGCAATTCAAAGAATAGAAGAAAGGAGCAACCATCCCCAGGCACCTAGAAAGAGAAATCAATAAAAACATAACTGCAGAAGTAGAAACCTAAACCAAAACTGCAAATGGATAATAAGGCAAAAGGAAACAACACAAACCTATCAGTCATAACCTTAAATATTAATGGACTAAATTCCCCAATCAAAAGACATAGACTGGGAGATTGGATTAGGAAACAGAATCCATCGATATGCTGTCTCCAAGAAACGCATTTTACCTTCAAGGACAGGCACCACCTTAAAGTGAAAGGATAGAAAAAAATATTCCAAGCAAATGGTGCCAAAAAGAAAGCAGGTGTTGCTATTTTACTATCAGAAAAAATATATTTCAAAGTAAAAGAAATCAGAAGAGACAAAGAAGGCCATTACATTTTTATCAAAGGAACAATTCAACAAGAAGATTTCACAGTTATGAATATATAATCACCAAACTCAGGTGCACCAAACTTTATAAAGACAATTCTCCAGGACCACAAGTCATACACTAACCCCAGTACACTCATAGTAAGGGACTTCGGTACCCCACTGAGTCCTTTGGACAGGTCAACAGGACAAAGAATAAACAGAGAGACATCTGAACTGAATGACATGATACACCAAATGGACCTCATAGACCTCTACTGAATATTCCATCCTAATACCAGAGAATACACTTTCTACTCAGCACCCCACGGAACATTCTCCAAAATAGACCACATACAGAGGCATAGAAGAAACCTCCTCAAATACAAAAAGATTGAAATAATTTCATGCATTCTATCAGACCACAGTGCAATAAAGCACAACATCAACACCAGGATAAGCCCTACTGCCTACAAGAACACATGGAGACTAAACAACACACTCTTGAATAATGAATGGGTCAAGGAAGAGATAAAGAAAGAAATAAAAACATTCCTGGAACTGAATGACAATGACAATACAACACAACAAAACCTATGGGATACCTTAAAAGCAGTCCTAAGAGGGAAGTTTATAGCCCTGGGTGCCTACATTAGAAAAACAGAAAGAGCACAAGTGAATGATCTAACACTACAGCTAAAAGCACTTGAGAGGCAACAACAGATGAACCCTAAACGCAACAGACAGGAAGAAATAACAAAAATCAGAGCAGAAATCAATGAAATAGAAACAAAGAAAACAATACAAAAAATCAATGAAGCCAAAAGTTGGTTCTTTGAAAGAATAAACAAGATAGACAGACCTCTAGCCCAGTTAACAAAAAGAAAGAAGGAACAACTCCAAATCAATACAATCTGTGATGAAAAGGGAAATATCACAACGGACAAGGAAAAGATCAAGAAAATTATATGGGAATATTACAAGAACCTATATTCTACCAAGTTTGAAAATCTAGAAGAAATGGATGAATATCTGAAATCCTGGGAATCACCAAAGCTTGGCCAAGAGGAGACCAGCAGCTTAAACAGACCCATAACATATGAAGAAATAGAGGATGTAGTAAGAAGCCTCCCAACTAAAAAAAGCCCAGGCCCAGACGGTTTCACAGCAGAATTCTATAAAACATTTCAAAAAGACCTACAACCATTATTTCTGAAACTGTTTAGAAGTATACAATCAGAGGGAACTCTCCCAAATTCCTTCTATGAAGCCAACATCACTCTATTACCAAAACCAGGCAAAGATCAACTAAAAAGGAGTAATTATGCCATCTCCCTAATGAACACAGATGCGCAAATTCTAAACAGGATACTGCAAATCGCATACAGACCCACATCAAAGAAGATCATCCATCATGACCAAGTTGGATCATAATCGATGATGCAGGATGTTTCAAACATACCAATAAATCAATAGACATCATCAAGCATATAAACATGAATGAAAGACAAAAACTACACCATCATCATTCGCAATTGATGCTCAAAAAGGCCTTTGACAATAATCCAGGCATCCCTTCTGCTTAAATCCTAGAAGGAATTGCGATTGGAGGATATCATTCCTCAATGTACTCAAAGCCATATACAGAGAAATCACATGCAATATCATCCTAAATGGGGGGAAATGACAGAACTATTCCCTTTAAAGGTAGGAACTGCAGCAAGGCTGCCCCCTGTCCCACTCCTCTTCATATTATTCTTACACGTTGCTAGAGCATACACCTAAAAGAAAATTAAAGGAGTGAATAAATGTGGTAAAAGAGGAAAAGGAATCTATATCGCCTACTTGCTCGATGATATGATGTTTACTTAAGGGATGCTAAAAACTCCACAGAAAAACTCCTAGAATGATTAAATATTCAGCAATAGTGGCAGGATACAAAATTAACCTAAAAAAAATCAGGCTAAAAATAAAAAAAAAAAAAAAAAAAAAAAGAATTCAAGGAGACCTTCCCCACTCATGATAGCTCAAAACAATAAATATACCTGGAACAACCTAACAAAGACACAAAGATCTCTTCAACAAAAACTTTAAACCCTAAAGAAAGAAAATTGAAGAATCAGAAGATGGAAAAAAACTCCCCCATGCTCATGGATTGGGAAATAACATTGTAAAAATGTCCATCTACCCAAACTTGTATAGATTTAACGCAATCCAATAAATCCCCAAGAGTTTTTTCACATGCTGGGGAAAAAAATCTTAAATTCATTTGGGAAAACAAAACAAATAAAAAAAACAACCCTGAGTGAAAAGGCAACTACAGGGGGATCTTATACCAGATTCAAATATATTACAGGGTCTAGTCATAAAAACTCGCCTGGTACTGGCACAAATACGACCTGTTGACCAATGGAACAAAACTGAGATCCAAAACTTGAGCACATACAATTTCAGCCATCTCATATTTGACAAGGGGCAAAAGAAACAATGGAGAAAAGACAGATTCTTCAGCAAGTGGTGTGGCAAAACTGGATCACCATTTGTAGAAGGACAAATTTAAACCCTACCTCTCGCCTTATACAAAATCAACTCCAGAATGGATTAAAGACCTCACATGAAACCCCAACACCTCTGAGGGTGTAGAAGAAAAAGTTGCCAGCAGACTCCAAGAATAGGTGTAGGAAAAGACTTCTAAAACAGACAGCAGCTGCACAAGATTAAGGTCAACAATTGACAAATGGGCCCTCATTATAAACTCAAAAGCTTCGTACATCAAAAGACAACAAGGAAGTGAAAGAAATCCCACAGAGTGGGAGGAACCTTCACCACAGAACATCTGACAAAGCATGATTATCCAGAATATAATAAACTACTCAAAAAAACAAAGAAGAAAGAAAACAAATGACCCACTCAAAGATGGGCAATAGACTGAACAGAGATTCACAGTGAGGATTAGGATGGCTGAGAAACCGCTTAAAAAGTGTTCTCAACATCTAAATTAAGGAAAAATGCAATCAAACCACTTTAAGATTCATTTTACTCATATAGACTGGATAGTATCAAGTAAACAAATATACCAACGTGCTGAGAGGTCGTGGGGAAGGGGAACACTCATCCACTTGGGGAATGTAAACTGGTATAGCCACTAGGAGGAAAGCAGTGTGGAGAACCTTTGAAGCACTTGGACTAATGAACTTGCCACCTCCAACCCACCATCCCCCCTAGCATGACTCCATCAAGACTCACCCCACCCAGAGATAAATGCACGGCCAGTAGTTATTCAGAGCTCTCTTAGCAATAGCAAGGAGTTGGAACCAACCCAAATTGCCCCTCAACTGACGAGTGGATAGAGAAAATTGGTACATCTACTACAATGGAGTTCTATGACCGGGGTAACAAAAAAAGATGACATGCATGAGCTTTGCAGAGGAAAATGGCTTGAGCTAGAAAACATCATGCTGAGTAAAGTAACACAGTTCTTTTAGAGAAACAACATTGCTGTAATGGATCTCCTTCACTTGTAGATGCTAGTGCCAATTCCTAGTTGTAAGTATTCCTTGTGCATGGCCCTTGGTTTTGTCCAAGACCGTTGGAAATGATGTTATTGGAAACAATATCAACAACAACAATGACAACAACAGAAAGGACTGCATCAAAGAACTGACTGACAAGTTAACTTCTGCCTCAAAACCAGTAAACTCCCCCATCGGAGAATTGAGAAGAGACTGAGAAAGAGTATATAGCCATGTTTGGCCAGACTACTATGAGCTCTGGTGGTTTGGTGGGATAGGGTGGAGGACACGGGTTAGATTGGTTATCTTTGTCGACAAAATATATAGGTTAATTATGCTTTTAAAAAAAATAGGGCTGGAGAGTAAGGCCTCCAGCAGTTAAAACATACCGATTAGCTCTTGCAGAGGACCTGGGTCAATCCCCCGCAGCCACATCAGCAAAACTGCGAAGATCAATTCTGAACTTCCTAGTTCCAGGGGATCATTCCGGGCTAACACCCTTTCTGTACCTCCGCGGCAGTGCACGACATGGTTGCACACGATCCTGCTATGCAGACAACATCAAACACATCATGAGAGAATAAATAAATATAATAATTTAAAACATATTTAAAAATATTTAAAAAAAGATAGATGATATCCCTCAATCTTTATGCTGGAGCCAATATCCTTAATTATATGGCAAACTGAGCAATGTTATTGTTCTGAAAACCACTGTCATGCTTATTATTGTGAATCCCTAAAAGAATTAACATCAATAATAATAAAAAAAAAAAAAAAAAAAATAAAATAGTCTAATCACCACCCTAGCTCAACCGACTCCTGGGTTATATACCCAGCAAGACTCATCCTACCGCATTAGATTACATGTCTATGTTTATTTGCAAAACTCTCTTCAAAATAGCAAAGAGTCTGGCGATAACATCCAAATGCTCCCTCAACCACTGAGGGATAGAGAAAATGTTGTTACATCTCCACTATGGATTTCTTGCACTGCAGTTAAGAAAGATGACATCATATACTTTGCAGGTATAAAGATGAAACAGAAGAGGACATTATGCTAAATGAAGTAACACAGTCCAGCAAAGAAACAACGGACAAAAGCTATCCCCTTTCTGTGGATGATAGCCACCAACATACCTAGTATAAGCAAACTGTAGTAGCAATCAATATATATCAGATATTATGTTCTTTTGACCTGAAAGCAACTGCTACCATGTATAACGTGAATTCCTTAATGGTATCTTCAATTAAGCTACAGCTACCACTTATTTTCATACTTTGTAATTGTGGTATATGGGGGAGGGTAAACTTCTGCCCAAAAGAATAAACCTCTCCAAAAAAAAAAAAAAACTTTAAAAAGACTGTGAAAAAGATGCAAGACATGTATAAAAGAATGCATGAATGCATGAACTCGGGTGGGGTGGGTGGCATGGAAAAGGGAATGAGTCTTAAATTGGATTGATAAATGCTGTATGAAATGCACAAAACTACAATAAAATATTTTTAAAAAGTAAAACATTTTTAAACTTACGAAACATCATCATAAGTTTTTATTATTTAATCAATCGCACAAACTAACTTTATATTATAGTAATAAAGCCAAATTCCTTTTAATTTATATACTGAAATAATTTAAAGACATAGATACTAAATATTCTTGACTACTGTTCCTTTGATGAAATTTTTTACTATTCTTCATTTCTAAATTATGTGAAGTTCAAATAAACTGGAAAAATACAAATTCTGTAGTTCTGAATTGATTGTACTTTTATCTATTCTGTTTCCTTTTGATGTATTTCTTTCGAGGTATTTTTTCAGTCATCCTGTCTTTTTAGTTTCAGTGTTGTTTAATTAACTAAAGTCTTCATTCTGTTTGGATAATCCAGTTATCCACACAGTGGAAGCCATTTTTGTTATGCTTTTGACAAGCTCACATTAACCTTGAGAACATTCTGCTTGCTTTGCAGTACTCTAACATGCTCTGGGGTCAGTTCTGAGAAAGAATTTTTGATCTACAAGATGTTCATTTTTCTTAAATCACAGAATGCTATGATATGCCACCTCAAGATGATAAGTTCGTAAGGCCACCTAGGTCAGTGATTCCAAGAAAACAACTGAGACAGAAGTCCTAATAAAGGATTACCCTGAACTGTGATCCTGCAATCCAAGAAAAGTTGCAGCCATATCCTGCAATCATACCTCACCAGAGATCACACCCAGGCCTCAGACTCTCTTGAGATGCTCCTACCGAAACCACTCACAGGTCCCAGTTACCCTGGAGATGCTTCTACTGATACTAGCCAAAGACCCTCCTATGCCCATTCCCTCACCTTCTAGTCCCCACTTTCTCGTAAATTCACTTCCTTGTGTGCCTGGGTATAAAACTGCCATTTGGGGAACATTCTAATGCTGGTCATCCTAATCCCGACACAGGCAAGCTAGCCTTCATGCCTAAAACAAACCCAACTTTCTTGTCATTGGATACCTGAAATTTCCCCTCTCTGCATGTAGAGTCTTCCCTCAAAATGAACCTAACATTTGGGGCTGTAAACTCAATTGAGGGTGGAGACTCTGGCTGTCTCTGGTTGGGCGTGGCTGCCAGGTACAGGCTTTGCATGGATCACCATGGGTCTGACTTCATACAAAGGTACTGTTTTACCTATCTAGTCTCTCCTTTCCCTCTCTTTCTCTTTGACTCTCTGCCCCCACCCCCTTCCCCTCTCCTCTCTTTGCACCCAGTCACTCCTGGACCAGCACCAACTGCAGTGGCCACTGAATTCCTCTGGTTTCCTTGACCATTGTTCTGACGGCACAGTTACTGTGCAAGTTCAAGCCCAACTGAGAGATGCACATGACTTTCTGTTGCACTCAAATTTGTTCTCTCTCTCTCCAAGTCTCTCCAAGTCTTTCTCTCTCTCTCTCTCTCTCTCTCTCTCTCTCTCTCTCTCTCTCTCCCCTTTCTCCCCACTTCGGACAGTGGGATAACACTCAAAGCACTGAGAACAGAGAACTCATTTGGGAATACCAGTGAGGCAGGGATGCCTTCTGCCTGCTCACTTCCTTCCATTACTCTGGCCACTCACTCCCTCTCTCTCTCCCTTCCCTTCCTCCTCTCTCTCCCTTCCTTTCCTCCTCATTTACTATCCTGTGATTTCTTGCAACCTTGCAGTCATTAGCTTAGGAACATTATGAGTGCCTTGTCATAAGAGGTTCTTAAGACAAGAGGAACTTGATCCCTGCAGCCTGTAGAGTGTGGGTGTTAGGGTGCACCCCCAGGATATGCAACAGCCTCATAAGGAAACCCTACATACCCGGTTCCAAGGTCAGAAGGAACTTTTGGCTTATCCGGGAAGACACATATAAAGGGATGATCTCCCAATGTCCTGGGCCCCCTCATGTTTCCTTAAACATGCACACAACTCCAAGACCCCATGGGAGAAGCTGGTCTCAGTGTGAAAGCCGAGAAAGTCCATCCTGAAAGCAGCACATAACCTGGATCCAAAGACAAAATTCCCAGCTAGCATAGGAGACTGGCAATCCTCTTCCTCCTCCTCCTCTCTTCCTCCTCCTTCTCTCTTCCTCCTCCTCCTCCTCTCTTCCTCCTCCTCCTCTCTTCCTCCTCCTTTCTCTTCCTCCTTTCTTCCTCCTCCTTCTCTCTTCCTCCTCCTCTCTTCCTCCTCTTTCTTTCTCTTCCTCCTCCTCTCTTCCTCCTCTTTCTTTCTCTTCCTCCTCCTTCTTTCTCTTCCTCCTCCTCCTGGCATCTTAATGACTTTGCCACCTGGGACTCACCTTGTCTCTATCTCCTTATCCAAATTACCCAATTTTCTCCTTTTCTCTGTCTTTAACTATGGGTTCCTCTCATTCCAAGCAGTCCTTTCTGACTCTCATGGCTCTATACTTCTTGGCTTAAGCACCCTTTGGACAATAAGTCTAAATGGCCAGTAGATGGTACTCTAAACTTCCAAATTCTTAAAGATCATAAAAGCCACTGTCAACGTACCTGGCAAATGGTAACCTTCAAAAGTTCCCTTCCAGCGACAGCTTGTATCTAGTCATAAAGAGATATAGAAGACACTGCTTCACTTTCACAGTTACAGCAGGTGGTGACTGGCATGGACTCACTTGGTTTGAGACCATTTGTTTTACTTCCCTATTTGGGGTCTACATACCCAGTCCCCTCTCTTAGCTTCCTTTAAAGAAATGGTTTTAGGTTTCTTCACTTACTGCAAATTTGTTTCCAGGTTTTCTATCTCCCAAGGACCCTCAGTTCTGCACATGTCCAATTCCAGCCTGACAAACTCCAACTCCTCCCTTCACCCCCGGTGTCACTGTCACCTCCAAACCTCAACTCTAAGGCTTTCCTCTTCATGTTTTTCCTCTCCAACTACTGCCTATGTATGACCATCATTTTCTTATGTCCTTTAAAACTTCCTGCAATTTCATGTTTTTATATGTTTCCATGTATTAATATCTAATGCATTTCCATACAGAGAAAACGCAGAGAGATTTCATGTAATTATGCAGTCTTTGTCTTCATGTGTTACTTGTTTCAAAACAATTTTAAATGTTTTTCTTTTTCATTGTGTGCACAAGAATTACTAGTTTTATTCTGGAATGCTTAATCAACAATATAAATGCCCAGGAGGCAAAGCCATGTGTATATCTTGGTCTGGTTTGGGTGGACATCTTTGGAGCTTGGGAATTCCCAAACATGGTAGCTGTGCTTTTGTTTCTCAGATTGGAGACCCATTTGGGTTCTTGTACTTAGGACAGTCAAGGTGCTGCATGGCTTCTACTGGGGTGCATGTAGAAACAGATACTAGAATGGCCTGGGTCTGTACTGTCTCTTGCCTCCAGGAGGTGAGAGAGGGCAGCCTGGGACTGTCATTGGGTTTTGGGTTTCTGCAGTGTTGTCCCCTTCCTTTCCTCTTCATAGGAAGCACACATACCTCCCTGTGTGTGAGCTGCTGTCCTGCTGGTCTGTCTAGCTGTGTGCTGTGAGCTTGTGTTTTAATCTCTGAAACTTTCTAGGCTCCTGTATGCTACTATGTGACAGAGTTAACTGTAGACAACTGTGGATGAATCAAACTCATGTGGACTATTTCCACTATACTTCATGGTTTTGATATTGTCAAGCTTTAAAGGGTCTTCTTGCCTTATTAACACTAAATCTTTTTATTATTATTGTATTTTTTATGCTTTTATTAATGTTTTCTGTGTTTCAGACATCATTTCTCAGTTTAATTTAGACATATTCCCCTTTTGCTTCCTCCCACCCCACCCTAGATCATGCACTCTGCCATAACTATCCTGCATCTTTCTCTCAATCTTTTTTTTTTGTTTAGGAATTCACATTTTCCTCCTTTAATTTTTTATTACTCTAAAATATGTATATATACTTTCCACTCATATACAGTAATTATAGAGTCTGAGAGTAAGTGGTGGATCGATTCTAGAGGCTGTTAAGAGATTTACATTATAACAACATAATTGCTTTCAGATAAACAGAAATATAAAGAGTAATGTTGAGATTCCCTTTCATCTGGGGATTTGGTGTTAGCATCCACAAATGAGGGAGACCATTCTCCACTTGTTTTTCTGGGACTGTGTTACTTAGTATCATGGCTTCGAGTTCCATCCATTTACCTGCAAAGTTCATGATGTCATCTTTATTTACTGCTGATTAGTAGTACTCCATTGTGTAGATGTACCACATTTTTGTCATCCACTTATCAGTTGAGGAGTATTTGGGTTGGTTCTTGCTCTTTGCTATTGTGAAGAGAGCTGCAATAAACATGGATGTGCATGTGTCTTTGCAGTAGGATGAGTCTTGTAGGTATATACCCAGGAGTGGTATGGCTGGGTAAGGTGGTAAGCTCATTTTGAGTCTTTTAAGGGTTTTCCACACTGCTTTCCATAATGGTTGTACAAGTTTACATTCGCACCAGCAGTGGATGAGTGTTCCCCTTTCCCCACAACCTCTCCAGCATTTGGTGTCTTTTGTGTTCTTGATCTTAGCCAGTCATATCAGAGTGAGATGGTATCTGAGAGTGGTTTTAATTTGAATTTCCTTAATTATTAATGATGTTGAACACTTATTTTTTGTCTTTGTTTTGAGCATCTAGTGTTTTAACAATTGTATGGCATAGGGAGTTTCTTTTCTGGTCCCTTCTATTTGGTGTTCTATGTGCTTCTTCTATTTGTATGGGATTGTCTTTTTTCAGTTTGGGGAAATTTTCTTCTATTATCCTGTTGAAGATCTGGTCAATAGTGTTGTTTTGGGATTCTTCTCCTTCATCTATCCCTGAGATGCAGAGGTTTGGTCTTTTCAGAGTATTCTACATTTCTTGGTTGTTCCACTCTTGTGTTTTTTTAAATTTTTCATAATCTTTACTTGAGCTTTCTAGTTGCTTTGTATTATCCTGCAGGTCTGATATTCTTTTTCCTGCTTCTTCCATTCTGTTTCTGACGCTTTTTCCCATCCTTTCCTGGTGGTTGGATGAATGTTCAATATCCTTTTTCATTTCATCCTGTGATTTCTTTAGATTTTTCCACTTCCCTCTGGAGCCTGTCATCTCATCTTGTAGCTCCTTGGTTTATTAGTCATATTCTTTTTTTCATTTTGGCCTGGAATCTTGTCAGTGTTTTGACTTCCTTCTGGAGTTGGTCATTTTATACCTCTATGTCCTTCTTGAGTTTTTCATTCTCTTCTCTTAGTTCTCTAATTTCTTTGAATGTGTCTACAGTTGTTATTCTAAGGTCGGTGTCTTGGCTTCTTTCCTTGGAGATCTCATTGTAGGGATCTTCTGTAAGGTTGGTAGAGTTTGCTGTGGATTTATTATGAGCTTTTCCCATGTTGTTTTTTTCTTTGTGTCTTTGGCATATGGATTTGTCTGTTTCTTTGAATTCTAACACCTCAACCTTGGCTGCACAGACTATAATCACCAATGTTCTGCCTGTTAGGTCCTCTGCACAAGAGCTCCACCAGGTTGACTGGGGTGAGGGTGAGGGGTGGGGGTGGGGGTTGTCTTGCTTCTTTGGCCCCCAAGGGTCATGGCAAGTCTGCCTTGTTTCACTGGCACCTCACTGACTCTGTGCACCTGTTTGGAGTCTAAGCTGGGACTTCAGGGGGTAGGTGGCGAGCCCCCCCAAAGATCAAGTCAGGTCTGCCTTGCCTCACAGGCACCTCACTGACCAAGACTAAATCTCTTCACCATAGTCTTTACCCTGTCATTTAATGGAGTTGCCTATATCTAAAACTTTTAATAGTTGATTTCCCTGTATCTTTTGGTTATAGTCAGCTTTGAGTGTGAATGGAATGTATAATTCCAGCTTCCATCACTTGCTAAGTTTGAAACCCAGTTAGGGATGTTAACTACATTTCTGAAAATGCTCTCCTCAAATGAAAGCCCTTATGTTAAGCAGTAGCGTATGTGGACAAACACTAAGATAAAAATCTGGTATGTGTACATATGTGTGTATATATATATATATATATATATGTGTGTGTGTGTGTGTGTGTGTGTGTGTGTGTGTATATATGCATACA